>JAGIQG010000036.1:0-197690 GCA_024679065.1 Sphyrna mokarran | reverse complement strand
CATATTAGGAATAACCTAAAATTAGAATAAGAAAATGGAATTGTTACTATAAAGTTATGATGGCGGCGCGGGGCTCGTTGGGCCGAAGGGCCTGTTTCCCGTGCTGTGTTGCTCTTTGAACTTTGAACTCTTTGAAGAGTTGTTGCATCTGTACAAGGCATTGAAGAGGCTGCACCTGAGATATTGTGCATAGTTTTGATCTCCTTATTTGTGGAAGATGTAGTGATATTGGAGGCATTTCAGAGGAGATTCACTAGATTAATTCCAGAGATGAGGGGTTTGATGTATGAAGAGAGATTGAACAGTTTACGCCGACACTCTCTCTGGAATTTAGAAGAATGAGGGGGGATCAAATTGAGGTTTACGAGATGATAAAAGGTCTGGATAAAGGAGACGTGGAGCGAATGCTTCCTTTTGTGGGACATTTTACAATGAGAAGTCACAATCTAAGGATAAGGAGCAGCAAATTTAGAACAGAGTTGAGGAGAAACTACTTTTCCCAAAGGGCCGTGAATCTGTGGAAAGCATTCCCCAAAATGCAGTGTGTGTTGGGACAGTGAGTAAATTTAAGGAGGAGTTAGATTTTTAATTGGGAATGGGTTGAAGAGTTATGGGGGGAAGACAAGGAAATGGGAATGAGGAGCATATCAGCCATGATTAAATGGTGGAGTAGACTTGATGGGCTGAATGGTCTAATTCTACTCCTGTATCTTAGGAACTTATGTGATGGTGTGTGCCATGTGGCTGCTTCAAGTTCACCAAACCCCTAAAATGTTTTCTTTTCAGATGTGAACGAGTGTGAAGTGATCGAGGCTGTCTGTGGCTCCGCCATCTGTGAGAATGTTGCCGGCTCATTCTTCTGTCTTTGCCCAAATGAAAATGAAGAGTTTGAACCACGGACGGGCCGGTGCAATCGAAGACTTGTCCACGGTACGTTTACTGCCTGCTGCTCCCTGTGCTTCCCACTCCCCTCCATATCTCCTCAGAACAGCATCATCCTCCTTCTGGAATGCTGGACTGATAGAAACTGCACTGTGTTCTATATTCTAAATCTTCTATTAGAAATGGGAAGGAGGGGGTGTGACTTGAGATGATTTGAACATTGAGGATTACATCATCACGTAATGGTGCTACGGTGGCGCAGTGCTTAGCACTGCTGCCTCACAGTGCCAGGGACCCAGGTTCAATTCCCAGCTTGGGTCACTGTTTGTGAGGTGTCTGCACATTCTCCCCATGTCTGCGTGTGTTTCCTCATGCGCCGGTTTCCTCCCACAGTCCAAAGACGTGTAGGTCTTTTTTTAAATTCATTTGTGGGACACAGGCATTGCTGGCTGGCCAGCATTTATTGCCCATCCCTAATTGCCCTTGGAGGGCAATTGAGAGTCAACCACATTGCTCTGGCTCTGGATTCACATGTAGGCCAAACCGGGTAAGGCTGGCAGATTTCCTTTCCTACGGATAGAACAGATATCCTAAGGACATTAGTGAACCAGAGAACCATGGGTTTCTCTGACAATTGGCAATGGTTTCATTGACATCAGTGGATTCTTAATTCCAGACTTTTTTATTGAATTCAAATTCCATTATCTGCCGTGACAGGATTTGAACCTGAGCTCCCATTATATTAGCTGAGTTTCTGGATTAATATTGTAGTGATAATACCACTAGACCATCACCTCCCCATCAGAGGGACTAGCTCAGGTAAATGCATGGGGATATGGGGAAAGGGCAATTGTGGCCGGTGAGACTTGATGGGCCAAATGGCCTCTGACAGCATTTTAAGATTCTATCTATAATGGAATCCCTATAGCGCAGAAGGAGGCCATTCAGTCCGTCAAGCCTACACTGACAACTGTCCCACTCAGTCCCAGCCCCTTAATCACACACATTCACTCTGTCAATTCTCTGACACTTAAGGGGCAATTTAGCATGGCCGATCCATCTAACCCGCCCATCTTTGGCTGGATGGATAATGAAAGGATGGATGGAAGGATAGAGAGCAGAGAAAGTTAATGTGATTTGAATTATTTCCATGTGTGAAGGATAAATGGCAATGTGACTGGCCATGTTTATGTGTAGCTCTGCGTATGTGACAGAGATAGTGATTACCTCAGGCTAAAGGGTGAGTTGCTGTTATTTATCATTGACATGTTCTCTTTTCTTAGCAGGGCCAGTGTTTCTGGGAGAATCCGGCAGGGAGGAGAACGAGTGTTACTACAATCTAAATGATGTTCAGCTGTGTGAGAACATTCTGGCACGGAATGTCACACGGCAGGAGTGTTGTTGTACTGTCGGAGAAGGCTGGGGAAAAGAGTGCAAAATCTACCAATGTCCCGTGTCTGGATCAGGTAAGAGAAAACTGGAATTAACCCGTAAAGTCACTTCCTGGCTTAGACCCCATCAAACAACAGCAGATGTTTAAGAACCCAGCTGATGTTAAATGCTATGGTGTTCCAGATCCCAGCAGGAAAACTGGGAATGTCAGTTCCTAACTGCATTCTTTTGCAATTTAATATAATGTGAGGAAAGATGGGAAGATCGATGAGGAAGGTTTGTGTCTTGTTCGAATAATTAAACAAAGTAAATATTTATTGAACAGTAAAACGCACAAGAAAGGCAACTAAAAATAGTATCGTTAAATGAACCCAGTTTCAAAACTCCCTAGACAACATCCCATAGGTTTTAAAACCTTTTAAAATGATTTGCTTTCTTTTAATTATAAAACCTATGGATGATGCAAAGATGAGTGGGAAGTAAATTGTGTGGAGGACGCAGAAAGTCTGCAGAGAGATTTGGTTAGGCTGAGGGAGGATCTGGCAGATGGAGTATAACGTTGGTAAGTGTGAGGTTATCCACTTTGGAAGAAATAATAGTAAAATGGACTATTATTTAAATGGTGAAAAATTATAGCATGCTACTGTGCAGAGGGACCTGGGGGTCCTTGTGCATGAATCACAAAAACCCAGTCTGCAGGTGCAGCAGGTGATCAAGAAGGTGAATGAAATGTTGGCCTTTATTACGGGGGCGGGGGGGGATAGAATATAAAAGTAGGGAGATATTGCTACAACTGTATAAGGTACTGGTGAGGCTGCAACAAGAGTACTGTGTGCAATTTTGGTCCCCCTATTTGGGAAAGGATATATTGGCTTTGGAAGGAGTACAGAGAAGGTTCACCAGGTTAATTCTGGAGATGAGGGGGTTAATTTATGAGGAGAGATTGGGCCTGTACTCGTTAGGGTTTAGAAGGCTGAGTGGAGATCTTATAGAGACATATAAGATAATGAAGGGGTTGGACAGGGTAGAAGCAACGAGATTATTTCCACTTAGAATGAAACAAGAACTAAAGGGCACAGCCTCAAAATAAGGGGGAGTCAATTTAGAACAGAGTTGAAGATGAACTTCTTCTCCCAGAGGGTAGATAATCTTTGGAATTCTCTGCCCATTGAAGCAGTGGAGGCTACCTCGTTAAATGTTTTAAAGTCACAGATAGATAGATTTCTGATCGATAAGGGAATTAAGGGTTATAGGGAGCAGACGGGAAAGTGGAACTGAACCACTATCAGATTAGCCATGATCTTATTGAATGGCAGGGCAGGCTCGAAGGGTTAGATGGCCTACTCCTGCTCCTATTTCTTATGTTCTTATTAAAACCATCAGCAAAATTCAGCAATGGTTACCGCACTTGGCACTCTATCTCTTTTTGGGATTGTTTCTGGCTTTGAACCGCAAAGTGATGATTCAAACAGGATTCACCATCCATTGGCCTGTTTGGCGTGAGCACAGCTTGGAGCAGCTTAGGTCTGTTTCAGCAAGAGGACAAGCCTGTCACTGATACACAACTCTTTCTTTCCATTTTATCTGATCTGAACTATTTGCCTAAGAGGTCTCACTTAATGCCTCTTAAACAGGCTCATCCTTTCAAAATGTAATTGTGAAATTCACCCTCATCTCTCTTGAATTTTTACACTCAGTGCTTTAACTCCTGAAATTCTAAGCTGTTCTCTTAGGTAAATATGTTTACAGGGTTGCTAAGCTAATCCACATATGACAGACACCAGTCAATCGTCTCTCTAACCAATTCCATTTCAAAAATGATTTGCTTTCTTTTAATTCTCGACACGAGAACACATTCCCAATTATTAGAATCCTACAATTTTTTGACAAATGAAATTTGTTCTTATTTTATTCTACAGAAGGGGTGAGTTTAACACAAAAAGTTTATCAGAAAATTTAGTTAGCATTTCTTTGCAAAGAGCTGTTCTGAAGGGTGTGAGATAGTTAACAATGTGAACATAATGCCAATAGCAGCATTAATCTTTCCCCATAACTTCATTTTCTCCCTCCATCCCTTCAGAGATGTCTGATCAGCCTTCAATGTGTTCAACGATGGGGTGTCCACGTCTCTCTGGGGGTGGGGAGAGTTCAATAGATTCACAAAGATTGAGTGAAGAAATTTCTCCTCATCTCAGTCCTAAATAATCAGCCCCTTGTCCTGAGACTTTTCACCTCAGTTTTAGATTCCCGGAACATCAGGGACAACCTCAGTGTCTGCCCTGTTAAACTCCCTCAGTCTTCGAATCAGATCAGAGGTCAAACCCTCACCCCGGAGACCTGCCTCCTCCCTCCACCACCCCCCCCCACAACCCCCGGAGACCTCCCTCCCTCCTCCCCTCTCCCCGCCAGAGAGACTCTCCCCCCCCCCCACCCCCCAGGAGTCACCCCTCCCTCACCCGGAGATACCCCCCTCTCCCGGAGAAGCAGCAAATATAGAAGAAGAAGGGGAAAGGAGAAGATGTGTGATAGGATGGAGCTCTGGAAAGATTCAATCACAAGATAGCTGATGGTAATGGGCTCAGTAGAGGAATGAAAGATGTTTCTGATTGGCTACAGAAAAATCATCACCAATAGTAACCGTCCCTGAAGGAGCATTGGATTGGCCGTGCTAAATTCTCCCTCAATGTACCCGGACAGGCGCCAGAGTGTGGCGATTGGGGGATTTTCATAGTCACTTTATTACAATGAACAATAGAATTCCTTCAGTGGCAGTAGGAGGCCATTCAGCCCGTCACATCTGCACCAACCAGAATCCCATTGAGGCCCTATCCCCATAACTCCAACATATTACCCCACTAATGCCTCTAACCTATGTATTCCAGGACATTAAAGGGGCAATTTAGCGTTGCCAATGCACCTAACCCACACATCTTTGGACTGTGGGAGGAAATCAGAACATTTGAAGGAATCCCACGGGGAGAATGTGCAGACTCCACACAGATAGTGTCGCCAGCCAGGAATCGAACCCGAGTCTCTGGAGCTGTGAGGCAGCAGTGCTAACCACTGTGCTACATTAATAGGACATACATGTAAAGGGAAAGGAAAGGAAAGTTTATTTATTAATCACAAGTAAGGTTTGCATTAACATAGCAATGAAGTCACTGTGAAATTCCCCTAGAGATCACGTTCCAGGTCAATGCACCCTAACCAGCACGTCTTTCAGAATGTGGGAGGAAATCGGAGCACCCTCAGGAAACCTATGCAGACACGGAGTGAAGGTGTGAACTCCACACAGACAGTGACCCAAGGCCAGAATCGAACCCGGGTCCTGGCACTATGAGGCAACAGTGCTAACCACTGTGCCATTATGCCACCCTACTTATCTACTCGTGACACTAATAAATAAATATCAAAATGGGGGCAAAGGCCAGGCTCTGAAACTTGTTGAACTCAGTACTGAGTCTGGGAGGTGATAAAGGGACAGGTCAAGTGGTTGTACCTTGGGATTGAGCTTCATTGGAACAGTGTGGGAAAATGAGGATAAGAGATTCGGATAGCAAGTGGAACAGAGAATCCAAATGACAGATCAGCTGGCATCCTGAGTTATTGTCCCACTGCTCAGTGTCCATTGGAGCTGAATGTTTCTGTCTCTGTTCCAGACGATTATCAGTCTTTGTGTCCCCAAGGACAAGGATTCCTTTCCATTCCACAGTCATCATTTGGAAGGAATTATAAAGGTGAGTTTGTTATTTCAGAAATTCTAAGCAAACAGCTGCACGTGTGGTTCAATCTCCAGCAGTAAAACCTCAACTTCCAGTGAAGCCCCCGTCCCTGTGTCACTCCTTCATCTATCTATCCTCAACATCTCCTCAAAACAATTGTTTGAGAACTATCAGACCTTCCCTCTGCCTTCCCTTTTCATCCAGCCTTGCATGAATGCTGTATCCAATAACTGCAATTACATTGATTCTCAATTCCCTTGAACAAAACTGCTTTCTTGCCATCTGCTGCTTTTTCTTTCTCTCTCTCTCTGCCCGAAGGAAAGATATGAAGGAGAAATCAGTCAATAAAGTTTCACATTGGCAATATCTGGTTCTGACCACAGGATGGCAGCAATGCAGCAGGAATTCGATTGAGCTGATTCTCTGCAGGTCGAAGCCCAGAGATTCTGTCCCTGAATAAACAGTGACTCTGTACAGTTACAGTGAGTGATCCTTACCCTGAATAAACACTGACTCTGTACAGTTACACAGTGAGTGATCCTTACCCTGAATAAACAGTGACTCTGTACAGTTACACAGTGAGGGATCCTTACCCTGAATAAACAGTGACTCTGTACAGTTACACAGTGAGTGATCCTTACCCTGAATAAACAGTGACTCTGTACAGTTACACAGTGAGGGATCCTTACCCTGAATAAACAGTGACTCTGTACAGTTACACAGTGAGTGATCCTTACCCTGAATAAACAGTGACTCTGTACAGTTACACAGTGAGTGATCCTTACCCTGAATAAACAGTGACTCTGTACAGTTACACAGTGAGTGATCCTTACCCTGAATAAACAGTGACTCTGTACAGTTACACAGTGAGTGATCCTTACCCTGCTGAATAACTTAACTTGTACAGTTACACAGTGAGTGATCCTTACCCTGCTGAATAAACAGTGACTCTGTACAGTTACACAGTGAGTGATCCTTACCCTGAATAAACAGTGACTCTGTACAGTTACACAGTGAGTGATCCTTACCCTGAATAAACAGTGACTCTGTACAGTTACACAGTGAGTGATCCTTACCCTGAATAAACAGTGACTCTGTACAGTTACACAGTGAGTGATCCTTACCCTGAATAAACAGTGACTCTGTACAGTTACACAGTGAGTGATCCTTACCCTGCTGAATAAACAGTGACTCTGTACAGTTACACAGTGAGTGATCCTTACCCTGCTGAATAAACAGTGACTCTGTACAGTTACACAGTGAGTGATCCTTACCCTGCTGAATAAACAGTGACTCTGTACAGTTACACAGTGAGTGATCCTTACCCTGAATAAACAGTGACTCTGTACAGTTACACAGTGAGTGATCCTTACCTGCTGAATAAACAGTGACTCTGTACAGTTACACAGTGAGTGATCCTTACCCCTGAATAAACAGTGTCTGTACAGTTACACAGTGAGTGATCCTTACCCTTGCTGAATAAACAGTGACTCTGTACAGTTACACAGTGAGTGATCCTTACCCTGAATAAACAGTGACTCTGTACAGTTACACAGTGAGTGATCCTTCCCTGAATAAACAGTGACTCTGTACAGTTACACAGTGAGTGATCCTTACCCTGCTGAATAAACAGTGACTCTGTACAGTTACACAGTGAGTGATCCTTACCCTGAATAAACAGTGACTCTGTACAGTTACACAGTGAGTGATCCTTACCCTGAATAAACAGTGACTCTGTACAGTTACACAGTGAGTGATCCTTACCCTGCTGAATAAACAGTGACTCTGTACAGTTACACAGTGAGTGATCCTTACCCTGCTGAATAAACAGTGACTCTGTACAGTTACACAGTGAGCGATCCTTACCCTGCTGAATAAACACTGACTCTGTACAGTTACACAGTGAGTGATCCTTACCCTGAATAAACAGTGACTCTGTACAGTTACACAGTGAGTGATCCTTACCCTGCTGAATAAACAGTGACTCTGTACAGTTACACAGTGAGTGATCCTTACCCTGTGAATAAACAGTGACTCTGTACAGTTACACAGTGAGTGATCCTTACCCTGAATAAACAGTGACTCTGTACAGTTACACAGTGAGTGACCCTTACCCTGCTGAATAAAAAAATGCAGTTTGGATGTAATCAGTGACATGTATCTTTGTAATTACTTTTCCTTATAGATGCTGATGAATGTTCGCTGTTTGGTTCTGAAGTATGTAAGAACGGTGTCTGTGTGAACACTGTCCCTGGCTATTCCTGTTATTGTCCAGCTGGTTATTATTACCACTCCATCCGCCTGGAGTGTATCGGTGAGTGGGCCGTAGCCAGATGAGTGCGAGTGGGCTCTGGGTGTGTGTTGGGGAGAGATGGAGAGAGCCAGGCTGTGGGAGAGTGAGATTCAGAGTGGCCAGCATCACTGAGTGTGTTTAGATACTGTTAAGCTGGAGTGAGTCTCATTCCTAACCTGGCCTTCTGAGGATGGTTATTATTAACCCTGAATGCAAAACTATAATTCAAGTCACATTTTTTCAGCGTTGTTCTTGTTCTCTTCCCCACTTTCCTTATTTCTCCTCTCCAATCTAATCCTAGATTTGGATACAGTGTGTCCCTCAGACATTCAGTCTGGGAGTGAATATGAGGATCGTAAGGAGCAAGGGTAGGCCTCTCAGCTTTCCAGCTTACTGCATCATTCATTCAGATCACAGGTGGCACAGTGGTTAGCATTCCTGCCTCAAAGCCCCAGGACCCCGGTTCAATTCCTGGCTCAGGTGACTGTCTCTGTGGAGTCTGCACATTCTCCTCATGTCTGCGTGGGTTTCCTCCAGGTACTCCGATTTTCCTCCACACTCCAAAGACGTGCGGGTTAGGTGGATTGGCCATGCTGAGTTGTCCCTTAGTGCCCCGGGATATGGAGCTTAGAGAGATTAGGGGAGCAAATATGTGGGGTTATGGGGATAGGGTCTGGATGGCATTGTGGTCTGTGCAGACTCTCAGAATCCCTACAGTGCAGAAGGAGACCATTTGGCCCATCAAGCCTGCACTGACCACAATCCAACCCAATAACTCCACATATTTACCTTGCTAATTCCACCTAACACAAAGAGACAATTTACCATGGCCAACACACCTAACTCGCACATCTCTGGAGTGTGGGAGGAAACCTGAGCACCTGGGCGAAACCCACGCAGACATGGGGAGAATGTGCAGACTCCACACAGACAATGACCTGAGGCCAGAATCGAAGCCGGGTCCCTGGCACTGTGAGACAGTAATGCTAACCATTGTGCCATCGTACACTGGTGGGCTGAATGGCCACCTTCTGCACTGTAGTGTTTCTACAATCCTATCATCGTGGTAGATTAGCTGTACTGGGAGTGTAGGAATTCAATGGAGAATTTTGGAGTGAAAGAGCTAATTGAGTGAACAGGAGTTGTCATTGTCAGTTGCAGCATCCTCATTGGCCTGGAGCCCCTCAAGTCCCCTACGGTGTCCAGTTGAGGCCTGTTTTTGGTCAGATGGGCTTCTAGGGGGTACGGGCTGCGTAAACTGCTCTTTGCAATCTGCATTCTCCTCCTTCACATTGCCGAGCCAGGCAAAGCTTCCAAAGATGATTCCGAGATCATCCTTCCCGGATTGTTGGGCAATGAGATGCAGTCGGATAATGAGAATTACTATGGGCCAATGAAACTGGACTGGATGTTGCTGTCTCATATGTTGTCCCATATCGCACCTGTCCACGTTACTGAACCAGCAAAGGGGTTGGAGTTTTGGTCTCCTTTTCTGAGGAAGGATATTCTTGCTCTCGAGGGAGTGCAGCGAAGGTTTACAAGTCTGATTCCAGGGATGGTGGGACTGATGTATGAGGAGAGATTGGTTAGGTTAGGATTGTTTTCACTGCAGTTCAGACCAATGAGGGGGGAATCTCATAGAGACTGATAAAATTCTAACAGGACTAGACAGGGTAGATGCAGGGATGATGTTCCCAATGGTGGGAGGAGTCCAGAACCAGGAGTCACAGTCTGAGGATTCAGGGTAGACCATTTAGGACAGAGATGGGGAGACATTTCTTCACTCAAAGAGTGGTGAGCCTGTGGAATTCATTCCCACAGGAATTTGTTAATGCCAAAACATTGAATGTATTCAAGAGGCAGCTGGATATAGCACTTGGGGTGAATGGGGTCAAAGGTTGTGGGGAGACAGCAGGAGTTAGCTATAGAGTTGGATATCAGCCATGTAGTGAATTGTTGTGAATGGTGGAACAGACTCAAAGGATTGACTGGCCTTGCCCTGCTCCTACCTTCTCTGTCTCTATATTCCAGGGTTCCAGGTTCAGGTTGTCTAACATTTGCTTTCTGTGCTCACTGACGGTCACAGGGCCTGGAGTTAGTTATCCAGCTCCTTCTTCACATTGTAATCTTTGATAGTTCCTTCCCATTTGATTTGAGCAGCTTTCTGAATCTGCCCTTCCCGCTTTCTCCCTCAACCTGTTTAGTGTTTTATCAAAAGGAATGTTGTCCAATGTTCACGGTTTATCTCTCTCTCTCTCTCTCGCTGACAGATAATGATGAGTGTGAGGATGAAACTGCCTGTGATAACGGTGTTTGTGTTAACACAGTGGGTTCGTATTACTGTTCCTGTCCCTCTCCCCTCATCCTTGATGTCACCCTGAGGCGATGTGTCTCCAACAGCACTGACCAATATGGTGAGTGTGGCTGGGTTAGCGGCAATGGGCAGTCGTGGGGGGGAGGGGGGGGGGGTGTGCAGGGGTTGGGGAGGGGAACAATAGCAGCTATCTGCACAGAGGAAGTACCGGCAGGTCACTTACCCACCCCCCCGCCGCCGATCCAGTCACTGACTTCCCCTTCATCCAGATGCTGACCCCCCTCCCCCAACCACGAGCAGTCACTGATGTTCCCCCCCCTCCAACCCCCCAATCCGGACACTGACCGCCCCCCCCCCACTTTGATCCAGTCACTGACCGCGCCCCCCCCCCCTCGATCCGGTCACTGATCAGGATTGAGGTGGGGTGTGGTCAGTGACCGGATCAAAGGTGGGGGGTCAGTGACCCCTTGATCCAGACACTGACCACCACCTCCCCCCCCCCGATCCGGACACTGCCCCCCCCTCGATCTGGTCACTGACCCCCTGAATATCATGGAGATAGTTTACAGGAGGTGCGTTTGCTGTGTTGATTCCAGGGGGGAAGGGTTTGGGGGTTTGTTCGGCATGTCACTATTACCTGGTTGGATTGAGACTGGAGTCACGTGGAGCAGTGTGAGGATTGGCTGCATTCCAGTGCTTTCTCTCTGGCTCCAATTCTCAGAATCCTTGACTTCATTTTGACAAACAGTGGATTTGAACAGGGTCACATGACCTTGGGGTCACTGATTGGTGGTTCTGGGACGGGATTCACAAGTGAACAAATGGGATTTCTGTTTTATAATTTTACATTTTTCTGCTCTCTTTCTCCACACCGACCCCGGTCCTCTCCCCTCCCTTTGCTCCTCCACCCCTCCCTTCTCCTTTACCCCTCTCCCTCCTCTTTCCCCTCCTCCCTCCTCTTGCCTTCCCCTTCCCCAATACCCCTTCCCCCTTCCTCCTTTCCCCCTTCCTCCTTTCCCCTTCCTCCCTTCCCCCTTCCTCCTTTCCCCCTTCCTCCCTTCCTCCTTCCCCCTTCTCCTTCCTCCCTCCTCCTTCCTCCCTTCCGCCCTTCCCCCTTCCTCCCTTCCCCCTTCCTCCCTTCCCCCCCTTCCTCCCTTCCCCCCTTCCTCCCTTTCCCCCTTCCTCCTTCCCCCCTTCCTCCCTTCCCCCTTCCTCCCTTCCCCCCTTCCTCCCTTCCCCCCTTCCTCCCTTCCCCCCTTCCTCCCTTCCCCCCTTTCCTCCCTTCCCCCTCCCCCCTTCCCCCCTCCCCCTTCCCCCCTCCCCCTTCCTCCCCTCCCCCTTCCTCCCCTCCCCCTTCCTCCCTTCCCCCTTCCTCCCCTCCCCTTCCTCCTTCCCCCTCCCTCCCTTCCCCCTTCCTCCCTTCCCCCTTCCTCCCTTCCCCCTCCCCTCCCCTCCCCCTTCCTCCCCTCCTCTCCCTCACAGATGTCCACACGGCTCTTTGTTGGCAGGAAGTTGGTCACAACCTTGTGTGCAAAAACCCGTTCCTGGAGAGACGGACCACTTATACAGAGTGTTGCTGCCAGTACGGGGAGGCCTGGGGAATGAACTGTGCCCTCTGTCCCACCAGAAATACAGGTAACTCTGCCCACTAACCCCCAGCCCCTGAGCCTGGGACCCTTTGCAGTGAGAGGGAGGTGATTGTGATGGGGTGGGAATGAAGGAAGCTTGCTGTGTATTGGACATTAATCTTTATCTGTGTTTCCCCAGAATATCACAATGAGCTGTGTAATTACCTGAGCGTGTCACTGACAGAAGATGAGGGTTACTCCCGAGGGCTGGAATATGAAAACTATGGGCTGCAAATTGGAGGGGAATTCCCGCCGGATTCTCTTGGCCCGAGAGAGTACAACCCAATCCGACCTCAGATTGGTGACGGCCGCGATTACAGACCCCCAGAGAGCGAGGCGTTCCGGCTGCGGGACCTCCCACCCAGGCAGCCAATCTACGACTCCCAGCAGCTTCGCTCTGGGACAGTGTACAGGGGGCAGAGCACACCCTCTCGCAGTCGCTATCGGCCCCGGACCAGACACGTCGGACAGGGCTACAGAACAAGGAGCGTCCAGACACGTGTCCCAGAGACAGAGACAGCACAGCCCTGGTCCCGCTATCCGCCCAGAGATCCTGCACCGGATATTCCAGAATTCCATTCTCCCAACATCCCGCTGCTGGTCAGCAGCCAGCAGGAATATCAGAGTAAGCAAAGAATATTACCAGTTCCACTGACAAATCAATGCTCCCTACTTCTCTCTCTGGCCCAGTGTCTCTGTCGCCTCACCTTTCATCAGCTATTCAGTTCTCCATTTCTCCAGACTTAAACTTTCTTTTGCCTGCCCCTCACACTCCCCTCCTTCCTCCCCTCTACCCCCCACCTCCCGGATTCCCCCTGCACTGCCTCCCTGCAGCCTACGCTTGCATTCCAAGTTGCTGTGGTGTTTATACATAGCATCAGAAACATTCTATACACATTAGAACATAGAACAATACAGCACAAACAGGCCCTTCGGCCCACGAGTTGCGCCGATCACATCTACCAATCCAATTAGACATTGCAACCTGACTATATACAACACAATCAACAGGAAACACTCGGGATGGTGTTGATTTCACATTGGTTGTCTACTTCATTCAGAAATTAGGCTGTTTCCAATCCTAGAAATATTCTGATGAATTTCTGTGGACAATGGGGGGAGTAGCAGCAGCAAAAGAATCATTAGTAATAACAGATCCAAAACCAGGAGCTGGAGATGGAGGTTCATTTTGAGGTGATTGACAAAGCACAGCGTGAAGCTGCCAACTTATCAGCACAATGTCTCCAAACCTGTTCATCCTCCGTTTGACCCGTGTCTGAAATAGGATCAGTTCCAATCAAGACAATTGTAGAGACCCACTTTATAATTCTTCACCAACACTCATTCCCCTTGCTGGAACGAGCATCCTTTAACACTCGCTTGTCTCCTGCTAATTCATGACTTGTTTTCATTCTGTTAACACCAATATTTCTTGGGGTGTTAAAAGATCGAACCTTGTCCTCCACTTTTTCTTCAAGAGCAACAATGCAGGTGAACTCTGTAATCACATGTTTAGTATTTCTGTAGCCAAGAAGCTACTAAGACATTGGGTTAACTATCTTTGGGCTCGAAATGCTTTCATTGAGTTTTCAAGAATTTACAAATCTTTAAGCTAACCCAATAGCAGAAGGATGATTTGATTTGTTGAACATGATTCACTCTTGAGACAATCTTCAAATATTTGCGAAGCAAACTGTAAGCTATTGCCACTGACAACAATCTGTTCTGTTACCAAACCTTATCCACGTCTCATCAAGTTTCTCCTTAGTTTGTTCAGTATGGTGGATTTCAACACTGCAACTTCTGGTCATTTGCGTGCCTGTCAATTACAACCCAGAGTGTGTAATCCCCAAACATATCAGCAAAGTTAATATGTAAATGTTTCTAGGGCACTTGAGGCCATTGTAAGAAGTCTCACAACACCAGGTTAAAATCCAACAGGAAACCTGTCAGACTTCTTACTGTGCCCACTCCACTCCAATGCTGCCATCTCCGCATCATGACTTTAGGCCATTGCCAAGGGTGTATAGCTGGCAGCGATGGCAAGTTCCTTAAGGACCACATGGCTGACACTGTCTACTTTTCCCTCTACCTGGGCATCAACACCTGGACACCAAAAGTACCTTTGAGCAAGTTCCTTCGTGTAGACAATGCCAGGAGCTCTTCATGCAGTTGGTCCAACAATTTTTGTTGTAAGTTAAGATCATTGAGTCCCCACAACAAGCACCACTTTGGATTGTCAACTCGAACTTCTTTGACAATGTGGTTTTAGTTTAGGATGTGTTCCAGCTATCCTGCCCTTCCAAATCCATCCCCTTTCCCATCACTGATCATTCCTGGTCTGTCTTTGGAACTGTGATGATGTCATACGTACGTTATCTATCAGGAAGAAATATAAAATGTTGGGAACGCAGCTGGGTGATGTGTGCCCAGCAGATAAAGGTAAATGCGATAACACGTTAGCGTGGTTCTCTGACTGCTGACACTTTGTTGTACGAATGTGCTGACAAGATGACAGACTGAGGGCAGGATTTTATACCCTCGCTATAAATGAGACTGGAAATTCCCGTTGTCTGTCCCTCGCCCTCTCTGATTCACTAGTGGATGGGGCGTTAGAATTCCAGCGCATGTTGCAATTTACCTGCAGCGAATGAAGGTTTACTTTTATACGGCTCATAAGTTGTTATTAATATTCAATGATCTGTCAATAAGAACAAAGAACAAAACAGCACGGGAAACAGGCCCTTCAGCCCAACGAGCCTACGCTGCCACCCCGATGTTCCCACCTCTACCCGCGATCCCTGTCCATGTTTATAGATCTATGGATTAAAAACCAAATTTGAGACAATTTAGGGAGAATTTGTTTTGCCAATTAGCCTAAGAGCACATCTTTGGGATGTGGGAAGAAACCAGAGCACCCGGAGAGAACCCACGCAAGCACGGAGAGAATGCGCAAACTCCCACAGACACAGGCCCAAATCCATGTATCTGCACAGCACGGTGATAGTCACTGAGCTGTCGTGTTGCCCATCAAATGGTCCAGGTCAAGTGTACACTAACGACGTGAAGCACTAGGATACTCTCAAAAAAAAATCCAAGATCAGCCCTCTCACGACCCATCGCGTGTATGCCCCTCATTAGACAACAAGGTGGACCAAAGCACCTGTAGGATAAAAACAATTACATCAATATCATCATCTATTGACATACTTCCCCAGGGATTCCCAAGGCTTATGATCCCTATTTTAAATCAGTTTTCTACCCCTCCATTCCCATTCTGTTCATGTGCCCATCTAAGTATTTCTTAAATAACTCCAGAGTACCTGCCTCCACCACTTTACTTGGCAGTGCATTCCATACTACCACCACCCACTGTGTGAAAAAACTCCCTCTAGCATCCAAATTATATCTTACCCCCCTCACCCTAAGCCCGTGACCCCTTGTGCTATTCGAGTTCATCCTAGGAAAAAGCTTAACCCTGTTTACTCTATCTATACCCCTCATAATCTTGTACACCTCTATTAGATCTCCTCTAAGTCTACGTCTTTCTGAGGAAAACAGTCCCAATTTGCCTAATCTCTCCTCGTAACTCAGACTTCCATGCCAGGCAGCATCCTGGTAAACCTCCTCTGCACTCTCTCCAGAGTCTCCACGTCCTTCTGGTAGTACGGCCACCAGAACTGGATGCAGTATTCCAAATGAGGTCTAACCAATGTTTTATACAACTGCAACATTAAAGGCCAGCTCTTGTACTCTACACTCCTTCCTATAAAGGCTAGCATACCATATGCTTTCTTCACAACCTTCTCCACTTGCTCTGCCACCTTCAGAGACTTGTTCACCTGCACCCCCAGGTCCCTCTGCGTTTCTATACTCTTAATAGGTCTACCCTTTATCATATACCTCCCCCCTACATTCTTTATCCTGAAATGCATCACCTCGCATTTATCAGGATTGAATTCCATCTACCATCTATCTGCCCAAGCTACTAGCCTACCTATGTCTTGCTGCATCGCCTGACAATGCTCCTCACTATCCGCAAGTCCAGCCATCTTTGTATCGTCTGCAAACTTGCTGATCACTCCACTTACTCCCTCTTCCAAGTCATTTATATATATTACAAATAGAAGAGGTCCCAGTACTGAGCCCTGCGGCACACCACTAGTGACCTACCTCCAGCTAGAAAAACACCCTTCCACTATTACTCTCTGTCTCCTATTACCAAGCCAGTTGCTTATCCATCTAGCTACCTGTCCTTGTATCCCATGAGCCTTGACCTTCTCAACTAACCTCCCATGAGGGACTTTGTCAAACGCCTTACTAAAATCCATATAGATGACATCAACGGCTCACCCTTCGTCCACCGTTTTCGTCACCTCCTCAAAAAATTCTACCAGATTCGTAAGGCACGACCTCCCCTTAACAAAGCCATGCTGCGTTTCCCTAATCAGATCGTTCTCACCAATTGCCCAAGGATTTTGGTATTAGGCTTTTCTGGCTGAACCAAATTGCGGAATAAGTGATAGGTTTTACTTCCAATAGCACTGAGAAAGGTTAGAACCACAAATTCCTCTGATATTTTATTTGCCTGGACTTCACTGCCTACGGCGACACAGTGATGGTTAGCACTGTTGCCTCACAGCACCAGCAACCGGGTTCAATTCATAGTTGGGTTGTTGTTTGTGTGGAGTCTGCACATTCTCTCCATGTCTGCGTGAATTTCTTCCGGGTGCTCCGGTTTCCATAATCTAAAGATGTGCAGGTTAAGTGGATCATATGTGATAAATTGACCCCTCATTATTAGGGAACCCAGGTAGTGTAAATGCATGGAGTTAAAGGGATAGGGCCTGTTAGCGATTGTGGTTAGTACAGACTCGATGGGCCAAATGGCCTCTCCCTGCACTATAGGGATTTTATGATTCTAGCACAACACTGAAACCTTTCAGCATAGGAGCCCTAATGTTCAATTTCTTCATCAAAGTGCTTATGACACTGAATTAACCTACCATAAGGAAGAGGTGTTAGATATTCTTGAGGGTATGAAAATAGATAAGTCCCCTGGGCCGGACGGGATTTACCCTAGGATTCTCTGGGAGGCAAGGGAGGTGATTGCAGAGCATTTGGCTCTGATCTTCAGGTCGTCGTTGGTTACGGGTATAGTGCCGGAAGACTGGAGGATAGCAAATGTTGTCCCATTGTTCAAGAAGGGGAATAGAGACTATCCTGGGAATTATAGACTGGTGAGTCTTACTTCTGTGGTGGGCAAAGTTTTGGAAAGAATTATTAGGGATAGGATTTATAGTCATTTAGAGAGAAATGAATTGATTGGAGATAGTCAGCATGGTTTTGTGAAGGGTAGGTCGTGCCTCACAAACCTTATTGAGTTTTTTGAAAAGGTGACCAAAGAGGTAGATAGGGGTAAGGCAGTTGATGTGGTATATATGGACTTTAGTAAGGCGTTCGATAAGGTTCCCCATGGAAGGCTTCTGCAGAAAATGCAGATGTATGGGATTGGGGGTGATTTAGCTAATTGGATTAGGAATTGGCTAGCTGATAGAAGACAGAGGGTGGTGGTTGATGGGAGATATTCATCGTGGAGTTCGGTGACAAGTGGTGTACCTCAGGGGTCTGTTTTGGGGCCCCTGCTGTTTGTAATTTTTATAAATGATCTGGATGAGGGTATTGAAGGATGGATTAGTAAATTTGCAGATGACACTAAAGTCGGTGGAGTGGTAGATAGTGAAGAGGGGTGTTATAGTTTGCAGAGAGACTTGGACAAGTTGCAGAGCTGGGCCGAGAGGTGGCAAATGGAGTTTAATGTGGAAAAGTGTGAGGTAATTCACTTTGGCAGGAATAACAAATGTGTAGAGTATAGGGCTAATGGTAGGACTTTTAATAGTGTTGATGAGGGATCTTGGTGTATATGTGCATAGATCCCTGAAAGTTGGCACTCAAGTCGATAAGGTTGTTAAGAAGGCATATGGAGTCTTGGCTTTTATTGGTAAGGGGATTGAATTTCGGAGCCGCAACATCATGTTGCGACTCTACAAAACTCTAGTGCGGCCGCACTTGGAGTATTGTGTACAGTTCTGGTCGCCACATTATAAGAAAGAGGTGGAGGCATTGGAGAGGGTACAGAGGTGGTTTACCAGGATGTTGCCTGGTATGGAGGGAAGGTCTTATGAGGAAAGGCTGAGGGATTTGAGGTTATTTTCATTAGAGAGAAGGCGGCTAAGAGAAAACCTTATTGAAGCATATAAGATGATCAGAGGATTAGACAGGGTGGACAGTGATAGCCTTTTTCCTCAGATGGAGAAGACTAGCACGAGGGGACATAGCCTTTAAATTAAGGGGTGATATTTATAGGACGGACGTCAGAGGTAGCTTCTTTTCCCAGAGGGTGGTGAGGGCATGGAATGCCCTGCCTGCAGCACTTGTAGATGCGCCAAGTTTGGGGGCATTTAAGTGGTCAGTGGATAGGTTTATAGATGAAAATGGAATGGTTTAGGTTAGAAGGTCATTGCTTTTTCTCCATGGGTCGGCGCAACATCGAGGGCCGAAGGGCCTGTACTGCGCTGTAATGTTCTATGTTCTATTTTCCCCACAGGCTGAGGGGACCAAGCAACGCTCTTCCCCATAAACTTCCCTCCAGCTAGCTAGATCAATGGTTCTTAACATTAATTTAGTTGCAGAATGGACTAACTCCCAATTTAAACACACTGCTGAAATTATTGCACAGACTTTTACTTTTGAAACTGGAGTCGCAGCTTGCCGATCCCATATACAATCACTGCTAGACAAAACCTACCACTTACTTCTCCCAGTAAGTACCCTCAATCAAAACCGTCTTTCTTGTTTGTTATTGCACTCTCGATGTTGTGATAGAATCGTAGAATCCCTGCAGGGCAGAAGGAGGCCTTTCAGCCCATCGAGTCTGCACCGACCACAATCCGCCTAAGGCCTATTCCCATAACCCCATGTATTTACCCTGCTAGTTCTCCCTCCCTGCTGAGGGAGAATTTAGCATGGCCAATCCACTTAACCAGAGGAAACCGGAGCACCCGGAGGAAACCTATGCAGATATGGGGAGAATGTACAGACTCTGCACAGACAGAGAACCAAGCCGGGAATCATAGAACATAGAACATAGAACATTACAGCACAGAACAGGCCCTTCGGCCTTCGATGTTGCGCCGACCAATATAAAAAGCAATGCCCCTCCAAACTAAACCATTCCCTTCTCTTCCATATACTTATCAACTAACCTCTTAAACGCCACCAAACTTGGCGCATCTACAACTGCTGCAGGCAGGGCATTCCACTCCCGAACCACCCTTTGGGTAAAGAACCTACCTCTGATATCCGTCCTATAACTATCACCCCTTAATTTAAAGCTGTGTCCCCTCGTGCTAGCTTTCTCCATCCTAGGAAAAAGGCTATCACTGTCCACCCTATCTAACCTCTAATCATCTTATATGTTTCAATAAGGTCTCCTCTTAGCCGCCTTCTTTCTAACGAAAACAACCTCAAATCTCTCAGCCTCTCTTCATAAGACCTACCCTCCATACCAGGCAACATCCTGGTAAACCTCCTCTGTACCCTCTCCAATGCCTCCACATCTTTCTTATAATGTGGGGACCGAACTGCACACAATACTCCAAGTGCGGCCGCACTAGAGTTTTGTACAGTTGCAACATGACGTTGCGGCTCCGAAATTCAATCCTCCTACCAATAAAAGCTAAGACTCCATATGCCTTCTTAACAACCTTATCGACT
This sequence comes from Sphyrna mokarran, assembly GCA_024679065.1. NCBI lineage: Eukaryota > Metazoa > Chordata > Chondrichthyes > Carcharhiniformes > Carcharhinidae > Sphyrna > Sphyrna mokarran. The sequence continues at coordinate 177,683 of JAGIQG010000036.1, read as the reverse complement.
TGACTGCCTACTTTCAGGGATCTATGCACATATACACCAAGATCCCTCTGTTCTTCAACACTATTAAGAGTCCTACCATTAGCCCTATACTCTACACATTTATTATTCCTGCCAAAGTGCATTACCTCACACTTTTCCACATTAAACTCCATTTGCCACCTCTCGGCCCAGCTCTGCAACTTGTCCAAGTCTCTCTGCAAACTATAACACCCCTCTTCACTATCTACCACTCCACCGACTTTAGTGTCATCTGCAAATTTACTAATCCATCCTTCAATACCCTCATCCAGATCATTTATAAAAATTACAAACAGCAGGGGCCCCAAAACAGACCCCTGAGGTACACCACTTGTCACCGAACTCCACGATGAATATCTCCCATCAACCACCACCCTCTGTCTTCTATCTGCTAGCCAATTCCTAACCCAATTAGCTAAATCACCCTCTATCCCATACATCTGCATTTTCTGCAGAAGTCTTCCATGGGCCACCTTATCAAACGCCTTACTAAAGTCCATATATACCACATCAACCGCCTTACCCCCATCCACCTCCTTAGTCACTTTTTCAAAAAAAAATCGAACTCCTGTCCCTAGTGCTGTGAGACAGCAGCGCTAACCCAGTGTGTCACTGTGCTGCCCATGTTTCTACCTGTTGCTAATCCTATTCTACCACTGAATATTGAAATTTAAGCAGCCCACCACCTCTTTCCACAACCCCACCCTTCCCAGCACTCACACCCCCCCCCCCCCCACCCTCACACACCCCCGCTCTCTCCGCACACTCAGCCCCAACACACCCCCTCCCCACCCTCCACACACCCTCTCCCCACCCTCCACACACCCCCTCCCCAGCACACTCACACCCCGCCCTCCCACCCTCACCGCCCCCCACTCTCACCGTCTCCGTCTCCACTGTCCCCACTTTTGCAACTTGAACATTTATTATTTTATCTTTGTATTTTTCTGAACCCGGCTTATTGCCTCTTTAATTGGTTGTTGAAGCAGAGGGTGTGATAAGGGTTAACGATGGCGAGGGGTTAAACAGAACCAACAGGTTTGCTGAGGAGTTGTTCAAGGCTAAGATTCACACTGCCCACAAAACCACAATATGATTATCCTCTTAAAGGAACCACATAATTGTTTTCTTAAAGGGACCATGCTACTAAACTGTAACTAACCAAATATGTATCATCCCTCACCCTATTCCTCTTCTCCTCCTCTTCCCCTTGCCCCACTCTACCTCCCTCCCCTTCCCTGCCCTGCTCTCTGCCTCCCAGTTCAGGAACTAATTTTGATGGACAGCTCTGTGCCCTGGGGCATTACTTCATGTCCATCCATTGCCCAGTGCTAGGACTGTCCGTTCCTCCTCTCACTGTTAAACTTTTTCATTTCAAACACTTCTTCTTGAGTGTTTATGGGGAAGTATCCAGCTGTTCCCTTTGGTGCTGCCAATCTGCTGCAGACCCCAGGTAGCATGGGACACTTTGAATAGGGTTCAGAGATGGGCAATTTGTGGGCACACAGACAAACTCACTGCAGCTTTTAATATGGTTCAGTTTAGCTCAGAATAAATGGGGAACTATGGCAACCTAAAAACTAAGGAAATTTGGCATGGCAGCTACAACTCTCACCAACTTTTAAAAAAACATTATCTCTGATTGTATCACAACTTGGTATGGGCTCCTGCTCTGCCCAAGACCGTAAGAAATAATAAAAAGTTGTGAATGCAGTTAATCCATCACGCAAACCAATCTCCTATCCGTTAACTCTGTCTATACTTCCTGGGCAAAGCATAATTAAGGACTCCACACACCCCAGACATTCTTCCACCTCCTTCCTTCACGAAAAAAGATACAAAAGTCTGAGGTCACGCACCAACTGACACAAGAGCAGCTTCTTCCCTGCTGCTGTCAGACTTTTGAATGGACTTACCTTGCATTGAGTTGATTTTTCTCTACAGTCTAGTTGTAACTGTAACACTATATTCTAATTCTCTTATTTCCTTCTCTATGAACAGTATGTTTTGTCTGTATAGCATGCAAGAAACAATACTTTTCACTGTATATACAAGTTGACAATAATAAATCAAATCGAATCAATCAAAAGTTAACAATACATATATTTACATTCTCTGTCTTTAATCACAGACCGGTTCCAACGTTATGAGGGTCTCCAAGCTGAAGAATGTGGGATCCTGAACGGCTGTGTGAACGGCAAATGTATCCGTGTTCCTGAAGGCTTCACCTGTGATTGCGATGATGGTTATCAACTTGACATGACCAAGATGGCGTGTGTCGGTATGGAATTGGGCTGTGGGCAGGGGTGCGCTGAGGATTGTGAACACGTTAGTACAGAGGCAGCAGTACAATGGAGCTGTGGGAGGATTTGATGGAGGGTAGTGGGTTACTTGCTGGGGTGGAGGGTTTGGTCTGGGACGGGAGGGTTTGGTTTTGGGTGGGGTGTTGGTTTGAGTGGGGGGTTTGGTCTGGGGTGGGAGGGTTAGGTTTGATCTGGTTTAGGGTGTTGGTTTGGATGGGTGATTGGTCTGAGGTGGTTTGGATGGGGGGATTGGTCAGGGGTTTGGTTGGGGTGAGGGTTGGTTTGGGTGGGGCGATTGGTTTGGGTTGGGGGGTTTGGTCTGGGGTGGAGTGTTGGTTGGGTTGGGGGGTTTGGTCTGGGATGTGGAGGATTTGGTCTGGGGTGGGGGAGTTGGTTGGGGTGGGGTGTTGGTTTGGATGGGGGGATTGGTTGGGGTGGGGTATTGGTTTGGTTGGGGGGGGTTGGTCTGGGGTAGGTGTTGGTTTGTGTGGGCGGGTTTGGTTGGTGAGTATTGGTTTGGGTGGGGTGGGGGGTTGTGTGGGTGTCCAGGGGTGTGGAGAGTTTGGTCTGGGGTGGGGGTGTTGGTTTGGGTGGAGGGGGTTTGGTTTGGTCTGGGGTGCGGGTAGATGGGGCTGGATAGGTGCAGGATAGAGGAAGAGGCGAGGTGGAATTTGATAGGATAATCTCTGGAAAAATCAAACATTTTCGATAGGTGACACGATCAAAGTGACTCTGTTCTCCTCTCCCTTTAACCCCATCATCGGGGGAGTGTGTGAGAGCTTATGTGAGAGAGTGCATGAGGGAATACTGAGGGAGTGATGAGGCAGTGTGTGAGGGGCGGGGGGAAGGGGGTGCATGGGAAGTACTGAGGGAATATTGGGAGAGTGCTGAGACAATGTGTGAGGGGGTCCCCCTGGGGGGCAATGGCTACTGGTGTGGCTGTAACTGGCATAAATTCCACTAATCACGCCAACATCACGTCAATTAACAAAACACGGCATCCATTAATGAGCAAACTGTTATTCAAACATTGCAGCGGTGGGTGGGTGTGTGTGTGGGGGGAGGGGGGGTGGTCTGAGGGGGTGCGGGGTGTTGGGATGTGTGTGTGGAGGATGCGCATGTGTGTGTAGGGGGTCTGAGGGGTGTCGGGGGGGTACGTGTGTGTGTAGATGTAGGGGGGGTCATGGTCGGGGGTGTGTGTGGGTGGGGGCGGGTGTGTGTAGTGGGTACGGCGTGAGGGCTACATGTCCAAAATCTTGCCTGGATGCTGAAGTCTTCTCCTTTGGTTTCAGATATTAATGAATGTGCGGAGGTGGATGACCCCAAGACCCTCTGCAGAAACGCCAAGTGTGCCAACACGGACGGTTCCTACCGTTGTATCTGCTTACGGGGCTTTGTGTTGTCACGGCAACCCAACTATTGTGTAGCAGTGCAACGAAGAGCGGGCCAGTGAAACCAAAGATTCAGATTTAGCATCAATTCCACGTTTATCGGTCAGGGGGATGTTATAGAATAATCAGGGTGGAAGCTATTTATTTTCCTGTTGTTCAGTTGATATTGGACAACACCAAGAAAGGGATATCATCGATCACAGCCCCATTGAATGAGACAGAGAGCCCAGACACTCAATTCTACAAGTTCCCTTCCATAACTTTTAGGTTCCATTGGGCTTCATTCCAACTGCTGGAGGTTAATCCCCTTGGGTTTGTTACATTTAGAGGGGACTTTCCTTTTATTCAGAGAGGAAGATCTATCTTCATTGGGTCACTTCTCAATAACAGAAATCTGTTTCTAAAGATTGAGTGTTGTTAGAAATACCTGGTTTGATTTTTAACCGAAAGTTATTGATTTGTTGGGATTGAAGAGAATTTTCATGGCCACTGTCTGGTCTAACTCTGGGATATTCCTACTCAGCAGGGTAAGGATTTCTCACTGTGTAACTGTACAGTGTCACTGTGTATTCAACAAGCTTTTATATCCAAAGAACGCCAGCAAATTTTCTTTCCCCCCTACCCCCCCAGCTCCCCCACTGTGTTCGACACCAGAAATATCCTTCAATTCTTCACACTGAATCTATGTCACTAACAGGCTGTTCAACAATGAAGCTACCAATTCAAGCATCATAACCTAATGGCCACCAACTTGCACTGGATGGTGATAGGAGATTTGACCCCCTGCTTATCCAAGGGATGTTAAATGTCCCAACGGATGACTCAAAGTAGACACGCAATCAAACCTGACCCTGTAAAACTCAGCAAGCTGCAGACAACAACTCATTCTGGCATCAGTCAGTCCATCAATCTCTCTCCGAGAGGTCAGTGATGATGTGTCACAGATACAGTGAAGTTTGATACCATCTGATTGTTAATCTGGGTAAAACCTCTGAGGACCCACTGACTCACCATTTACTCGTGTCCTAATCACAGATTCAAAAATGTAAATGTCTCTCTACGATTCAGAACTCTCTTTAAATCCCAATTCTTCTTTGGCTCAATGTTTACGTACCTGGGATTAGCCTGGGGCAGCTCCTACAATTGAAAGATTCTGAAATTGTGCTCAAACTGAGATGCATCACAACGTCAGTGATTGAAAATGTAGGGACTGCCTTCCCTGAGTATCAGCTTCCTTCTGTAATCTTTAAAAGTCAAAAATTACAACCTCTTATCCCTCTGCCGTGTTCATATTATTACCTTCTCTCTTTTTGTTTTTAACCAGGATCCGTTCTGTGCCCAGACCTGGGCTTTTCACTTCTAATTTCTGAAAGAAAGTCAATTTTTTGAATAGCGGTTTGGAGACCAGAATGGCCAATAAGGGAGGAGCAGGGAGCTAATAGTTTAACATCTGACCTCAGAGGCTGTGAGAGCAGGGAATGGATAAATGACGAACATTGGGCTCCCCCTCCCCGAGATGATCATGGTAACGTACCATCCAAATTGACCAATCCAAGACCCTCCAATTGGATTCCAATTTTACCCAATCAGAGTGAAACAGGGAAAAGCAGCTGGATTAGTTGATCCAGAGAAGAGAATCCAGTTGTCAGTCCCTGCGTGGAGGAACTGCTTCAAAGAAATTAATGACACTGGCTGGAATTTTACTGGGCCGCCCACCCCAGAATTAGGACAGGTGAGACTAGTAGAACAGCATTCCTCATTGGGTGAGTGAAAATTCTGGCATCTGAGTCTAACCCCCTCTGTCTCTATCTCATCTGCTATCCCAGATTCTCTAATCCTCCCTCTCTGAATGCCATTCCCGTTATCAGTGTCATTCCTGCACTTACATTTCCCTTGTTACTGGATTGAGATCGGAACAATGGGATATTTTCTAAATTTGAGGAGTGATATTCCCACCAAATTCCAGAAGTGATAAAACTGAGATGATAATTTTCACGGTGATGGGGATTATTTCTTCAGGTTTACCTGGCTCTGAAGCAGACCCATGAATTTGGTCTCACGCTGTACCTATATTCCAGCTGTAGAATAGTGCAGGAACTGAAGTACATTGGGGGTTCGTCAGATATCACATAAGCTTTGACACATGTTGGTGGCTAGGGATGTATTCGTTCACTATAAAGCTACATATTTTGTATATGTTTGTTTATGAATAATGAGGACATCTTTTTTTTTACACACTTTTGGTTTAACGTATTGCTTCTCAATGTTTTTAATCAAACTCACATTTAAAACTGAAATAAAGTATGTCCGAAATATTGTTTTGGTCTCAATGAGACTCTTAATTGATCTCAATTGACTCTTAAATCGGCCTTGCAGGTGGAGGATGTGGTCAAGAAGGCGTATGGTGTACTGGCCTTCATTAATCGAGGGATTGAGTTTAGGAGTCGGGAGGTAATGCTGCAGCTTTATAAGACCCTTGTCAGACCCCACTTGGAGTATTGTGTGCAGTTCTGGTCGCCTCACTATAGGAAGGATGTAGAGGCTATTGAGATGAGTGCAGAGGAGATTTACAAGGATGTTGCCTGGATTGGGAGGCATGCCCTATGAAGATAGATTGAGGAAGCTAGGTCTCTTCTCCCTGGAGAGACGAAGGTTGAGAGGCGACCTGATAGAGGTTTATAAAATGTTGAGAGAAATAGATAAGGTGAATTCTTGGAGGCTATTTCCCAAAGTTGGACACAGGTTTAAGGTGCTGGCAGCAAGTATAGAGGAGATGTTAGGGGTAAGTTTTTCACTCAGAGGGTGGTAAAATCGGCTGCCACCGGTGGTGGTGGAGGCGAACTCACTGAGGTCTTTTAAAAGACTTCTGGATGAGTACATGGGATTAAATGGGATTGGGAGTTACAGATAGTTCTATGGCCTGGTAGGTATGGGTATGATCAGTGCAACTTGTGGGCCGAAGGGCCTGTTTGTGCTGTAGTGTTCTATGAGGCTGATTTTGAGCGACAAAGATACAGGAGTTTTTTGATAGGAGTGGGACATTATTTTTCTATTTGTACTGGCAGTTTGGATGAGATGATTTCCTGTTCCTAGTTTCCCTGGAGAATTCATGCTGACATTTCTGCCAAAGCTGGTGTAAGTGACATCAGTCTGTCTCAGCAAGTTTATTTCTTAACCACTTTGATGAGGGAGTAAAGGGAAGTGACGGGAAGAATGGGTTGAGACTGCAAGTTCCTAACCAAAGAGAGCTACTAGTGAACCCAGAACAATAAAGAATAGTACAGCACAGAAACAGGCCCTTCGACCGTCCGAGCCCGCGCTGATCACAAACTGAAAGAAATCTTCTGCCCTTACTCGGTCCATATCCTTGTATTCCATCTCTGTTCATGTACCTATCCAGATGCCTCTTAAATGTTGTCATGATGTAGAGGTGCTGGTGTTAGACTGGAGTGGACACAGTTAGAAGTCTCACAACACCAGGTTAAAGTCTAACAGGTTTATTTGGAATCATGAGCTTTTGGAGCACTGCTCCTTCAGAAAGCTCATGATTCCAAATAAACCTGTTAGACTTTAACCTGGTGTTCTGAGACTTCTAAGTGTGTCCACTCCAGTCTAACTCCAGCATCTCCACATCATATAAATTTGATCTTCCAAAATGCAGCACCTTGCATTTGTCCGGATTAAACTCCATCTGCCATTTCTATGCCCAAGTTTCCAATCTATCTATGTCCTGTTGCATCCTCTGACAATTCCCAGCACTATCAGCAACTCCACCAATCTTCATGTCATCCACAAACTTACTAATCAGACCCCCACATTTTCCTCCAGGTCATTTATATATACTACAAACGGCAGAGGTCCCTGTGGAACACCACTTTTGTCTTTATCCAGGACTACCCCAAATTTTATGGAATTATGGTTGCTAAGCCCAGAATGTGGAGTTTTAAACAATTAACTGCTTTTGATTTCCGTCAGCAACAAATGAATCCGGTTTAATAATTTCAGGGTTTACCCTTATTGCTTGGTTGCTGTTTGCTGCATTGTGAGTGAGCAAGTTTAGCCTTGGATTTCCAAACCTGGCTGAAACATCTCGAGCTTTCAAACTGGGAGAGATCCACCTGGATTCCCACTCCTGATCCAGCGCCCAATCCCCATCACTCCCTGGAAAACGTTCAACTGCTTCACAATTTCCTCAAGTTTAAATGACGCGTCTGTTAGCTCAAGAACTGAATCACTGAGGAACATTGAATGTTGACCATGCCTTTGCTTTGTGAACATTTTCTGCCCATTGTGGGTGAAGTCTTTATTGTGAATTCGCTGAGCTTGTGTCCAATGTCATCCTAAAGGCAACAGACTCCCATTGGACTTTCAATTCCCAACCTCTGAGTGACCAGTCCCGTTATAGAGCCACTACACTGCTCAGACCGAGAGAGAGCAAATCCTAGTTAAGATTTCAAAAACAATTGGTGGAATTGACAGGAATTGTGGCTGATATTACAAAGAACAAAACAGCACGGGAAACAGGCCCTTCGGCCCAACGAGCCCGCGCCACCACCCCGATGTTTCCACGTCTACTCGCGATCCCTGTCCATGTTTATAGATCTATGGATTAAAAACCAAATTTGAGACAATTTAGGGAGAATTTGTTTTGCCTAATTAGCCTAAGAGCACATCTTTGGGATGTGGGAGGAAACTGGAGCACCCGGAGAAAACCCACGCAAGCATGGGGAGAATGTGCAAACTCCCACAGACACAGGACCAAATCCATGTATCTGCACAGCACAGCGATAGTCACTGAGCTGTCGTGTTTCCCATCAAATGGTCCAGGTCAAGCGTACACTAACGACGTGGAGCAGTAGGATACTCTCAAAAAAGATCCAAGAGCAGCCCTCTCACGACCCATCGCGTGTATGCCCCTCGTTAGACAACAAGGTGGACCAAAGCACCTGTAAGATAAAAACAAGTACATCAATATCATCATCTATTTACACACTTCCCCGGGACTCCCAAGGCTCATGATCCCTATTTTAAATCAGTTTTCTATACCCCTCCATTCCCATTCTGTTCATGTGCCCATCTAGTATTTCTTAAATAACTCCAGAGTACCTGCCTCCACCACTTTACTTGGCAGTGCATTCCATATCCCCACCACCCTCTGTGTGTGAAAAAACTCCCTCTAGCATCCAAATTATACCTTACCCCCCTCACCCTAAGCCCGTGACCCCTCGTGCTATTTGAGTCCATCTTAGGAAAGAACTTAATCCTGTTTACTCTATCTATACCCCTCATAATCTTGCACACCTCTATTAGATCTCCCCTAAGTCTACATCTTTCTAAGGTTATTGATTATTGATATTGGTTATTGATAGCCCAGGCTATCGTGGAGAGTGCGGTTGATGTTACGTTGTTATCTCCCCATCACTCATTGCAGGCAAGAGTAATAACTCTGTTATTACAGAGTTTCAACTGCTCAGATCTCCTGGGATTTCTGATTTTGGACAAGAGATAGTTTGGAACCTGCAGTCAGAGTGAACATTCAGTTAAATCCTCCACATTGGTTAGAATTATAGGGTGCTCGGGAGGAAATTGTGGGTCCCCTAGCCGAGATATTTGAATCATCCGCAGGCACCTCAACCATGACTAAAGATTGGAGAGTGACAAATTTTGTGCCTTTGTTTGAAAAGGTCTGCAGGGAAAAGCTTGGGAGCTACAGGGCCAGTGAGCCTCACATCTGTGGTGGATAAATTGTTGGAAGATATTTTGAGAGATAGAATCTACAGGCATTTAGAGACTCAAGGATTGATTAGGGACAGTCAGCATGGCTTTGTGAGTGGAAAATCATGTCTCACAAATTTAATTAAGTTTTTTGAAGGGGTAACCAAGAAGGTAGATAGGGCAGTGCAGTTGATGTTGTCTTCATGGACTTTAGCAAGGCTTTTGACAAGATACCGCATGGTAGGTTGTTGCATAAGATTAAATCTCACGAGATCCAGGGTGAGATACCTAGATGGATACAAAATTGGCTTCTTGACAGAAGCCAGAGGGTAATTGTAAAGGGTTGTTTTTCAAACTAGAGGCCTGTGACCAGCGATATACCTCAAGAATCCATGCTGGGTCTATTGTTATTTGACATTTATATTAATGATTTGGATGAGAATATAGGGAGCATGGTTAATAAGTTTGCAGATGACACCAAGGTTGGTGGCATAATGGACAGTGAAGAAAGTTATCTCCGATTGCAACGGGATCTTGATCAATTAGCCCACAGTTAAATCAGTCTATTGTCACATCTTCCAGCTTTATTGGTGAAATGGATGATTCATTCAGGGGACTGAGGGTGAATATGTGTTACTGAGCCAGGGGACTGAGAGTGAGTATTTGTTACTGACCCAGGGGACTGAGAGTGAGTATTTGTTACTGAGCCAGGGGACTGAGGGTGAGTTATCTGTTACCCGAGCCAGGGGACTGAGGGTGAGTATCTGTTACTGACTCAGGGGACTGAGGGTGAGTATTTGTTACTAAGCCAGGGGACTGAGGGTGAGTATCTGTTACTGAGCCAGGGGACTGAGGGTGAGTGTTTGTTACTAAGCCAGGGGACTGAGGGTGAGTATCTGTTACTGACCCAGGGGACTGAGGGTGAGTATCTGTTACTGACTCAGGGGACTGAGGGTGAGTATCTGTTACTGACCTAGGGGACTGAGGGTGAGTATTTGTTACTGAGCCAGGGGACTGAGGGTGAGTATCTGTTACTGAGCCAGGGGACTGAGGGTGAGTATCTGTTACTGACCTAGGGGACTGAGGGTGAGTATTTGTTACTGACCCAGGGGACTGAGGGTGAGTATCTGTTACTGAGCCAGGGGACTGAGGGTGAGTATTTGTTACTGACCTAGGGGACTGAGGGTGAGTATCTGTTACTGACCTAGGGGACTGAGGGTGAGTATCTGTTACTGACCCAGGGGACTGAGGGTGAGTATCTGTTACTGACTCAGGGGACTGAGGGTGAGTATCTGTTACCTGAGCCAGGGGACTGAGGGTGAGTATCTGTTACTGACTCAGGGGACTGAGGGTGAGTGTTTGTTACTGACTCAGGGGACTGAGGGTGAGTATCTGTTACTGAGCCAGGGGACTGAGGGTGAGTATCTGTTACTGACCCAGGGGACTGAGGGTGAGTATTTGTTACTAAGCCAGGGGCTGAGGGTGAGTATTGTTCTGACCTAGGGGACTGAGGGTGAGTATCTGTTACTGATCAGGGGACTGAGGGTGAGTATCTGTTACTGACCTAGGGGACTGAGGGTGAGTATTTGTTACTGACCAGGGACTGAGGTGAGTATGTTACTGAGCCAGGGGACTGAGGGTGAGTATTTGTTACTGACCCAGGGGACTGAGGGTGAGTATCTGTTACTGAGCCAGGGGACTGAGGGTGAGTATCTGTTACTGACCTAGGGGACTGAGGGTGAGTATCTGTTACTGACTCAGGGGACTGAGGGTGAGTATCTGTTACTGACCTAGGGGACTGAGGGTGAGTATTTGTTACTGAGCCAGGGGACTGAGGGTGAGTATCTGTTACTGAGCCAGGGGACTGAGGGTGAGTATCTGTTACTGACCTAGGGGACTGAGGGTGAGTATCTGTTACTGACTCAGGGGACTGAGGGTGAGTATCTGTTACTGACTCAGGGGACTGAGGGTGAGTATCTGTTGCTGAGCCAAGGGATTCAGGGCATGTGTCTTATGGGAACTAGCTCGAGATCAATGTCCTGAGATGGTTTATTGCACAAAGCAGACTGCTGTGAATCCTGATTGTTCCGTTATTTTATCTGACAATTTCTGCAGTTTCTTCCTTTGACGGAAGATTCATGTTTAAAAAGAGAGAGGCAGCCTTTTACCAGATTGGGAAATAACAGCAAGCTGGAGTAGGCCAACAAAGCCTGCCATTTTCCTAAGGTGCACGCAGGTGCACAGAAGCTGACAACCTGTTGAGAAAGTGTGTCATCACAGCCTCCTTCCAGCCAGTTTTCATCTTCCTCTTTGTTCTTTTTGAGTTTGTTCTCCTTCTGTCGATTGTTGTTTCTTGTATCGCTGGCTTGAAATACCTTCAAACTCCAATGTGGTAGATCATATTGCGAACAGGATGAGGTGCTTAAAGGATGCTGTGTGACACTGTCACAGGCAAACACTCAGCCCTTTGTGTGGCACGCAACAATAAAAGTTAACTCTTGTGTACTCAATCCACACACTAAACCTCCCACTTAAAGTGACATCATCCCACACTCACACAATGAACTTGCAAAAGTACATCCTATAGTGGAATATATCAGCAGCAGAAACCATGGCAACGGGTCAGAAACTTACCAGAGAAAACATTCTGGGACAAATCACTTCACAGCCAATGAGGTATTTATAAAGTGCAGTCAATATTTTAATGTGGGAAACAAAAGGAATAATTTACACACAGTACATTTACAGTGTGATAATTATCAGATAACCTGTTTTTCTAATGGCGGTCCTGGCATTGATCATGTTATAAATTCGTCCTTCAAAGATACAAATATGCTTTTGATTTGATATGATTTATTATTGTCACATATATTAACATACAGTGAAAAGCATTGTTTCTTGTGTACTGTACAGACTAAACATACCGTTCATAGAGAAAGAAAGGGAAGAGTGCAGAATGTAGTGTTACAGTCATAGCTAGGGGTGTAGAGAAAGATCAACTTAATGCAAGGTAGGTCCATTCAAAAGTCTGACAGCAGCAGGGAAGAAGCTGTCCTTCAGTTGGTTGGTACGTGACCTCAGACTTTTCTGCCTTCTTCCGTCAGGAAAAAGATGAAAAATAAAATGTCCAGGATGCGTGAGGTTCTTGATGATGCCGGCTGCTTTGCCGAGGCAGCGGGAAGTGTAGACAGAGTCAATGGATGGGAGTCTGATTTCTTAAAAATGGGGCTTAAAAATCTCCTTAAAAATGGGGATCTTATTTGTCGAGTATAAACTGTGAATGGTCTGTGTTGGTGTTGGAGAACCCATTTCTGTTTGTTGGTTACTCTGTGTATATTTTGTTAGCTATGTTCTTATCATCTGCTTGATTCCATGCACTGATCAATTAGGCACCTTTAACCCTAAACATGTACCTCCGAACTGAGAAACTGAATCCAACTCCTTATGCGAGTATAACCTTAAACGTGCATTTTAGTGAAAAAAAAAAGGGATCCTCTTATAAAACCATTAGGTGTAGGAGCAGAAGAAGGCCATTCAGCCCATCGTATGCTCCACCATTCGATGCAATCATGGCCGATCTGATGTGATAATCTTCAACTCCACTTTCTTGCCTTATCCCCACAATTCCCACAATCTAAAGATGTGCAGGTTTGGTAGATTGGCCATGCTAAATTGCCCCTTCATGTCCCAAGATATGTAGGTTAGGTGGATTAACCATGACAAATGCGTAGGATTATGGAAAGAGAATGGAGGAGAGGACTGGAAAAAAAATATCTCCAAGTCAGTGCAGATCAATGGGCCGAATGGCCTGTTCTGCATTACAGGATTTCTATGATTCTAACCTCGATTCTCTTACTGATTAAAAATCTGTCTCATATTCAGTGACCCAACCACTACAGGAGAAAGCTCCACAGATTCACTCCCCTCAGAGAGAAGAAATTTGTCCCAAAATCTTTATTCAATGGGTGACACCCTGATAGTTATCAGTGGATTCTTAATTCAAATTCCACTATCTGCAGTGGCGGGATTCAAATCCGGGTTCCCACAACATTCGCTGAGTTTCATAGAACATAGAACATAGAACATCACAGCACAGAACAGGCCCTTCGGCCTTCGATGTTGTGCCGACCAAAATAAAAAGCAATGCCCCTCCAAACTTCAGGATTAATAGTCTAGTGATAATACTAGTAGGTCATTGCCTATGTGAGCACCATGTGGTATCTTGACAACTACTAGATAGGATAGGAGTAGAGGGACATAGTCCCCAGAAGGTAGAAGGTTTTAGTGAAGTCAGGCAGCACAGTGGGTGCAGGCTGGGAGGCTTGGCCGAAGGATCTGTTCCTGTGCTGGAATTTTCTTTGTTCATGTCTCAATAAGATCGCCTCTCATTCTTCTAAACTCCAATGGTGCTCCAGCTTCAGTTTAACTACTTCCTTAGTAGGTCGTGCCTTACTAACCTCATTGAGTTTTTTGAAAAAGTGACTAAAGAGGTGGATGGGGGTAAGGCGGTTGATGTGGTATATATGGACTTTAGTAAGGAGTTTGATAAGGTGGCCCATGGAAGACTTCTGCAGAAAATGCAGATGTATGGGATAGAGGGTGATTTAGCTAATTGGGTTAGGAATTGGCTAGCAGGTAGAAGACAGAGGGTGGTGGTTGATGGGAGATATTCATCTTGGAGTTCGGTAATGTTCTATGTTCTATGTTCCTTGTATAATTCCAGTAAGATTTCCCTATTTTTTATAGTCCATTCCCTTTGAAATAAAGACTAACATCCCCTTTTGCTTTCCCTATTACCCACTGAATTTGCACGCTAGCTTTTTGTGATTTATGCACAAAGACCCCTGAATTTCCCCGTGCTGCAGCTTTCTGCAGTCTTTCTCTATTTAAATAATATCAGCTCCTTTATTCTTCCTGCCAAAGTACAAACTTCACATTTTCCTGCATTATATTCCATCTGCCAAAGCCAAAGTCCTGGAACTTCCTCTGTAACAGCACTGGAGGTGTATCTACATCCCAGAGACTGAAAGTGGTTGAAGAAGTCAGCTCACTACCACCTTGTAGTAAAGAAGTAAATAAGGTAGATGAGCTTAGGGCGTGGATTGCTGCTTGGGACTGTGATGTGGTGGCCATTACAGAGACTTGGTTGTCTTAGGGACAGGACTGGGTACTTCAGGTGCTGGGATTCAGATGTTTCAGGAGGGACAGGGTTGGGGGCAAAAGTAAGGTGTGGCACTGTTGATCAGGGACAGTGTCACGGCTGTAGAGAAGGTGGAAGACGTGGAGGGAATGTCTACGGAGTTCCTGTGGGTGGAAGTTAGGAACAGCAAAGGGTCAATAACCTTGCTGGGTGTATTCTATAGGCCGCCCAATAGCGACAGGGAAGTTGAGGTGCAGATAGGGAAACAGATCCTAGATAGACGTAGAAATAACAGGGTTGTCGTGATGGGGGATTTCAATTTCCCAAACATTGACTGGAATATCCCAAGGGGAAGGGTTTTGGATGGGGAGGAGTTTGTTAGGTGTGTTCAGGAAGGTTTCCTGACACAGTACGTGGAAAAGCCTACGAGAGGACAGGCTGTACTTGACCCGGTGCTAGCTAATGAGCCAGGACAGGTGTCGGATCTCACGGTAGGTGAGTATCTTGGGAATGGAGATCATAATTCTATCTCTTTCACGATAGCAATGGAAAGAGATAGGATCAGGCAGGCTAGGAAGGCGTTTTTCTGGAGTAAGGGGAAATATGAAAACATTAGGCAGATAATTGGATGTATAAACTGGAAGGAGGCGTTCTTGGGGAAGAGTACAGAAGGAAAGTGGCGGATATTCAAGGAATGTTTGTCTGAGGCTCTGCAAGACAACGTTCCGAGGAGACAAGGAGGTTTTGGTAGGACACGGGAACCGTGGTGCATGAAGGTTGTGGTGAACCTAGTTAGGAAGAAAAGAAAGATATATAAAAGGTTCAGAGAGCTAGTAGATGTTAGGGATCTAGAGGAGTATAAGGCTTATAGAAGGGAGCTTAAAAAGGAAATTAGGAGAGCCAGAAGGGGTCATGAGAAGGCCTTGGCAGGTAAGATTAAGGAGAATCCCAAGGCCTTCTATAAATATGTGAAAAGTAAAAGGATGAGAAGAGAAGGGATAGGGCCTATAAAAGGTGAAGGGGGAAAAGTCTGTGTGAATCCGGAAGAAATGGCAGAGGTGCTTAACGAGTACTTTGCCTCGGTATTCACTGTGGAAAGTGAACTGGGAGATTGCACTGCAGGTTTGCGGCATACGGAAAAGATTGAGTATGTGGATGTTAGGAAAGAGGATGTGTTAGACCTGTTAAATTCTATCAAAATAAACAAGTCACCGGGACCGGATGGGATTACCCCAGGTTATTGTGGGAGGTGAGGGAAGTGGTTGCAGAGCCCCTGGCGATGATATTTGCATCATCCATGGAAACAGGAGAGGTTCCGGAGGATTGGAGGATTGCAGATGTGGTTCCTATCTTTAAGAAAAGGAACAGGGATAGTCCAGGAAATTACCAACCAGTGAGTCTGACTTCAGTGGTTGGTAAGCTGATGGAGAGTCTTCTGAGGGATAAGATTTATGAACATTTGGAGAAGTTTGGACTGATTAGAAATAGCATAGTTTTGTTAAGGGCAGGTTATGCCTTATGAGCCTAGTTGAGTTCTTTGAAAATGTGACTGAACACATTGACGAAGGAAGAGCGGTGGACGTAGTGTACATGGACTTTAGCAAGGAGTTTGATAAGGTCCCCCATGCAAGGCTTCTGGAGAAGGTGAGAGGGCATGGGACCCAAGGGGCTTTGACCTTGTGGATCCAGAACTTGCTTGCCGGCAGAAGGCAGAGAGTGGTTGTGGATGGGTCTTGTTCTGCATGGGGGTCGGTAACCAGTGGAGTGCCCCAGGGATCTGTTCTGGGACCCCTGCTGTTTGTCATTTTCATAAATGACCTGGATGAGGAAGTGGAGGGATGGGTTAGTAAGTTCGCCGATGATACAAAGGTCGGTGGTGTTGTGGATGGTCTGGAGGGATGTCAAAAGTTGCAGCGGGACATAGACAGGATGCAAGACTGGGCGGAGAAGTGGCAGATGGACTTCAGCGTGGATAAATGTGTGGTGGTCCATTTTGGCAGGAATAATGGGATGAAGGAGTACAACATAAGAGGTAGGAGTCTTAGCTGTGTTGTAGAGCAGAAGGATCTCGGGGTCCGGGTCTATAAGACTCTTAAATTGGCCTTGCAGGTGGAGGAAGTGGTCAAGAAGGCGTATGGTGTACTGGCCTTCATTAATCGAGGAATAGAGTTTAGGAGTCAGGAGGTAATGATGCAGCTCTATAAGACCTTTGTCAGACCCCACTTGGAGTATTGTGCACAGTTCTGGTCGCCTCACTATAGGAAGGATGTAGAGGCTATTGAGAGAGTGCAGAGGAGATTTACAAGGATGCTGCCTGGATTGGGAGGCAGGCCTTAGGTTGAGGAGCTGGGACTCTTCGCACTGGAGAGACGTAGGTTGAGAGGCGACCTGATAGAGGTTTATAAAATGTTGAGAGGAATACATAGGGTGGACTCTCAGAGCTGAAAATGGTCACTACAAGAGGACACAGATTTAAGGTGCAGGGAAACAAATACAGAGGGGATGTTAGGGGTAAGTTTTTCACTCAGAGGGTGGTGAGTGAATGGAATCGGCTGCCATCAGAGGTTGTTGAGGCAAACTCGCTGGGGTCTTTTAAAAGACTTCTGGATGAGTATATGGAAACGTATGGGATAGGGGGTTATAGATAGGTCTGTGGATTGGTAGATGTGATCGGCGCAACTCGTGGGCCGAAGGGCCTGTTTGTGCTGTATTATTCTATGTTCTATGTTCTAAAGCGGCAGTTAGGAATGAGCAATAAATGCTGGTCCAGCCAGCGATGGCCACATCCCATAAATGAAAGACCACAAGGAACCTCAAAAGATTGTGAATAAAACCCAGTCCATAATGCAAACTAACATCCCATCCATTGAATCTGTCTACAACTCTCACTGCTTCAGAAAGGCAGCCAGCACCCCGGACATTCTCTCTTCCAAAGACAACTCTATGTCTGTATGGGAAACTGGCAGAGAAAGAGTTAAATCTTCCCTTGTTCTGGTATAAACGATTCCTTGTGAGTGAGAGGCACTGAGAAATTTGTTCAAATTTGGTTTTGAGATTGAGCACACAGGCCTCAGATTGAGGCCGGGTGAGGGACAGGTAATATAAATATTATATGCAGATTATTCCAAAAGGTATGTATGATTTGACAGGACCAAACAGAGTAATCCGACATTCCACTAGCAAGCAGGAATGCCAAGATATATTAAAGGAGTGGGAATGTTAATTGGAGGCTGGGTAACTGAGGACACTGATTGGATTACAGAAAAGATTAGCCCAGGATTTCATTAAGATGATTGAGTGGAAGTTCTGCTGCTTTTGTAAGTGTTGGTGCCTTTGCCCAGGATGCAGTAAGTGTGGGATATTCCCAGTAAACAGCATTGCAAAAAACACGCCAATACTCTCGCAGGACAGACAGACAGTGCCCCAGAACAATCCAACATTGTCCTAGGACAGCCCCCGACACTCTCCCAGGTCCAACCCAACACTGTCCCAGGACAATTTGTAACTGTCCTAGGACAGGACTTTGGGTTCTCACTGTCCATGGGGATTGTACCAGAGAACTGGAGAGTAGTGAAAGTTGTTCCTCTCTTCAAGAATGGAAATAGGAATGACTCTGGTAATTATAGGCCAGCTAGTCTTACTTTGCTGGTTGGTAAGTTAATGGAAAGGCTCCTGAGAGATAGGATTTATGACTGTTTGGAAAGATGCAGCATAATCAGGTATAGTCAGCATGGTTTCATGAGAGGTAAGTCCTGCCCCTCAAATTTGATTGAATTTTTTGAAGAGGTAACTAAGTGTGTGGATGAAGGTAAAGCAGTGGATGTTGTAAACATGGATTTTAGCAAGGCTTTTGATAAGATTACATTGGTAGACTCATGAAGAAAGTAAGGGGATGTGGGATAAAAGGAAATTTGGCTGATTGGATAAGTAACTGGCTGTGTCGTAGAAGGCAGAGGGTGAGGGTGAGGGAAAATTTTCAGACTGGAGGCCAGTTACCAGTGGGTGTACCACAGGGGTCAGTGCTGGGTCCTCTGCTATTTGTGATTTTTATCAATGACTTGGAAGAGGGGGCTGAAGGATGGGTCAGTAAATTTGCTGATGACACCAAGATTGGTGGAGTAGTGGATGAGGTGGAGGGTTCTTGTAGGCTACAAAGAGACATTGATAGGATGCAGAGCTGGGCTGAAAAGTAGCAGATGGAGTTTAACCCTGATAAGTGTTTGGTGATTCATTTTGGTAAGACAAACTTGAATGCAGATTACAGGGACAATGGCAGGATTCTGAGGAATGTGGAGGAACAGAGAAATCTTGGGATTCATACCACAGATCTCTGAAAGTTGCCACTCAAGTGGATAGAGCCGTGAAGAGGGCTTATAGTATGTTAGCATTTATTAACAGGGGTTTGAGTTTAAGAGTTGTGGGGTTATGCTGCAACTATACTGGACATTGGTGGGACCACATTTGGAATATTGTGTTCAGTTCTGGTTACCTCACTATAAGAAGGATGTGGAAGCATTGGAGAGAGTGCAGAGGAGATTTACCAGGATGCTGCCTGGTTTGGAAGGTAGGTCTTATAAGGAAAGGTTGAGGGAGCTGGGGCTTTTCTCTTTAGAGCAGAGGAAGATGAGAGGTGACTTAATAAAGGTTTATAAAATGATGAGGGGGAATATATAGAGTGGACATGCAGAGACTATTCCCTTGGGTTGATGTAGTTGTTACTAAGGGACATAACTATAAGGTTCATGGTGGAAGATATAGGAGGGATGTGCGAAGTAGATTCTTTACTAAGAGAATGGTTTTGGAATGCACTGCCTGCTGTGATAGTGGAGTCGGACACTTTAGGAACTTTCAAGCAGTTATTGGATAGACACATGGAGCACACCAGAATATTAGGGAGTGGGATAGCCTGATCTAGGTTTCGGAAAAGCTTGGCACAGCATTGAGGGCTGAAGGGCTTGTACCGTGCTGTACTGTTCTATGTTCTACATAGATTGACACTGTCCCCAGCAGGTCAATTCGATTAATTAAGGTAAGAGGTGAGAGATACAAAAGGGTCCAGAGGGACAATACTTTCACTTAGAGGGTGGTGAGTGTCTGGAATGAGCTGCCAGAGATAGTAATAGAGGTGGGTACAATTTTGTCTTTTAAAAGACATTTAGACAGCTAAAGGGGTAAGATGGGTATAGAGAGATATGGGCCAAATGTAGGCAATTGGGAATAGCTTAGTGGTTAAAAACTGGGTGGCATGAACAAGTTGGGCTGAACAGCCTGTGTCCATATTCTGAATCTATCCACAGGGACAGTGCGACAATATCCCAGGATGAATTTGAGCTGTAGATTATTTTAGATGTTGTTTGGGAAGGGGCATGTCTTGAGTTCAGGGGTTGAAGATATATTTTGGAACAAGGGATAATTTCCACCTAAACTGTGTGTGTATTTAATGATTCACATAGTGAATGTCTCACTGTGCTGTAGCTCTGTTTGTGTTTCTATTTTCCTTAATTTAATGAATAGTCTTTAATAATTGTA
This sequence comes from Sphyrna mokarran, assembly GCA_024679065.1. NCBI lineage: Eukaryota > Metazoa > Chordata > Chondrichthyes > Carcharhiniformes > Carcharhinidae > Sphyrna > Sphyrna mokarran. The sequence continues at coordinate 157,587 of JAGIQG010000036.1, read as the reverse complement.
ATGTGATGATTAGACTGGTTATTCTCACTGGAATTTCCCATGACTCCTTGCACTATTCCAGAAGTGAACCGCTGTGAACAAACGTTTCAAGCCAGAACACCCTCTCAGATAACATCAGCATGGTTTGTGACAAACCGCAGCAGAAAGCTCCCCAGGCTGAACAAAGGAAACCAGGTTTGGATCAGAGACTAAGGCAGAGAAGATGTCATTATCCAGAGGGATAATGATTACAACAGTCTTACTCAATATATACCCAGAAAGTACAGTAAGAAAAATCTTATTCTCATTCCTCAAAGAGAACTTTCCAATATATATTTTGTAATCCTATATTTCCATAAATAGTTACATTCTGACAACAAACATTTACCGTTCAGGTATGTCTACATCCTTGCAACCATTCCTTAACCAATCACAACCAATATATGGCAACCCGTGTCTGTGTGGGTTTCCTCTGAGTTCTCTGGTTTCCTCCCACAGTTCGAAAGATATGCTGGTTATATGCATTGGCCACGCTACATTGAGTCTTAATGACAGGGGGATTAGCAGGATGAATATATGGGGTTATGGGAATAGCTAGGAAGGTAATGCAATGTTAGCATTCGTCTTGAGAGGGCGAGAATACAAGAGCAGGGATGGACCTCTGAGGCTGTACAAGGCTCTGGCCAGACCCCATTTGGAGCATTGTGAGCAGTTTTGGGCTCTGTATCTAAGGAAGGATGTGCTGGCCTTGGAAAGGGTCCAGAGGAGGCTCACAAGAATGATCCTTGGAGTGAAGAGCTTGTATGAGAAACAGTTGAGAACTCTGGGTCTGTACTTGTTATAATTTAGAAGGTTGAGAGGGGATTTTATTGAAACTTATAGGATACTGCGAGGGCTGGATAGAGTGGACGTGGAGAGGATGTTTCCACTAATAGGAAAAACTTGGACAGAGAGCACAACCTCAGGCTAAAGGGACGATCCTTTAAAACAGAGATGAGGAGGAATTTCTTCAGCCAGAGAGTGGGGAATCTGTGGAACTCTTTGCTGCAGAGGAGGCCGGGTCATTGAGTGTCTTTAAGACAGAGATAGATAGGTTCCTGATTAAAAAGGAGATCGGGGTTATGGGGAAAAGGCAGGAGAATGGGGATGAGAAAAATATCCTGATTGAACGGCAGGGCAGACTTGATGGGTCGAGTGGCCTCATTCTGCTCCTATGTCTTACGGTCTTATGGACCTAGGTGGGATTGTGATTGGTGCAGACTAAATGGGGTGAATGGTTTCCTTCTGCACTGTAGGGACTCTATAAATATGCAACACCAGTGATTCCCACATGCCAAGAAAGAATGAAGAAAAAAAAGCTTTATAAACAGTTTCAACATTGAAAACAAGGCCCTCAGATATACTCTGTGTCCAAACACGACAGCGCAGTGAACTAAGAAGCTTTTTCTCTTTTACTGAACTCTAATTTGGTAAAACCATCTCGGCTGGAATTTGTATTTGTAGTTTGTAGTTTTGCGGAAGTCAGAATGTATTTCTAATATTTTTATCTGGATCAGTTTTAGAGAAATAAAACTAACCACTTTATTAAACTCCAGAAAAGCTGTCTGAATAGTTCTTTGTGATAACAGAAAGAAACAGTAATAAGTAAACTCATTCCTTTAAACAATAACCTGATGTGCATGGGAAGGAGGGAAGAGGCTTGCTCCCTCCTCAGCTGTTGGTAAAACTGTTTGAAATCCTTCAGGATGTCAGCACCAGAGGATATTCCATACTAAACATTATTGGGGTGAGGGATCTCAGGAACAGTATTGAACGGAACTGATCTGTTCTTCACTCTGTGTAATAGCACAAGCTATATCTTTATGGATTTCACATGTAAAGTGTATTTTTGGAAAAAGAAGTTAAGGTCTGATTTATATCTGGGGTTTTGAGTCTGGTCGGGATTAGGTTTAAACTTTCCAGCCAATGTTCGGGTCATCTGGGGTTAGGGTTTCAGGTTAAGATCTGGTGTTAAGGTAATAAACACTGAAATCTCTTTGTTAGAAGAACAAGGTTAAAACATCAACATTATTAGCATTATTAATGTTACACAGACAGATGCCTGATGGCTGGAGTCTTCTTTCAAATCTGCTATTTAATTGGCTACAACTGGGTTAGAGATTTACCCATTATAGACAGACAGACACAGGCAGGCAGACAGACAGGGAGACAGGCAGATAGATAGATAGGCAAGAAGACAGACAGGCAGGGAGACATATCGACAGGCAGACAGACAGGGAGACAGAGAGGGAGACAGGCAGATAGATAGATAGGCAAGAAGACGGACAGGCAGGGAGACATATCAACAGGGAGACAGAAAAAGACAAGCAGACAGACAGGGAAAAAGACAGACAGGAATAGATAAACAGACACTGGCAGGGAGACAGACAGACAGAGGCAGTTAGACAGGCAGACAGAAAGACATAGACTTGCAGACGTTTTCACTTCAGATTAACCAGTGGAATGTATTGGAACGACACTCTTAGTGTGAAAACTTTACCGCAAATGCCACTCAAAAAACTTCAGAGTTTGTGGTTCAGACAATGGTAAGAAATGGAAAGAAAAGGCAGATATGAAAGAACAGCTGGACAGTGATGGATAGAGAGAAACATAGAAACATATCTAAAAATATATATAGAGAGAGAGAGAGAAATAAAGGAAGAGCGAGTGAGAAACAGAGAAGAAAAACAGAAGCAGAAAAATATTGAAAGAGAAAGTGAAACGGAACAAAGTAAGGAGGAGGTACGGAGAGTGCAAGCTGGGTCAGATGCAGGATGTTCGAATATATTTACCTGCATTAGTGTCAGAGATTAGCTGAAGGTTATTTGCTGATGTGTAACATGCTGGTCAGCAGTAGAGGAATATTTAATCCATCCCAGCTGAGGCTGATGGGACTGATCTGAAACGCTGCAGCAAGGAACCTCACTCCCATTTCCCACTCAATCAGCTCCCTGATCCTCACTGTCCATCTATCCCAACAGCCTCAACCGGGATCTTGTGTTCGTGTCACACTATCTGTAAACCCTTCAACTTGCCTGGGCCTACAACATCTCACTACCTGTCCTTCCAGAGACCATACACATCTCTCCAACCTACACTTAACTCTCTTTCCACTCACACAGTCTGTAAAGATTTGATTATCTGTTAAGACTCACATTCCAACAATTATTTGTAATTGATTTGATGACCTTATATGCTCTGTGTGTGAAACAAATCTTTCACTCACCTGATGAAGGACCAGACTCCAAAAGCTCGTGCTATCAAATAAACTTGTTGGACTCTAACCAGGTGTTGTGACACTACATAAAGTATTTATCCCAAATGCCCCCTTCAAAATTCAATCCTCAAGTTGCTCTGCATCAGAGACAGTGTAGAGGGAGTTTAACTCTGTGTCTAACCCTGTGCTGTACCTGTCCTGGGAGTGTTTGATGGGGACATTGCAGAGGGACCTTTAATCTGTGTTTAACTCCGTGCTGTATCTTACCTGGGAATTTTCTTGGCGATCCTCTACACTGAGATCTGGCACTTTGCAGTGTCGATGGTAGTCATGATGTGGAGATGTTGGGGGACAGTGTAGAGGGAGCTTTACTCTATACTTAACGCGTGCTATATTTGTTCTGAGAGTGTTTGATGGAGGCAGTGTAGAGGGAGCTTTACTCTGTATCTAACCCCGTGCTGTACCTGTCCTGGAAGTGTTTGATGGGGGCAGTGTAAAGGAGCTTTACTCTGTATCTAACCCTGTGCTGTACCTGTCCTGGAAGTGTTTGATGGGGGCAGTGTAAGGGAGCTTTACTCTGTATCTAACCCTGTGCTGTACCTGTCCTGGGAGTGTTTGATGGGGGGACAGTGTAGAGAGAGCTTTACTCTGTATCTAACCCCGTGCTGTACCTGTCCTGGGAGTGTTTGATGGGGGGACAGTGTAGAGAGAGCTTTACTCTGTATCTAACCCCGTGCTGTACCTGTCCTGGAAGTGTTTGATGGAGACAGTGTAGAGGGAGCTTTACTCTGTATCTAACCCTGTGCTGTACCTGTCCTGGGAGTGTTTGATGGGTGGACAGTGTAGAAGGAGCTTTACTCTGTATCTAACCCCGTGCTGTCCCTGTCCTGGGAGTGTTTGATGGGACAGTGTAGAGGGAGCTTTACTCTGTATCTAACCCCGTGCTGTACCTGTCCTGGGAGTGTTTGATGGGTGGACAGTGTAGAAGGAGCTTTACTCTGTATCTAACCCCATGCTGTCCCTGTCCCAGGAGTGTTTGATGGGGGGACAGTGTAGAGGGAGCTTTACTACGTATCTAACCCTGTGCTGTACCTGTCCTGGGAGTGTTTGATGGTGTAGAGATGCCACCGTTGGACTGGGGTAAACTCAGTAAGAGTCTGGCAACACGAATTTTAAATCCAACCGATTTATTTGATAGTAAAGCTGCGAGGTTTTACTTTATCATCTCTGTCAGGCAAATGCAGTGTTCTGGTCTGCAATAGCACACATATCAGCACAGACAGTCAGTGATTGCTGATTAGAATGCGAATCCTTACACCTAACCTGCTATTCAAGTGTTAAAGTGGCTAACAATGTGTGTGAAGGGAACCCTGAGCATTGGTTAGAGAATTGTGTATTTTCTCCAGACAACACAGTAAGTGAGGTTTTTTACTAACCCAGGCAAGTCATGGGGGTTACAGATAGTAATGGGGACAGTGTAGAGGGAGCTTTACCCTGTATCTAACCCCGTGCTGTACCTGTCCTGGGAATGTTTGATGGGGACAGTGTAGAGGGAGCTTTACTCTGTATCTAAACCCGTGCTGTACCTGTCCTGGGAGTGTTTGATGGGGACAGTGTAGAGGAAGCTTTACTCTGTATCTAACGCCATGCTGTACCTGTCCTGGGAGTGTTTGATGGGGACAGTGTAGAGGGAGCTTTACTCTGTATCTAACCCCGTGCTGTACCTGTCCTGGGAGTGTTTGATGGGGGGACAGTGTAGAGGGAGCTTTACTCTGTATCTAACCCCGTGCTGTACCTGTCCGGGGAGTGTTTGATGGGGACAGGGTAGAGGGAGCTTTACTCTGTATCTAACCCCGTGCTGTACCTGTCCTGGGAGTGTTTGATGTGGGGGCAGTGTAGAGGGAGCTTTACTCTGTATCTAACCCCGTGCTGTACCTGTCCTGGGAGTGTTTGATGGGGGACAGTGTAAAGGGAGTTTTACTCTGTATCTAACCCCGTGCTGTACCTGTCCTGGCAGTGTTTGATGGGGGACAGTGTAGAGGGAGTTTTACTCTGTATCTAACCCCGTGCTGTACCTGTCCTGGGAGTGTTTGATGGGGGGACAGTGTAGAGGGAGCTTTACTCTGTATCTAACCCCGTGCTGTACCTGTCCTGGGAGTGTTTGATGCGGGGACAGTGTAGAGGGAGCTTTACTCTGTATCTAACCCCGTGCTGTACCTGTCCTGCAAGTGTTTGATGGGGGACCGGGTAGAGGGAGCTTTACTCTGTATCTAACCCCGTTCTCTACCTGTCCTGGGAGTGTTTGATGGGGGACAGGGTAGAGGGAGCTTTACTCTGTATCTAACCCCGTGCTGTACCTGTCCTGGGAGTGTTTGATGGGGTACAGTGTAGAGGGAGCTTTATTCTGTATCTAACCCCGTGCTGTACCTGTCCTGGGAGTGTTTGATGGGGACAGTGTAGAGGGAGCTTTACTCTGTATCTAACCCAGTGCTGTCCCTGTCCTGGGAGTGTTTGATGTCCTTCTTTCTCTTTTCTTTGTCACTCTGCTTAGTTTCTCATCCCCCTGCCATTCCAGTTTAAACCCTCCCCAAACACACCAGCAACTCCTATAGCGGGTCTTTGGCACAGGCTCTTACACCATTGGACATACAGACTGCTCCAGAGCCAACACTCCACACATACAATGCGCTGGAGAAAGCTCCGGGTTACCCACACTAAGGAAACCAGTCAGAGAAAGATGACAACACCAACATCTGGTATAGTCAGACGCAGAGTGAGTCTGAGCAAACTGAACACCAGGTCCAAGGCTTTATTACCACCTAGAATTGTCTTTTGAATTTCAGCTTTCTACAACAAAGAGGTGAGAGAGGGGGTGTGTGAGGAGGCGATGCGATGGGCTATACATCTGTTCAATCTACAGTGCCTCACTGTAAATGAAAATAGTTCTGCACTATTAGCTCATTTCCCTTGTATGTTATTCAATGGGTCTGTACGTAGTGTCCTATGGAGGACACTGTTACATCTCATTCCACTGGACATTCATTCTACAACTTCCCTGTTTAGAAGGAGTCTTCACATGAGAATATGATGGTGCGGTTGCAGAAGAGGCCACGTGGCCGGAATGTGGGAATTATCCCTGGAAGCTTGGGCAGAGCACAAGGTTTGAAATCGCTGCTAAGTTAGTGAATAATATTCTTTGCTGAAAGTCCTCACTGCAATGATTCGAGAACCTAAAACATTTACACTAACAACTTGTGAAAGTGAACTGTTTTCTTTAACTGTGAATGATTATTGGTGCAGTCTTTATTTAACTGTATAGAACCTCCTGTTATTTATAAATTGACCATGTACACTTCCAGTTTATCTCTGTAACAGCTGAGGTAAAACACTCTGATATATTCCACACCCAGGGGAGGTAGTGTGAAGTCCTGTTTTATCAGAACCCAGTGCACTGTAACATCGAATAATCACAAATAACACAATGTTGCTCCAATCACTATTCTGTCAATTGAAAGTCAAAGCCACAGGTAACTGGGAATCTGACCCAGAAAATCTGCTTTATGAATGACTACCAGGATGAAACTGAATGGATTCCAGACATCGGATCAGCCTTATTGACTCTGCAGTGACTGAGCAAATTGCTAATTAATCTTGACTCTTCCCTCAATTATTAAAGACTTGCCCTACTGACCCAACCAATTCTCCTCATTACTGATTCGCTTCACAGTTTTTGAAATTTTCAACTCACCAGGGCCTTGGTGAGGCCACACCTAGAATATTGTGTGAAGTTTTAGTCTCTTCACCTAAGAAAGGACATACTTGTTATGGAAGCAATGCAGCAAATAGTTCATAGAACCATAGAAAAGTTACAGCACAGAAGGAGTCCCTTCAGTCCATCTTCTCCATGCCAGCCCAAGGATACCCAAGAATCCTTTCTCATCCCATGTTCCCACAGCCAGCCCGTAACCGTGTAGTGTACAGCACTGAAGGTACAGATCCAGGTACGTTTGAAAAGAGTTTGGGGTCTCTGCCTGCACCAACAACTCAGACAGGGAATTCCAGATACCCACCACCTTCTGTGTGTGAAAGAAGTTCTTCCTCATGTTCCCTCTATATCTTCTGCTACTTATTTTCAATCTTTGTCCCCTGGTTTTAGAATTCTCCACCAAGGGAAACACTTTTATCCTGTCCACTCTCTCTCTTCCTCTCATAATTTTGTACACCTCAATCAAATCATCTCCAAGGAAAATAACCTCAATCTCTCCTCACTTTTCCAGCCCTGGCAACATTCTTATAAACCTCCCTCCAGAGCAATTACATCCTTCTTGTCATGTGATGACCAGAACTACACTCAATATTCCAGCTGTGGCCTCACCAGTGTTTTATATAATTCCAAGGTTATATTCTTATTTTTATATTCTATACCTCTTCCAATGAAGAATAGCATTCCATTTGCTTCCTTTATAATGTTGTCTATTTGAACTGCTGCCTTTAGGGATCTGTGTACTTGTTCACCAAGATTTCTTATTTCATCCATCCCTCTTAATATAATTCCCATTTATTGTGTACACTGTAACTGTCTGACCTCCCTAAATGCATCACCTGACACTTCCTTGTGTTCAAATCCATCTCACCTGATGAAAGAGTAGTACTCCGAAAGTTCGTGATTCCAAATAAATTCATCTGCCACTTTACCTCCCTCTCTACCAACCCATCAATATTGTTTTGGTGTTTATAGCTATCCTCTACATTATCCACTACTCGGTCAGTCTTGGGATGTTATGCAAATTTCCCAATTATGTTCCCATGTTCATGTCCAAATCGTTAATATTTAACACAAACAGCAAGGCTCCCACACCAAGGGATAACACTGCGGAATAACTCTGGAAACAGCTTTCCATTCACAAAGCCATCCATTGAGCATCATGCTTTGTGTTCTGTTAAACCATTTTAGATCTAGTTTGTCACATTGCCCTGTATCCCATGGATTCTTACTTTGTTGACCAATCTGCACGTTAAAATCTTGTACACACCATCCACTGCACAATCTTCATCAACCTTTCTTATCACTTCCATAAAGAATGCTATCAAGTTTGCGAGGCAAGATCTTCCTTTAACAAATCCACACTGGCCATCCCTGACAGGCCCATGCTGTTCTAGGTGACAGTTAATCCTATCTCTCGGGATTGATTCTATTAATTTTCCCACCATCAATATAAGACTAACCAGCCTATAATTATTTGGAATTTCCTTTGATCCCTTTTTAAACAATGGAACTACATATTCATTTCTCCAGTAACCGCACCGCCATGCCCCCCCCCCACCCCCCCGCACCCCCGAATCTAGTAAAGATTGGAAAACCATCCTCAGAGCATCGTCCTCCCTGACCTCCTTTCATAGCCTCGGAAACAATCCATCTGGCCCCGGTGACTTATCAACTTTCAAGGATTCCAACCCTTTCAATACTTCCTTTCTCTTTATGATGATCCTGTCCTGTATCTCACAGTATTCCTGCTGGAAAACTAAATCAGCATCATCCCTTTCCTTTGTAAATACAGAGACAAAATATTCATTTTAAACCCTTCCCACTGCCTCTCTGTCTACACACAAGTTCCCTTCTTCATCTCTGATAGGTCTGAATTTTCCTTCATTAACCTGTTAATTAATACATTGATAAAACATCTTTGGCTTTTCTGTAACTTTATTGACTAACCATCTCTCATGCTGTCTCTTTGATTACCTTATTTCCTATTTTATTTCATCCCAGCATTTCCGATTTTCATCTTGTCAATCTGCAGTCCTCAGTTCTTTGTGTCTATTATCCAATTACTTTTTCTCTTTGATCTTCTTTATTTTTCTACTCACCCGGGGTGGTCTAGATTTGGCAGCACTTCTCTTACTTTCGGGAGGGAAATGTCTACTTTTAGGATCTCGCTTGTTAGCACTTCCCATTGGTTTTCTGCTGATTTATCTCCTAGTAGTGCCGTCCAATCCACTTCAGCCAAGTCCCTTCTCATTCCTGCAGAATTTGTCTTTTCCCCAGTTCAAGGCTTTTATTCTTACTTTAATCTCTGTCCTATTCTATAGAAATGCTAAATCTAATTGTGATCACTGTCCCTGATCTCTTCACCTGCTTGGCCCTTTGTTCCCTGAGACCAGGACTAGATTTGCATCTCTTCCTGTTGGATTTCTCACTAGCTGATTTGAATTTCTTGCCTGGACAGTTTACATTAATATTTCTCCCTCAGTTCCCCTGGTATTGTTTGAATCCCAGTTCATATTTGGATAGTTAAAGTCTCTAACTATTACTGGTCTTTTATTCCTACAGGCAGAAATCTACCTACACTTTTGGTTTTCTATCTTGCCCTCACTATTTGGTGATATGCAGCACACTCCCACTAGTGACACTGCGTCTTTTTTTATCCCTAAACTCAACCCATAAAGCCTCGTCTGTGACCTGATACACTATTCCTTCTCACAACCGGAATTGATTCTTTAACCATTAGTATTACTCCCCCTCCTTTTTTATCTCCCACTTTATTGTGTCTGCAGATTCTATAGCTGGCAATATTCTATAGCTGGCAATATTCTATAGCTGGCAATATTCTATAGCTGGTAATATTCTATAGCTGGCAATATTCTATAGCTGGCAATATTCTATAGCTGGCAATATTCTATAGCTGGCAATATTGAGCTGCCAATTTTGCCCCTCCTTTAGTCAGGTTTCCATTATAACAATGACATCATGCTGCCTTGTGTCTACCTGTGCCCTTAACTCATTTACTTTGTTTGTAATACTCCTTGTCCTAAAGTATATACATTTAAACCCCATCAATTTCCCCTACTGGACACCATTTAAATGTTCATTCTCCTGTAATTCCAAGTCTATTACTACATCCTCAATATCACTACCTAATCTTTGGTCTCCATTTGCCTGACCTGAATCTGACCTATCTGATCCTATTCCTGGGCCTACATTTCCCATTGCCTCAGCAAAGCAGGCAGCACAATTAAGGGCCTCACGTACCTTGGACATTCTTTCTTCTATCTTCTTCTGTCAAAAGTCTAAGGTCACGTCCCAACTGATTCAAGAACAGCTTCTTCCTGCTGCCATCAGACTTTTGAATGGACCTACCTTGCATTAAGTTGATCTTTCTCTACACCCCTAGCTATGACTGTAACACTACATTCTGCACTCTCTCCTTTCCTTCTCTATGTACCCTATGGACGGTATGCTTTGCACAAGAAACAATATTTTTCATTGTATCCCAATACGTGTGTCAATAATAAACAAATCAAATCAAATCAAATACTCCCGCCATACTAGGGTGATTCTTGGGACAGCCAGGTTGTTGTATGAGGAAAGATTGGGTCAACAATATAGACATCCCATAACTCAGTGATAGTAAGTAGATAACCCATTAAACTTGACACTGGGCATAATAACTCCAATAATGCTGTAACACTGGACATAATAAATTCCACAACAGTGTGACTCTGCATAGAATAGAAACATAGAAAATAGGATCAGCGGTAGGCCATTTGGCCCATCGAACCTATGTATTGACTGGAGATTCCAAAACAGAGCGGGGATCTCATTGAAACATAAAATTCTGACGGGGTTGGGCAGACTGGAAGTGGGGTGATTCTTCCACTGAATGGGGGGATCTAGAACACGGGGCCACAGTCTCAGGATATGAGGTTGGCCATTTAGGACTGAGATGAGAAAAGATCTATTCACTCAGAGGGTGGTGAACCTGAGGAGTTCTCTGACACAGAAAGCTGTGGAGCCCAAAACACTAAATGTATTTGAGATGGGAATAGAGAGATTTCTAGGCATTAAAGATATGAAGGGTTATGGAGAGAGCGCGGGAATATGGAGCTGAGATAATGAATCAGGGATGATCAAATTGAATGATGATGCAGATTCAATGGGCCAAATGGCCTAATGTTCTGGAGTTTATTATGTCCAATGTTACAGTGTTATTGGAGTTATTATGCCCAGTGTCATGTTTAATGGGGTTATCTACTTACTATCACTCTATTATGGAATGTTGATGTATCGTAATGCAGGAAAGATGACACTGTTATGTGTGCTTTTTAGATCCCGTGGCAGTGTATCTGTAGGACAGAGCATATACCAGAAATAACTGGGACATGGAATATAGAAAAACTGCTGCATAAACAGGGCCTTTGGCCCACAACTTGTGCTGAACATGTCTCTGCCGACTAGTCATACCTATAACCATCCATCTTACTAAGTCCCATGTACTTATCCAGAAGTCTCTTAAAAGACCCTATCAAATCTGCCTCCACCACCACCGCTGGCAGCCGATTCCGTGCACCCACCACCCTCTGAGTGAAAACTTACCCCTGACATCTTCTCTGTAGCTACTCCCCAGCACCTTAAACCTGTGTCCTCTTGTAGCAGCCATGTCAGCCTCTGAGAATCCACGTAAGAAAGGCATTGCGATTTGGTTGCAAGTTATAAGATTCTGAGGGGGGACTTGAGAGGAGAGATGCTGAGGGGATGTTTACATTGTGGGGGTATCTATAAGTGTCGGGCATGGGGGTCTCCCATTTAGAACAGAGATAGGAATGAGTTTCTTCTCTCAGAGTCCCTTATCTTTGGGTTTCTCTTCCCCAGAGTGCAGTGAGGGCTGAGCCATTGAATATATTCAAGGTTCTTTTAGACAGATTTCTCATTAACAAGGGAATCGAGGATTATAAGGAGCTGTTGGGAAAGTGGATTTAAGAGCAGAATCAAACAGCCATTGAAAGTGAGCTAGCTGGGCAGAATGGCCCTGAAACTGTCCTCGGTTCTAATGATGTTGTAAACTTGAGTCTGTACTCGTTGGAGTTTAGAAAGATGAAGAGGGAGCTTACTGAAACTCACAGGATACTGCGAGGCCTGGATAGAGTGGACACGGAGAAGATGTTTCCACTAGTAGGAAAAACTAGAACCAGAGGGCACAACCTCAGGCTAAAGGGGCAATCCTTTAAAACAGAGATGAGGAGGAATTTCTTCAGCCAGAGAGTGGGGAATCTGTGGAACTCTTTGCCGCAGAAGGCTGTGGGAGCCGGGTCATTGAGTGTCTTAAAGACAGAGATAGATAGGTTCCTGATTAATAAGGGGGTCAGGGGTTATGTGAGAAGGCAGGAGAATGGGGATGAGAAAAATATCAGCCATGATTGAATGGCGGGGCAGACTTGATGGGCCAAGTGGCCTCATTCTGCTCCTATATCTTACGGTCCTAGATATCACTGTGTTCTGGGGTTCTTTTTTTATCTTTGTGTTTGCATTGCCTCCTGTTTGGTCAGATATTTATGTAATAAACTAATTGACTTAATGATTCAGATATTAATGTATATTCGTTACTGGTTATACTTCATGCAGCCGAGCAGCAGGAGAATCCTGTCCCAGACCAGTTCCTGTGTGGCAGTGAATGGGTTAATTTTCTGGGCTAAGTCCCTCCCTCGCTTTGGTCTTTAGAGAGGGCCGGATTGTAAATGCTGGAGTTTAATCCCAGTTGGCCGCAGCTCACATCTCTGCTCGGGGTGTCTGAGTGAGAGTGGACTGAGAGGAAAGGAAGCGGATAGAAAACAGCACACATCCCACATTCAACAACATGTGAGTGATTGTTAAATTCAGCCATGCACCTTCTATCTGTCAGTGGAACTTCCTTCCATTTAGATTTCATTCTGAAAATGAACAGATTTAAATTATTCCTTTCAGAGTGTTGGTGTTATCGGAACAAATATAATAGTAAATAAATATATTTTGGGCTGATGAAGAGTACCCTGCTCAGTTTAAAGTTTCTCAGTGAATTGGGCTGCTATCTGGGAGCCTGGGTTTGTTTAGCCCGGGTAGTGTCCGACTGGATCCTAACACTCAAGGCTGCAATTCTTTATCCTGGGACCCCTGGAGCTGGAGAAACAGAATTCCAGAACGAGGATTTATCCTTACCTCTGATCCCCCTCATTTCGTGTTGGGAATTGAAACAATATCATTGATTTGATAATGTTACACAATAATCCAGGAGTTCTTGCTGAGTTGTGTTGTCAGGCTGTCAGTTACAGCTGGAATAAAGATTGGTTGAGTGCGAAATAAATGGTCTTTGCTGACGGTCTGATCTGTGTCGAAATGTAAATCTCATTTCTCCCCAAACTATTGTTCCAGTTTAAATTGTTTTAGATTTGATGCATTATAAATAACTTTATCATCGATTTAATTGTTTCCGATAAACAATTGACAGATTCATCCCGTTCCCATCTCAGAGACGAGGTCAAATACCTGTCAGTGTTATCCCCAGTACAGACTGGACAAGGTGGCACTGAGCTTGGGAAGGAATATGTATTCGTATTGGGCCCATCTCATTCCCTGTCAGATAGGAGAAAGAACCCTCACCCCGGCAGCAAATCAGAGGGGAATTTAGACTCTAAGGTGGAGAATGTGCAATTCTCTCTCACCGCATAAGGAAGGCTGTGCAAATCGATATTAACTATAAATTAGGATGGGAAGTGTTTAATTGTGTCCCATTCTTCATTCTGAAAGCTAAAATGAAAGGAGCAGAAAGTTTCCGATAGAAAGTTGTCCCTCTGTCACCGAGGTTCAACACACAGAGGTTTACTGGCACGCTCGATTCACCATCTCTGGCTGTTCCAGTGACCTGAACCGTTTGTAAATGATTGCAGCCGAGAGGGACAGAGCAGAAAACCGTTTGCTTCATTCCCAATCTCCTCTTTCTAATTAATAACCCGACTTAACAATGACACATTGATCTGAAATTTAGGGCAGCGATTCTGGAACCATTGCCTCTTCACTGCACTGCTGTCTCTAGAGTTTACTCCGTCTCTCCCTCTCTCTCGCCAGCAATCTCTCTCTCTCTCACTCCTACCCTCAACATTTTCTCTCATTCCGCCATTCTCTTTCCCTGCAACGTGGGTTAGTTGCAGAGTAAAGCTCCTTTCACACTGTCCCACATCAAACACTCCCAGGACAGGTACAGCACAGGGTTAGATACAGAGTAAAGCTCCCTCTACACTGTCCCCCATCAAACATTCCCAGGACAGGTACAGCACGGGGTTAGATACAGAGTAAAGCTCCCTCTACACTGTTCCCCATCAAACACTCCCAGGACAGGTACAGCACAGGGTTAGATACAGAATAAAGCTCCCTCTACACTGTCCCCCATCAAACACTCCCAGGACAGGTACAGCACGGGGTTAGATACAGAGTAAAGCTCCCTCTACACTGTCCCCCCATCAAACACTCCCAGGACAGGGACAGCACAGGGTTAGATACAGAGTAAAGCTCCCTTTAGACTGCCCCCCCCATCAAACACTCCCAGGACAGGGACAGCACAGGGTTAGATACGGAGTAAAGCTTCCTTTACACTGTCCCCCATCAAACACTCCCAGGACAGGTACAGCACGGGGTTAGATACAGAGTAAAGCTCCCTCTACACTGTCCCCCATCAAACACTCCCAGGACAGGGACAGCACAGGGTTAGATACAGAGTAAAGCTCCCTCTACACTGTCCCCCATCAAACACTCCCAGAACAGGTACAGCACGGGGTTAGATACAGAGTAAAGCTCCCTCTACACTGTCCCCCATCAAACACTCCCAGGACAGGTACAGCACGGGGTTAGATACAGAGTAAAGCTCCCTCTACACTGTCCCTATCAAACACTCCCAGGACAGGTACAGCACAGAGTTAAATACAGAGTGAAGCTCAATCTTGTCATCCAGACGGTTTAAAATATATTTGTCCTGTTTTCAGGTTTGTTTGTCGGAAATCCGTTGAGGATCACCATTCGGAATCGTATGTAAAAATGGAACCCTGGAGCCCAGTGGCAGAAGCCGGTCACTGTAGTGTGGGAGGCTCATCGGATGCAAGCACCATGTACAGTTTCACACTCAGCGGAGTTCCCCAGGGACTCAGCTCCCCTGAGCTCAGTAATAATTTCAGTTGCTGCCACAAGAGATATGACAACTGTCCGAGTGGGCTGATTGGAGATGATTCGATGAAATGTGATTATGGTCTCGGTTCCATTCCCAAGCGCCTGTGCCTCGTGTGTGGTGACATTGCCTCTGGATACCATTATGGAGTAGCTTCCTGTGAGGCCTGTAAAGCTTTCTTCAAACGCACCATTCAAGGTCCAGCAATCTGTCTTTGGCTAAATTCCACCATTGGATTTTGTTTGCATGACCAATATTGGTGGCGGGCTTTGGAATCATTCTATTTGGGGCTAAAATAGAAAATAACAAACACTCCCAGTGGTGAGATATAGAATTCTCAGTCTAAACTACCCAGGCTTGAGAAAGGTTTCTCCAGTAATAACATATAGTGAATAATGAACTTACACTGCATCTAACCCTGTGCTGTACCTGTTCTAGGAATTTTGATGAGGACAGCATCAAGGGAGCTTTATTCTGTATCTAACCCTGTGCTGTACCTGTTCTGGGAGTGTTTGATGGGGGGAAGTGTAGAGAGAGATTCACACTGTACTTAACCCCAGGATGTTCCTGTCCTGGGACTGTGTGACAGGGGCAGTTTACAGGGAGTTTAACTCTGTATCTTAGCCCATGCTATACCTGTCCTGGGAGTATTTGACGGGAACAGTGTAGAATGAGCTTTACTCTGTATCTAACCCCGTGCTGTACCTGTCCTGGGAGTGTTTGATGGGGCAGTGTAGAGGGAACTTTACTCTGTATGTAAGCCTGTGCTGTAGCATTCCTGGGAATGTGTGAGCAGACAGAGTAGAGAGAGATTTGTTCAGTGTGTAAACCTGTGTTGAAACTGTCTTGGAAATGTTTGATGGGGACAGTTTAAAGGGAACTTTATTTTGTATCTAATCATGTGTCACACCTGTCCTGGGAGTGTTTGATGGAGACAGTGTAGAGGGAGCTTTACTCTGTATCTAACCCTGTGCTGTACCTGTCCTGGGAGTGTTTGATGGGGGACAGTATAGAGGGAGCTTTTCTCTGTATCTAACCCCGTGCTGTACCTGTCCTGGGAGTGTTTGATGGGGGACAGTGTAGAGGGAGCTTTACTCTGTATCTAACCCCGTGCTGTACCTGTCCTGGGAGTGTTTGATGGGGGACAGTATAGAGGGAGCTTTACTCTGTATCTAACCCCGTGCTGTACCTGTCCTGGGAGTGTTTGATGGGGGAATAGTGTAGAGGGAGCTTTATTCTATATCTAATACTGTGCTCTACCAGTCCTGAGAGTCTGTGATGTGGATAGAGTAGAGAGAGATTTATTCAGTATGTAAGCCTGTGTTGAGCGTGTCCTGGGAATGTTTGATTCTGACAGTTTACAGGGAACTTTACTCTGCATTATCTAATCCCATGCTACACCTACTTAAGAATGTTTGATGGGGATAGTGTAGAGAGACCTTTGCTCTATATCTAACCCCATGCTGTACCTGTTCTGAGAGTGTTTGATGGGGACAGTTTAGAGAGAGCTTTACTCTGTATCTAATCCCGTACTGTACTTGTTCTGGGAATGTTTAATGAGGACAGTGTAGTGGGAGCTTTATTTTGTATCAAATCCTTTGTTGAACTTGTCCTGGGAGTGTGTGACAGGGACAATGCAGAGAAAAATTTTCTCAGTCTGTAACCCAATGCTGCATCTTCCTGGGAGTGTTTGATAGACTGACTCTCAGGGTGATAATGCGTGCCCTCAGAAAGCATTTGGACATTGTGGGCATTTCTTGAGCCAGTCCTGCTTCCATTTGCTGAATTCTGTGTTCATCACGTTATTAAGAGTGGCAGAATAGGATGACGAGGTTGGGGGTTTGGCGGGGATTGGGGGTGCGGGGACGAGAGTTTGGAAGGGATTGGGGGTGTGTTGGGGGAGGCCTGAAGGGGGTTTGGTATATCTGTCTCCCTGTGCATTGGGAAAAAGTTCTGAAGATATGAAGCATTTGAAAAAGGAAGCACTGATGAAAATCTCCAAACTCAGTGTCTAAATACAGGAAGCTAAGATGTAAGTGGCCTCATGTCAGAAGGTGGATCCTCCACATAAATATCCATGGCAACGAATGAACATCTCTGATATTGCTGCCACATTCAGCCTTCAATGGCTGCTGGATACCCTTCCAGGAAGTCACCATGAGACTAACTGGCAACACAGTAGACAATTTACACGATTAAAGAACAGCCCTTGAATGAGTCAATTCCCCTCGCAGCAGAATCCAGGATAGGAACCACAGTTGTCTGGGACAGAGTGGGGAGTGGTGGCAGGGGGTAGGAAGGGAGGGGGGGGAGTGGCAGTACGTGGTGGGAAGGGTGGGGAGTAGTGGCAGAGGTTTGTGGTGGGTGCGGTGGGGAGTGTGGAGAGTTGCTTTACAACTCTCTTGGCTTCCTGGCTATTCTCTGGTCTTTAAGCCCTGTGTGGAGTTGCCGGTGTTGGACTGTGGTAGGCACAGTAAGAAGTCTCACAACACCAGATTAAAGTCCTACAGGTTTGGACTTGTTGGACTTTAACCTGGTTTTGTGAGACTTCTTATTTTAAACCCATCACATTGCTATCAGGAACATCTACCTCTCTAGGATGTTTATTTTTCTCAGGAATTATCCCTTTAACTACTGAGAATAAATTCATTTAAAATAATATTGTTCCAAAACTATCTCTAAATGACTTGCAAATCCTTTAACTAAGAATATAAGAAATTGGGGCAATGGCAGACTATAGCAATCCTTAAATCTGCTCTACCATTCAATACAATCGCAGCTGATCTTCTATCTGCACTAATGCCATGTCCTTAATATTCAAAAACCCATCAATCTCAGTCTTGAATATAATCCACCACAAAACATCAAGCAAATTCTAAAACTTCACAACCTCCTGCTGAAGGAAATCCTCCACATCTCAGTTCTTAAGCTTCTGATTCTGGACTTCTGACCCTGAATCTCCAGTCAAGGGGTAGATCTCCCCACCCCCTCCGCCCCCCTGCCTCCCCCGCCCCCACTGCCCTCCCCATCCACCTGTCAAAGAATTTCATCAGCTTCACCGAGCTTCCTTCCTGTTCTTCCAAACGCCACAGAATTTAAACTCGTAACATTCAATCTCGTTGGATAATCCTCTCATCTCAGAAACCAATCAAGTGAACCTTCTCTGCATCCTAACCAAGGCAAACACACCTTCATTGCAGAAGGAGACCAAAACTGTAGTGACTTCCAGGTATGGGTTTACCAGCTCCCTATATAATCGTAGCAAAACTTTGTTAGTTTTATTTTTCCATTGCATTGCATCAAAGGCTAACAGACCATTTGCCCTCCTAATTGCTTGCTGTGTTGACACGTTAACCTCCTATGATTCATGTTCAAGGACACCCATATTCCTCTGCAGAGCAATATTCCTAATCTCCCATCTTTTAAAAAATATCAAAGGGTGATGGAGACTGGATCATTAGAAACTTACAAAGTAGAGGTGGATAAAATATCTGATAGATTGAGGAATAGAGGGCTATGGGGAAATGGTGCAGAAAATAAACTGAAGCTGGCATTAATCAGCCAGGATTTTATTGAATGGTGGGGCAGACTTGAAGGCCGAATGGCCTCCTCCTCTCTTATTGCTTGTGTTCTTGTATTTTATCAAAGTGAATCATTTCCCTACATTATGCAGCATCTGCCATCTTCTTGCCTATTCATTTAACTGGTTCATATCCCTTTGCAGACTTGCTGAATCGAGTCCCTTTCTTTCCCTTATGTGGATGTAAAGGATTGTGCAGAACTATCTGAACAATGAGTCAAGAGTTCTCCTGGACAAATGTTTATTCCCCAGTCCACAACACAAATGCATATGTTTGGGTGGTTATCACATTGCTGTCTCTGGGAGCTTGCTGTGCACAAATAGGCTGCTGTATTTCCCACATGTGACAGGAATTTTATTGGCTGCAAAGCACTTTGACCAGGACTGGGGCCTCAGCTGCTCATCTACAAAAAAAACCTGCTATATAAACCCAAGTACTTTTTAAATTTTCTTTGTGTCCTGCTCACAGCTTATTTTCTCACCTAGCTTGATATCATCACAGGGTTTGGATCCATCACATTCTGTCTCTTCATAGAATTCCTACAGTACAGAAGGAGGCCATTTGGCCTATTGAGTCTGCATCAACAACAATCCCACCCAGGCCCCTTCCCTGTAACTCCACCTATTTACCCTGCAAATCACTCTAACCTATGCATCCTGGGACACTAAGGGTCAATTTAGCATGGCTAATCAATCTAACCTGCACATCTTTGGAGTGTGGAAGGAAACTGGAGCACCTGAAGGAAATGCTTGCAGACATGGGGAGAACATGCAGACTTCACACAGACGGTGACCTGAGCTGTGAATTGAGCCTGGGTCCCTGATGCTGTGAGGCAAAACGCTGACCACTGTGCCACCTACATTGATAAAAGTTGTCAAGTTGAGGCCCCAAAACTGATCCATGCTCAAAATGACTCATTTATTTAGATTCTCTCTTTTCCATCTGTTAACCAATTCTCAATCTATTAACCTTCAAATATTTCACCAACAGTCCACATGGATCAATAGCAGGCGGGCTCACATTCTAAACAACAGGTCAGTGGATTGAACGGGGAGGCAGGAGCAGTACATCAGTCTCCCTAGCATCAGACCTACAAAGAAAGTATCTCACCTCTCTCTAATGGTATTCAGAGCTGCCCAGCATGGAAGAGTTGTGTCTCAACTCACCTCAAAATCTGCCTGACACAAAGTGTGAGATTTAAACCTTGTTATTGATCAATACATCACTGTTCAAAGGGGATAAAAGCCAGCTGATAGAATTTGTCTGAAAAGCTGTAGAGATAATCAATAATCTATTCAGAAGCATTGTGTAAATGTCCTGTTTGATATTGATTGGTATGGGAAGGGCATGCCTGTGAAGAGAGCTTCAAATCTCTGCTTCTTGAGTTCCCATTGATCGCCAGTCTAAGAGTCACCATTAAAGATTCCCTGTCATCTGGAATGAGTGGCAGCACAGTCCCTCCCAGCTAATGTAAATACCAAATAGCAGCAAACACACTTGAATATTCAACACGGTCAGGCTAAGTATTTAATTCAGTCATTGGATGTGGGCATCGCTGGCTAGGCCAGCATTTTTTTTGTCTTGCTAATTGACCTTGAGAAGGTGGTGGTGAGCTGCCTTCTTGAATCGCTGCCTAACAGCACTGTAGGTACACCCACAGAGCTGTTAGGGAGGGAATTCAAAATTTTTACCCAGCCACAGTGAAGGAACGGCTGATGTATTCCCAGATCAAGATGGCGAGTGGCTTGGAGGGGAACTTGTAGGTGATGGTGTTCCCAGCTACCTGCTGCCTTTGTCCTTCGAGATGGTCTCTGGTTTGGAAAGTGTTGTTGAAGAAGCCTCAGATTAATGTAATCCTTCACATCGATATCAATCATCAGAGAAGGACAGATGGTAAGTTGGAGTTTTGTGGACAGGAATTGGAAGGAAGGAATTTGTAACGTTTCCATAGGAAAGCTCCAGGAATTGGCACTGGAACTCAGTGGCTCTCAGATAATGGTGTAACCTGACAGCAGAATCTTGTGAAGCAATGACACAGTTCACATCACAAACTGACTGAAAACAATATGGAGTTTAACCCCCCGCCACACACAACTTCTGACAGATATGCTCTGTCTCTGAGGTTTTCTGATAGACAGAAAATGGGGATAACCAGGAAAAAAAACAAATCACCGTTAATCACATGTAACCTGTTTAAATCAGCTGTATAAACTCGAGAAATATCTCCAAACAACATTGCCAATATTAGGTGAGGTACAAGGTTAGCATGAAGAAATTGAGCTTTACTCTGTACCTAACCCCGTGTTGTACCTGTTTGGGGAATGTTTGATGAGCATGATGTGGAGATGTGAGCGTTGGACTGGGGTAAACACAGTAAGAAGTCTGACAACAGGTGACGAAGGGCAAACCCCGAAAGCTTGTGAATTTACGATCACATAAATTGGTTGGAGTTAAATCTGGTGTTGAAACACTTACAATGTTTGATGGAGACAGTGTAGAGGAAGTTTTACTCTGTATCTAATCACGTGCTGTACCTGTCCTGGGAGTGTTTGATGGGGGGACAGTGTAGACGGAGTTTTACTTTTTATCTAACCCCATGCTGTACCTGTCCTGGGAGTGTTTGATGGGGGGACAGTGTAGAGGGAGCTTTACTCTGTATCTAACCCCGTGCTGTACCTGTCCTGGGAGTGTTTGATGGGGGACAGTGTAGAGGGAGCTTTACTCTGTATCTAACCCCGTGCTGTACCTGTCCTGGGAGTGTTTGATGAGGGGACAGCGTAGAGAGAGTTTTACTCTGTATCTAACACCATGCTGTACCTGTCCTGGGAATGTTTGATGGGGACAGTATAGAGGGAGCTTTACTCTGTATCTAACCCTGTGCTGTACCCGTCCTGGGAGTGTTTGATGGGGGGACAGCGTAGAGAGAGTTTTACTCTGTATCTAACCCCGTGCTGTACCTGTCCTGGGAGTGTTTGATGGGGGGGACAGTGTAGAGGGAGCTTTACTCTGTATCTAACCCCGTGCTGTACCTGTCCTGGGAGTGTTTGATGGGGGGGGACAGTGTAGAGAGAGCTTTACTCTGTATCTAACCCCGTGCTGCACCCGTCCTGGGAGTGTTTGATTGGGGACAGTGTAGAGGGAGCTTTACTCTGTATCTAACCCCGTGCTGTCCCTGTCCTGGGAGTGTTTGATTGGGGGACAGTGTAGAGGGAGCTTTACTCTGTATCTAACCCCGTGCTGTACCTGTCCTGGGAGTGTTTGATGGGGACAGTGTAGAGGGAGCTTTACTCTGTATCTAACCCCGTGCTGTACTTGTCCTGGGAGTGTTTGATGGGGGACAGTGTAGAGAGAGCTTTACTCTGTATCTAACCCTGTGCTGTACCCATCCTGGGAGTGTTTGATGGGGGACAGTGTAGAGAGAGCTTTACTCTGTATCTAACCCTGTGCTGTACCCGTCCTGGGAGTGTTTGATGGGGGACAGTGTAGATGGAGCTTTACTCGGTATCTAACCCCGTGCTGTACCCGTCCTGGGAGTGTTTGATGGGGGACAGTGTAGATGGAGCTTTACTCGGTATCTAACCCTGTGCTGTACCCATCCTGGGAGTATTTGATGGGGACAGTGTAGAGAGAGCTTTACTCTGTATCTAACCCTGTGCTGTACCCGTCCTGGGAGTGTTTGATGGGGACAGTGTAGAGGGAGCTTTACTCTGTATCTAACCCCATGCTGTACCTGTCCTGGGAGTGTTTGATGGGGACAATGTAGAGTCATAGAGGCTCACTGTGTAGAAACGAGCCTTTTGGCCCACTTATCCATGCTCCGTTTTTGTTTTAAAACCCCTAAGCTAATCCCAATTGCTCACATTTGGCCCATAGCCCTCTGTACCCATCGTACCCATGTAACTGTCTAAAAGCTTATTAAAAGTTTAAATTGTACCTGTCTCTACTGCTACCTCTGGGAACTTGTTCCAGACATTCACCACCATCAGTGCCATCAGCGTGAAAAGTTTCCCCTCTGGACACTTTTGTATCTCTCCCCTCTCACCTTAAACCGATGCCCTCTAGTTTTAGACTCCCCTATCTTTGGGAGAAGATATTGACTATCTACCTTGTCTGTGCCCCTCATTATTTTATAGACCTCTATAAGGTCACTCCTCAGCTTTCTATGCTGCAGAGAAAAATGTTCCAAGCTATTTAGCCTCCCTTTATAACTCAATCCATCAAGTCCCGGTAGCATCCTAGTAAATCTTTTCTGCATTATTTCTAGTTAAATAATATCCTTTCTATAATGGGGGGACCAGAATTGCACACAGTATTCCAAGTGTGGCCTTACCAACTTTAACAGGACATCCCAACTTCTGTATTCAATGTTCTGACTGATGAAAATAAGCGTGCCGAATGCCTTCTTCACCACTCTGTCCACCTGTGACTGGACTTTCAAGGAGCTATGAACCTGTATCCCTAAATCTCTTTGTTCTGTAACTCTTCCCAACGCCCTACCATTAATTGAGTAAGTCCTGCCCTCGTTCAATCTACCAAATGCATCACCTCGCATTTATCTAAATTAAACTCCATTTGCCATTTGTCAGCCCACTGGCCTAATTGATCAAGATCCCATTGCAATTGGAGATAACTTTCTTCAATATCCACTATGTCACCAATCTTGGTGTCATCTGCAAACTTATTAACCATGCTCCCTATATTCTCATCCAAATCATTAATATAAATGACAAATAATAGTGGACCCAGAACTGATCCCTGAGGCACACCGCTGGTCACAGGCCTCCAGTTTGAAAAATAACTCTTGACAACCACCCTCTGATTTCTGTCAAGAAGCCAATTTTGTATCCATTTAGATACCTCATCCTGGATCCCGTGAGATTTAACTTTATGCAACAACTTACCATGCGATACTTTGCCCTCATCTACCTTCCCTTTCAAAAAATTCAATCAAATTTGTGAGACATGATTTTCCACTCACAGAGCCAGGCTGACTGTCCCTAATCAGTCCTTGCATCTCTAAATGCCTGTAGATCCTGTCTCTCAAAATACCTTCCAATAATTTACCCACCACAGATATGAGGCTCATTGGCCTGTAGCTCCCAGGCTTTTCCCAGTAGCCCATTTTAAACAAAGGCCATCTTGAACAACATTTGCCACTCTCGAATCTTCAGGCACCTCATCCATGACTATCAATGATTCAAATATCTCAGCTAGGGGACTCGCAATTTCCTCCTAGCTTCCCACAACATCCTGCAATACACTTCATCAGGGCCCAGAGATTTATTTACCTTGATGCTCTTTAAGACTTCCAGTACTTTCCTCCTTGTAATATGTTCACTCCTTAAGACATCACTATTGATTTCCCCAAATTCCCTAACATCCATGTTTTTCTCAACAGTAAATACTGATAAGAAATATTCATTTAAGATCTTACCCATTTCTTGTGGATCCACATATAGATGACCTTGTTAATCATAAGAGGCCCTACTCTCTCCCTTGTTACTTTTTTATGTACTTGTAGAAGCTCTTTGGATTCTCCTTTGCCTTATCTACCAAAACAATTTTGTGTCCCCTTTTTGCCCTCTACTTAACCCTACTCCCACACTCTCTATATTCTTCAAGAGATTCATTTGCTTCCAGCTGCCTATGCACGTCATGTGCCTCTTTCTTCTTCTTGACCAGGGCCTCAATATCCTGAGTTATCTTAGGGTTCCCTACTTCTGCCAGCCTTGCCCTTCACTCTAACAGGAACGTGTTTACTCTGAACCCTGATTAGTACACTTTTGAAAGCCTCCCACTTACCAGACGTCCTTTTGCCTTTCCACAGACTCTCTGCAATTAACTTTTGAACGTTCCTGCCTGATACCATCAAAATTGGCTTTGCCCTAATTTAGAATTTTAACTTTTGGGACAGACCTATCATTCTCCATAGCTATCTTAAAACTAATGGAATTATGGTCAC
Source organism: Sphyrna mokarran (assembly GCA_024679065.1). Taxonomy (NCBI): domain Eukaryota; kingdom Metazoa; phylum Chordata; class Chondrichthyes; order Carcharhiniformes; family Carcharhinidae; genus Sphyrna; species Sphyrna mokarran. Next base: position 132,846 of record JAGIQG010000036.1, on the reverse strand, counting down.
TGGTCCCAAAGTGATCCCTCACTAACACTTCTATCAAAAGCCCTTCCTTATTTCCCAAGAGAAGGTCAAGTTTTGCCCCCCTCTCTAGTTGGGCCATCCACATACTGAATAAGAAATTCCTCCTCAATACAATCAACAAATTTCTCTCCATCCAACCCTCGAATACTATGGCTGTCTCAGTCAATGTTGGGAAAATTAAAATCTTTGACTACTACCCTATTTTTCTTGGAGCTATCTGTAATCTCCTTACATATTTCTCCTCAATTTTCTACTGACTATTTGGGGGCTATAGTACAACCCCATCAAAGCGATTTCCCCTTCTTATTACAGTTCTGCCCAAATAGGTTCAGTAGCCGAACCCTCGGGTATATCCCCTCTCAGTATGACCGTAATGCTTTCCCTAATCAAAAGTGCAACTCCTCCTCTTCTCTTACCTCCTGTTCTATCTTTCCTATAGCATCTGTACCCTGGAACATTAAACTGCCAATCCTGTCCCTCCCTTAGCCATGTTTCAGTAATTACTATCTTATTCCAGTCCCACATACCTATCAATGCCCTGAGTTCATCTGCCTTGCCCATCAGGCCCCTTGCATTGAAATAGAAACAGTTTAATCTGGATTTCCCTTGCTCTCTGTCTTGCCTCTGTCTGTTCTGTCTGGTACTAGGATTACTGACACTGCCTTTATTAATTAATGTGCTCCCTTTAACTTCTGTGCTGTCCTCAACTTCTCTTCTGTGTCCCTACTGATTTGTAGAGGGAGCTTTACTCTGTATCTAACCCTGTGCTGTACCTGTCCTGGGAGTGTTTGATGGGGGGACAGTGTAGAGGAAGCTTTACTCAGTATCTAATCCTGTGCTGTACCTGTCCTGGGAGTGTTTGATGGGGGACAGTGTAGAGGAAGCTTTACTCTGTATCTAATCCTGTGCTGAACCTGTCCTGGGAGTGTTTGATGGGGGACAGTGTAGAAGGGGATTTACTCTGTATCTAACCCCATGCTGTATTTGTCCTGGGAGTGCTTGGTGAGGACTCTGGTAATATGATATAAGGATGTCTTTTACTTCTGAGCACTAACAGCTCTCAGTTTGCTGAACACAAAGCCACCCATTTCTTCATTCAGAACTCCTTCCATTCTCAATCCCAGGAAAGGAGAAATCTCAATGTTTCGTCTGAAACAGTCTGCATCACATTGTATATCATATCGATCGTATTAATACATATCATTCATATGACATTAATGTGACAATAAGGTTTTAATTAATAATTGAACTCTGGGTTTTTGTTCAGTAATATTTAAATCACACAATTTATATGCGCTGTATTACTCAGGTTGTTCATGGTGAAATTTGCAAATTTGACAAGAAGATGCATATGAAAAGGATAGTGCGGATTTTAATTAATTACTTTTTATTTAATGACTTTGCTAATCTCTTTGCTTGACTCTGTAAGAAAGAGATATCAGGCGGAAGATACAGTCAATATTCATTAGTGTTTACAGAGTTTGACTGCTGCGACATTTCATTAACGGGCAGTCCCTGGGGAACAAGAGGGGACTAATTGCTAAATGCAATCACATATCTTCCCGAGCTGCTTTAATCCAGCTCTGCAGCTTCTATCAGAAGCACGGTCTGTGTTGCCCACATTGTGACACAGTGTTGAATCATTTCGTCACCAGTGTATAGAGACCAGCAGTGAACCCAGAAAAAGCAGGAAGCTATTCAACAACATGGAAACTAGAAGCAGGGGTAGACCATTCACCATTCATTTCGATGATGGCTGATCATCAAATTCCATATCCGAATTCTCCCCTTCCCCTTCCCCCACATATCCTTCAATCCCTTTAGCCCCAAGAGTTATATCTAACTTCTTCCTGAAATCACACAATGTTTTGGCCTCAGCTACTTTCTGTGGGAGTGAATTCCACACATTCCCCACCCTCTGGGTGAAGAAATTTCTCCTCACCTCAATCCTAAAAGGTTTATCCTTTATCTTCAAACTCTGACCCCTAGTTCTGGACTGCCCCACCATTGGGAACATTCTTTCTGAATCTACCCTGTTTAACCCTGTTACAATTTTATAATTTTGTATGAGATGCCCTCTCACTCTTCTAGACTCCAGTGAATATAATCCTAACCGATTTAGGGTCTCCTCGTATGACAGACCTACTTCCCCAGGAACCAGCCTGGTAAACCTTCACTGTAGACCCTCGATAACGGCATCCTTCTTCAGATAAGGAGTCCAAAACTGCACACAATACTCCAGGTGTGGCCTCACTAATGCCCTACACAATAGCAGCAAAACATCCCTGTACTCAAATCCTCTCGCTATGAAGACCAGCAGGAGCTGGCACCATCCCATGATGTGGAGATGCCGGCGTTGGACTGGAGTAAACACAGTAAGAAGTCTCACAACATCAGGTTAAAGTCCAATAGGTTTATTTGATAGTAAAGCCACTAGCTTTCGGAGAACTGCTCCTTCGTCAGGTGACAAAGAACAAAGAACAAAACAGCACGGGAAACAGGCCGTTTGGCCCAATGAGCCCACGCCGCCACCTTGATGTCTCCACCTCTACCCGCAATCCCTGTCCATGTTTATAGATCTATGGATTAAAACCAAATTTGAGACAATTTAGGGAGAATTTGTTTTGCCAATTAGCTTAAGAGCACATCTTTGGGATGCGGGAGGAAACCGGAGCTCCCGCAGAAAACCCACACAAGCACGGAGAGAAAGTGCAAACTCCCACAGACACAGGCCCAAATCCATGTATCTGCACAGCACAGCGATAGTTACTGGATCATCAAATGGTCCAGGTCAAGCGTACACTAACGATGTGAAGCAGTAGGATACTCTCGAAAAAGGTCCAAGAGCAGCCCTCTCACGACCCATCGCGTGTATGCCACTTGTTAGACAACAAGGTGGACCAAAGCACCTGTAGGATAAAAACAAGTACATCAATATCATCATCTATTTACACACTTCCCAGGGACTCCCAAGGCTCATGATCCTATTTTAAATCAGTTTTCTATACCCCTCCATTCCCATTCTGTTCATGTGCCCATCTAAGTATTTCTTAAATAACTCCAGAGTACCTGCCTACACCACTTTACTTGGCAGTGCATTCCATACCACCACTACCTTCTGTGTGAAAAAACTCCCTCTAGCATCCAAACTATACCTTACCCCCCTCACCCTAAGCCCGTGGCCCCTCGTGCTATTTGAGTCCATCCTAGGAAAAAGCTTAACCCTGTTTACTCTATCTATCCCCTTCATAATCTTGTACAGTTCTGTCAGATCTCCTCTAAGTCTACGTCTTTCTAAAGAAAACAGTCCCAATTTGCCTAATCTCTTCTCGTAACTCAGACCTTCCATACCAGGCAGCATCCTGGTAAACCTCCTCTGCACTCTCTCCAGAGTCTCCACGTCCTTCCGGTAGTAAGGCGACCAGAACCGGACGCAGTATTCCAAATGAGGTCTAACCAACATTTTATACAACTGCAACATTAAAGGCCAGCCCTTGTACTCTATACCCCTTCCTATAAAGGCTAACATACTATATGCTTTCTTCACAACCTTCGCCACTTGCTCTGCCACCTTCAGAGACTTGTTCACCTGCACCCCCAGGTCCCTCTGCGTTTCTATACTCTTAATAGGTCTACCCATTATCATATACCTCCCCCCTACATTCTTTCTCCCGAAATGCATCATCTCACATTTATCAGGATTTAATTCCATCTGCCATCTATCTGCCCAAGCTACCAGCCTATCTATGTCCTGCTGCATCGCCTGACAATGCTCCTCACTATCCGCAAGTCCAGCCATCATTGTATCGTCTGCAAACTTGCTGATCACTCCACTTACTCCCTCTTCCAAGTCATTTATATATATTACAAATAGACGGGGGAGTTCTGATCACAAACAGGGCATACAAAGGCACACCTTTACATCTAATTTGATTAGGTATAAAGACTTGCATTCTAATCAGTGTTATGTAAACACTCCGAAAACTAGTGGCTTTTACTATCAAATAAACCTGTTGAACTTTAACCTGCTGTTGTGAGACTTCATAACATTCCATTAGCCAGAAAGTTCCAGCTTTCAAATCTGAAATGTCAGCAAATTTCTTTCTCACTCTTGCTCCTCAAAAGTTACCTCTCTTTCTTTCCAAGCCCTCAGTTGATTGGGGCTCTACAATCCTCACAGATACTTCCTGAAATCACAGCAGAGTGAAGCAGATCTGGGCTGAATGTAGATCCTTATCTTTGGTCTCAATAGTCAGTGTGATGGTTTGGGTGGGGGAGGGGATATCAAAATCAAGGTGCTTACAGCTGATTTCCAGCCAGTTATTTACAGGCTTGTGTGCTGATGTGAATAGGGTCCAGTTTGGCTATTGCTAAATAGCCCAAAGACATGTGCTCAATTCACATACTGGAGGGGTTTTGGAATTAATTCAATGGCCCAGTACCTGAGAATACCAGAGAAGACCATCAGATTCAGGAAATACCTAACAGCTTAAAACTGATTAGACAGTTACTTTCCTTCTAAATAATAATCAGACACACAGCCAGGGCCTGAGCCTCTATATATGCCGGGGTCTGGGCTTGGGCCTGATTCTGACACTGATCTTGGGCCTGGGCCTGGGGCTGGACCTGGGTCTTGGCCTGGTAAAGTTTGTGATGAGCCCTGGGACCTGGGGCTGGGCTTGGCCCAGTGTCTGAGTTTTAGAGCTTTGACTTAGGATGGTGCTAATGTTAGGCTAAATGTTAAATTGGGTTTCGTGAACTAAGGAAGATTATTCGATTATAGGATCAGGCCAACAAATAATTGGTTGACAAAGATGAGGTGAGAGTGAATCACTGCCACTGACTTCAGGGCAGTGTTTGACCAAGTCAGTCATCAAGGAATACCAGTGAAACTGGAATAGGTTGGGAATTGGGATCCAGGAAGTATGTGCCTGTGTGTGTGTGTGGGAGGGGGGAGGGGGAGGGAAGGGAGGGAAGGGGGTGGGGATGCTCAGTGTGTGTTTGTCTTGGGGGGTGCTGTGTATGTTTGTGTGGGGGGGGGGGATGCTGTGTGTGTGTGTGTGTGTGTGTTTGTGAACATGTGGAGCTGTGTGTGTGAGAGTTAGAACATAGAACATCACAGCGCAGAACAGGCCTTCAGCCTTCGATGTTGCACCGACCAATTAACAAAAAGCAATGACCCTCTAACCTAAACCATTCCCTTTTCATCCATAAACTTATCTACTAACCTCTTAAACGCCACCAAACTTGGCGCATCTACAACTGCAGCAGGCAGGGCATTCCATACCCTTACCACCCTCTGGGTAAAGAACCTACCTCTGACATCCGTCCTATAACTACCACCCCTTAATTTAAAGCTATGTCCCCTCGTGCTAGCTTTCTCCATCCTAGGAAAAAGGCTATCACTGTCCACCCTATCTAAACCTCTAATCATCTATATGTTTCGATTAGGTCCCCTCTTAGCCGCCTCCTTTCTAACGAAAACAACCTCAAATCCCTCAGCCTCTCTTCTTAAGACCTACCCTCCATACCAGGCAACATCCTGGTAAACCTCCTCTGTACCCTCTCCAATGCCTCCACATCTTTCTTATAATGCGGGGACCAGAACTGTACACAATACTCCAAGTGCGGCCGCACTAGAGTTTGTACAGTTGCAACATGACGTTGCGGCTCCGAAATTCAATCCCCCTACCAATAAAAGCTAAGACTCCGTATGCCTTCTTAACAACCTTATCGACTTGAGTGCCTACTTTCAGGGATCTATGCACATATACACCAAGATCCCTCTGTTCATCAACACTATTAAGAGTCCTACCATTAGCCCTATACTCTACACATTTGTTATTCCTGCCAAAGTGAATTACCTCACACTTTTCCACATTAAACTCCATTTGCCACCTCTCGGCCCAGCTCTGCAACTTGTCCAAGTCTCTCTGCAAACTATAACACCCCTCTTACTATCTACCACTCCTCCGACTTTGGTGTCATCCGCAAATTTACTAATCCATCCTTCAATACCCTCATCCAGATCATTTATAAAAATTACAAACAGCAGGGGCCCCAAAACAGATCTCTGAGGTACACCACTAGTAACCGAACTCCACGATGAATATCTCCCATCAACCACCACCCTCTGTCTTCTATCTGCTAGCCAATTCCTAATCCAATTAGCTAAATCACCCTCAATCCCATACATCTGCATTTTCTGCAGAAGCCTTTCATGGGGCACCTTATCGAACGCCTTACTAAAGTCCACATATACCACATCAACTGCCTTACCCCTATCCACCTCTTTAGTCACTTTTTCAAAAAACTCAATAAGGTTAGTAAGGCACGACCTACCCTTCACAAAACCATGCTGATTATCCCCAATCAATTCGTTTCTCTCTAAATAACTATAAATCCTATCCCTAATAATTCTTTCCAATACTTTGCCCACAACAGAAGTAAGACTTACTAGTCTATAATTCCCAGGAAAGTCTCTATTCCCCTTCTTGAATTCTTGAACAATGGGACCACATTTGCTATCCAGTTTGTGGGGCTGGGGCTGTATGTATGTATGTGTTGGGCTGTGTGTATGTGTGAACGTGTGGGACTGTGTGTATGCGTGTGTGTGTGTGTGTGAACATGTGGGGCTGTGTGTGTGTGTGTGTGTGAACACATGGGGCTGTGTGTGTGTGTTGTGGAACATGTGGGGCTGTGTGTGTGTGAACGTGTGGGGCTGTGTGTGTGTGTGTGTGAACGTGTGGGGCTGTGTGTGTGTGTGTGAGCATGTGGGGCTGTGTGTTTGTGTGTGGTGTGTGTTGGGGGGTGCTATTTGTGTGTGTGTGGGGGGGTGCTGTGTTTTTGTGTGTGCGTGGGTAGGTGTGTGTGGGAGGGGATGTTTGTGTGTGTGTGTGGTGGGGTCGCTATGTGTGTTTTGTGTATGGGGTAAGTGCTGTGTGATTCTGTGTGTTTTGGGGGGGCTGGCTATGTGTGAGTAAGTGAGGCTGGGTTTGTGTGTGTGTGTATTTGTGTGTCTGTGTGTGTTGGGGGGTGGGGGGCTTTATGTGTTTTGGGTGGGGGAAGTGCTGTGTGAGTGTGTGGGGCTGTCTGTGTGAGGGGGGCGGTTGTGTGTATGGGATGTGTGTGTGGGTGGGCTCTGTGTGTGTGGTGTGGTGTGTGGGGGGGGGCGATGCAGGGTGCTGTGTGTGTGTGTGTGTGGGGGGGGATGCAGGGTGCTGTGTGTGTGTGGTGGGGGGGGGGGGGGGGGGGGGGGGGGGGTGCTCTGTTTGTGTGTGTTCCCAACCTGACCTTTGTCAGGTAAGGTGATCATCTTAGTGGCGTTACCAAGTAAACCTGTTAGACTTTAACCTAGTGTTGTGAGACTTCTTATTGTATTAGGCAGGTCAGAGGCTGGAAATCCTTCAGCGAGTAGCTCACCATCTAATACGTTAAAAGCCTGTCCACTACCCACAAGGCACGAGTCAGGAGTGTGATGGAATGCTCCCCACTTGCCTGGATGAGGGCTGCTCCAACAACACTCAAGAAACTCAACACCATCCAGGACAAAGCAGCCCCAATTGATTGCTATCTCTTTCACAAACATTCAATCCCTCCACCACGATAAACAGTGACCGCTATATGTACAATGTACAAGATGCACAGCCAACGTTCCTTCGATAGCATCTTCTAATCTCTCTACCACCTTCTCAAGAGCAATTCAGGCTAATCAATAATTCCTGATCTGGGCAGCAATGCTGAGATCTTGTACAATAATAAAATTATTGTTCCCCTTGTTTCTCCAGGTTTGTGATTTTGGAAGAAGCTGCAGTTTGAGCATTTATGAATGGGACTATGGATAGACAGGAATCTGTAACAAGTAACACTATCTTTGTTAAAACCTTGTAACCTGATTCTTGCAAACTGATTCAGAATCTTTTAATAATACAAACATCGGAAAGTTAAACACACAGCAATTACTAGATTTTTCCAGTGCCAAGAAGAAGTATTTTGTCAATTGGGTTTTGTGTACAGGATGCCCCATCTGCTGATAGCCACAGGTGAGAGGGAATGATTTCCTTTAGCCTAGAGTGAGAGACAGAGAGATTGCATGGAACAACTGAGACAGACGGAAGCACAGTTACAGCCTCTAGAAGATAATCAAATGTCACAGTCTTTCACGAAAAGAGCAAGGAAAACTGACACGAAACCCAAGGAAGAAAGATTAGTGAGAAGCTTGGCTGGAGATGATTGGTTTTAAAAAGTCTCTTAAAGGAGGAGAGAGTGGTGAAAGGAATTCAAGATTGGGACTGAGAAAACTTGGGGACCAACCAAACTTCATCCATCTTCAACATCTACTTCCTCCATCAGTGACATCCATAAGATACACAGTAAGAACTCACCAAGGCTTCTTAGGCAGCATCTTCCAGATCATGACCACTGCCATCGAGAAGGACAAGGGCAGCAGACACATGGGAACACAACGATCTGAAATTCCTCTCGTTCCTAATTTGGAAATATATTGGCTGTTTCTTCACAGTCACTGGGTCAAAATCTTGGAACACTCTCTCTAACATCACTGTGGATGTACCTATGTAAACTGGGACTGCAGTGGGTTCAAGAAGGCAGCTCATACCACCTTCTCAAGGGACAAGTAGAAATGGGCAACACAGAATCCTACACTGTACACAATGCCTTTATAACATTAAGAGCATTTAAATGGTCATTGGATAAATATGTGGATGATATTGGAATAGTGTAGGTTAGATGGGTTTTAGATTGGTTTCACAGTTCGGTGCAATAGCGAGGGCTGAAGGGCACGTACTGCGCTGTAATGTTCTGTGTTTTCCACTAACCCAGCCAGCAACACCCACATCCTGCAAAACAATTAAAAGAAAACCAAAAAACTAAAAGAAAGATGGAATTCACAGCAGTCTGAGTCCAAGGGACTCGAGGTTAGAGAGACAGGGAGATCTTGTGTAAAATAAAATGATAGTCAATGACAATGTGCAGCATTTGTGAGGGTTTATATATGGGTTTATGTACAAGGAGGGGTGAGGGGTTGGGGTGAGGTTAAGGATGAAGGTTTGTATGAGGTTCTGTTTAAGGGTTTGAGTGAGGAGTTCTGTGAGGGTCTGAGCCACTATCTCTGTCAGGGTCCACGTGAGGGTCTGTGTCAGGATTCGTTTGAGGGCACGTATGATGGTCTGTGTGAGGGTGTGTGTCAGAGTATATGTCAGGATGTGCATAACGGTGTGTTTCAGGGTGTGTGCCAGGGAGTGTGTGCCAGGGAGTGTGTGCCGGGGGTGTGTGTAAGGGTGTGTGTCAGGATGGCTGTCAGGTTGTGTGTCAGGGCGTGTTTCAGGGTACTGTATATTCTAACCATATTTTTTCCTGTAGGTAACATTGACTACAGCTGCCCTGCCAGAAACGAGTGTGAAATAACAAAACGCAGAAGGAAATCCTGCCAATCCTGTCGCTTCATCAAATGTCTGAAAGTTGGGATGATGAAAGAAGGTAAATTAGTCACTCAAACACTGGATATATGTCCCTGTACACACACCGGTGCAGACAGTAACTCGCACACTGTACAGCAGTCTCTGTACACATATGGGGAAACAATGCAGACAGTAACTCACATACTGGAGCTCCTATACACCCCAACTCTCTCTCTCTCAGCCATACATGGTGACAACACACACGCACACACGCACACGCACACGTACTCACATGTGCGCGCACACACACACAAACAGACATATACACGTGCATGCACACACACACACACACACACACACACACACATGCAGACACAGCTAAATGATGGTTTAAGAACAGTGAGCTAATTGTTGAGGCACGTCAGTGCTGGGCATTTTTAGCAAATGGGATGAAATGAACGTGTGTTTGTCTGGAAGTAGATTGCTAGTAGGGAGAGGGCCCTGGGAGACTGCTAGCTAATTGAATTAGCATCATGCACAGTGAGCTGGTCACCTCGCTTCCTGAAGGCACTGATCTCATTTGGGTAGAGACGCATAATTGAATTTGCATTTTCTCAGTGTAACTTCCCAGCTCCCAGTGTACTTTCTCGCAATGGGTTTAACTCACCTCAACCTGTCAACCAAATCCCAATGCCAGGCACGTTAACCCAAACCAAAACCTGCTCTGCAGAAAAGATTTCAACAGAAAACTTACATCTCACCATCCACATTGATGTACTAAGAGAGCACAGTTCACACACAGAGCCTGGTATTTCAAGATTAGTACACTAGAAGCTTGACACCATCTAGGACAAAACAGCCTCATTCCCTCCGCCATCATGCAAACTGGGAATTTGAGTGAATGTTTACTGCATTGCTCACATTTTGTGATGATCATATTTCTCTAACCTGGGTTCGATTCCTGGCTTGGGTCACTGTGTGGAGTTTGCACATTCTCCCAGTGTCTGTGTGGGTTCCTTTGGGTGCTCTGGTTTCCTCCCACAGTCCACAAATGTGTGGTTAAGTTGATTGGCCATGCTAAATTGCCCATTAGTGTCATGGGGATTATTAGGTTAAATATTTGGGATTAATGGGATAGGGATTGTGGTTGGTGCAGTCTCAATGGGCCGAATGCACTGTAGGTATTCTATTCTGTTCTATTCTAGTACGATTACAATACTGGCATCTACCCAGCAATGTGGAAAACTGTCCAGGTATGTACTGTAGACAAAGCAGGACAAATTCAACTTGGCCAATTATTATGGCCTAGTAGTATTAACGCTAGACTATTAATTCAGAAACTCAGCTAATGGAGGGTTCAAACCTGGGTATCTGGGTTTGAATCCTGCCATGGCAGATGGTGAAATTGGAATTCAATAAAAAAAATCTATAATTAAGAATCTACTGATGACCATGAAACCATTGCTGATTGTCGGAAAAACCCATCTGGTTCATTAATGTGTCTTTAGCGAAGGAAATAGAACATAGAACGTAGAACGTTACAGCGCAGTTCAAGCCCTTTGGCCCTCGATGTTGCGCCGACCAATGGAACCAATCTTATGACCCTCTAACCTAAACTATTCCAATGTTATCCATATGCCTATCCACTGACCATTTGAACGCCCTTAAACTTGACGAGTCCACAACTGCTGCAGTCAGGGCATTCCATGTCCTTACTACCCTCTGAGTAAAGAACCTATCTCTAACATCCGTCCTATAACTGCCACCTCTTAATTTAAAGCTATGTCCCCTCGTGTTATCCATCTCATCTGAGGAAAAAGGCTCTCACTGTTCACCCTATCTAACCCTCTGATCATCTTACATGCCTCAATTAGGTCACCTCTTAGCCTTCTTCTCTCTAATGAAAATAACCTCAAGTCCCTTAGTCTTTCCTCATAAGACCTACCCACCATACTAGGCAACATCCTGGTGAATCTCCTTTTCACCCTCTCCAACGCCTCCACATCTTGCTTATAATGTGGCGACCAAAACTGTACACAATACTCCAAGTGCGGCCGCACCAGAGTTTTGTCCAGTTGCAACATGACGTCTCAGCTCCGAAATTCAATTTCTCTACCAATAAATGCGAACACACTACACGCCTTCTTAACAACTTTATCACCTTGAGTACCAACTTTCAGGAATCTATGAACCTGTACACCGAGATCTCTCTACTCTACCGTCCTTACCTGGTCTGGCCTACACGTGACTCCAGAGTCATAGCAATGTGATTGACTCTCAACAGTCCTTGGGCAACTAGAGTTGGGCAATAAATACTGGCCCAGTCAGTGATGGCCATATCCTACGAATGAATAAAAGAAAATTACCACCCAATCAGCTTAGTCTTATTGATTGTCAAAGTGGTGGAAAAAGTTATCAACAGCGTTATCAAGTAACATTTACTCAGTGACAACCTGCTCAGTGCTGCTCAGTTCGGGTTCCTCCAGGGCCACTCAGCTCCTGACCTCATTACAGCTTTAGTTCAAATACAGACAAAAGAGCTGGACTCAGAAGGTGAGATGAGAGTGGCTGCCTTGGCATCAATGCTATGTTTGACTGAGTGTGTCTTCGCAGATTCCAGTCAATGGGAATCAGGAGGAAAACACTCGACAGGATGGAGTCATAACTCATGCTATGGAAGATGATTGTGGTTCTTCTTTGTCAATCATCTCAATCTCTGCAGGAGTCCCTCAGGTAGTGAGCGCGACCCAACCATCACTAGTTGTTTCATCAATGACCTTTCCTCCATCATAAGGCCAATGACAATATTCCCGATAATTACACAATGCTGAACGTTGTTAATAACTCCTCACGTACTGAGACTGTCTGTGCCTATGTTCCCATATGCAGCAGCACCTGGAAAACATTCAAGGCTTGGGTTAATGAATGGCAAATAATTTTTCTGCCACACAGTGCCAAGCAATGACCATCTTCTAGAAAAAATGCAACCACCCCCATTGACATTCTGTGGCAGTGCTACTGCAGCATGTCCTCACTATCATCATCCTAGGGATTACCACTCAGCAGAAACTGAACTGCACTAATCATGTAGATACAGCAGCTGTAAGAACAGGTCAGACTGAGAATTCTACAGGGTATAACTCACCTCCTGACACACAAAGCCTGTCCACAACTTGCAAGCCACAAGTATGATAGAATATTCCCTACTCACCTAGATGAGGTGAGTAGGTAAGCAGCAAATCACAGATACAATGAGCTCCGTATGGTATATCAGATTGTTATAGTGAGGGGTTTGTTTATATTAGATTTTTACAGTGAGGAGTTTAGGATATATCAAAGTAATACAGGGAGAGGTATGGAATATCAGAGTGTTACAGTGAGGGGTGTGGGTAATATCAGAGTGTTACAGTGAGGGGTGTGGGGTATATCAGAGTGTTACAGTGAGGGGTGTGGGTAATATCAGAGTGCTACAGTGAGGGGTGTGGGTAATATCAGAGTGTTACAATGAGGGGTGTGGGGTATATCAGAGTGTTACAATGAGGGGTGTGGGGTATATCAGAGTGTTACAATGAGGGGTGTGGGGTATATCAGAGTGTTACAGTGAGGGGTGTGGGGTATATCAGAGTGTTACAGTGAGGGGTGTGGGGTATATCAGAGTGTTACAATGAGGGGTGTGGGGTATATCAGAGTGTTACAATGAGGTGTGGGGTATATCAGAGTGTTACAGTGAGGGGTGTGGGGTATATCAGAGTGTTACAGTGAGGGGTGTGGGATATATCAGAGTGTTACAGTGAGGGGTGTGGGGTATATCAGAGTGTTACAGTGAGGGGTGTGGGGTATATCAGAGTGTTACAGTGAGGGGTGTGGGGTATATCAGAGTGTTACAGTGAGGGGTGTGGGGTATATCAGAGTGTTACAGTGAGGGGTGTGGGATATATCAGAGTGTTACAGTGAGGGGTGTGGGGTATATCAGAGTGTTACAGTGAGGGGTGTGGGGTATATCAGAGTGTTACAGTGAGGGGTGTGGGTAATATCAGAGTGTTGCACTGAAGGGTGAAGTGTTAAAGTTTCACTCAGTCCCAGACACATGCTGAAAATTGATTTGTTAATTTCTGGGTCATCGTTTGTCCTCTTAGTAACACCCAGCAACAAAAAAATGAAGTGTTGATTTTTAGAGACTTTATTGGGATCATTCTGTGCAAACATTAGTTCAGTTGTTTTTGTGACCCCAGGTGTACGCCTAGACCGTGTGAGGGGTGGTCGACAGAAATACAAGCGACGATTTGATGATGTGGGTGTTACATACATGAATTCACAATGTTGCCAATCCAGCAAAAAATCAGGTAAAACTCCACACTTTGAAACCCTTATGACTTTGCAGTCACCACCTTTTGGGCTAACAACGGAACTGATTGGTGAGAACTTCCTCACACATCAAAACATAAAATGCTGGGGAATCTCAGCGGCTCTGACAGTATCTGTGGAGAGAGAATAGAGCCATTTTGAGTCTGGGTGACCTTTACCTTTAGCTCTCGATCAGCTATCTGCAAGGGTAAAGTCCGCAAAATTTCCCAAATCCAACTGGGAATGAGGTCACAGTTCAAATGATGAGGTTTGAATTTTACAGATGTTAGAGCAGGAGGCCATTCAGCACTTCAACTCTGTGCTGGCTCAGTATTGGAGTTCTCCCAATCAATCCCACTGCATTGCTCTTTCTCCATAGCCCTGTAATTCTCTCAGCTTCAGAATTTCCTAAGAAAGAAGCAATCGTTTCCTCAGCTCCATTAGGCCCCCCCCAATAAAAAAAAATTCATGAAACATAGAAAAATAAAAACTAGAAGCAGAGGAGGCCGTTCAGCCCTTCCAACCTGCTCCACCACTCATTAGGATCATGGCTGGTCATCAAATTCAATATCTTGATCCCCCTTTCCCTCCCCACATCCCTGATCACTTTCGCCCAAGAGTTATATCTAATTTCTTCAGACAACGTTTTGGTCTCAACTACTTTCTGTGGGAGTGAATTCCACACATTACCCACCCTCTGGGTGAAGAAAGTTCTCCTCACCTCAGTTCTAAAAGATTTACCCCTTATCCTCAAACTCTGACCCCTAGTTCTGGACTCCCCCACCATCGGGAACATTCTTTCTGAACTTACCCTGTCTAACCCTGTTAGACATTTATAAGTTTCTATCAGATCCCCTCTCACTCTTCTAAACTCCACTGAATATAATCCTAACTAACTTAGTCTCTCCTCATATGACAGACCTGCCATCCCAGGAATCAGCCTGGTAAACCTTTGCTGAGTTCCTCTATAGCAAAGATATCCTTCCTCAGATAAGGAGACCAAAACTGCTCACAATACTCCAGGTGTGGCCTCACTAACGCCCTGTACAATTACAGCAAAACATCCCTATCCTTATACCCAAATCCTCTCGCTATGAAGGCTAACATCCCATTAGCCTTCTTTACTTCCTGCTGTACCTGCACGCTTACTTTCAGTGACTGATGTACGAGGACCCCAAGGTCTTGCTGAGTACCCACCTCTCTCAATTTATACCTATTCAGGTAATAATCTGTCTTCCTATTATTGCTACCAAAGTGGATAACCTCACATTTATCCACATTATACTACATCTACCATGCAGATACCCACACACTGAGCCTGTCCACATCACACTGAAACATCTTTGCATCCTCCTCACAGCTCAGCCTCCCAATGCTGTATCATCTGCAAATTTTGGAGATAATACATTCAGTTCCCTCTTCCAAATCATTAATATATAATGTGAACAGTTGGGTCTGAGCACAGATCCCTGCAGAACCCCACTAGTCACTGACTGCCAATCAGAAAAAGACCCATTTATACCAACTCTTTGCTTTCTATTTGCTAATCAGCTTTCAAAGAACAAAGAACAAAACAGCACAGGTAACAGGCCCTTCGGCCTAAGGAGCCAGCGCCGCCACCCCAATGTTCCCACTTCTACCCATGATCCCTGTCTATGTTTATAGATCTATGGATTAAAAACCAAATTTGAGACAATTTAGGGAGAATTTGTTTTGCCAATTAGCCTAAGAGCACATTTTTGGGATGTGGAAGGAAACCGGAGCACCCGGAGAAAACCCACGCAAGCACGGGGAGAATGTGCAAACTCCCACAGACACAGGCCCAAATCCATGTATCTGCACAGCACAGTGATAGTCACTGAGCTGTGGTGTTGCCCATCAATGGTCCAGATCAAGCGTACACTAACGAAGTGAAGCACTAGGATACTCTTGAAAAAAAATCCAAGAGCAGCCCTCTCACGACCCATCGCGTGTATGCCCCTCATTAGACAACAAGGTGGATCAAAGCACCTGTAGGATAAAAACAAGTACATCAATATCATCATCTATTTACACACTTCCCAGGGACTCCCAAGGCTCATGATCCCTATTTTAAATCCGTTTTCTACACCCCTCCATTCCCGTTCTGTTCATGTGCCCATCTAAGTATTTCTTAAATAACTCCAGAGTGCCTGCCTTCGCTACTTTACTTGGCAGCGCATTCCATACCCCCACCACCCTCTGTGTGAAAAAACTCCCTCTAGCATCCAAATTATACCTTATCCCCCTCACCCTAAGCCAGTGACCCCTCATGCTATTCGAGTCCATCCTAGAAAAAAGCTTAACCCTGTTTACTCTATCTATAACACTCATAATCTTGTACACCTCTATTAGATCTCCTCTAAGTCTACGTCTTTCTAAGGAAAACAGCCGCAATTTGCCGAACCTCTCCTCGTAACTCAGACCTTCCATACCAGGCAGCATTCTGGTAAACCTCCTCTGCACTCTCCCCAGACTCTCCATGTAGTTTCGGTAGTAGGGCGACCAGAACTGGACACAGTATTCCAAATGAGGTCTAACTAACGTTTTATACAACTGCAACATTAAAGGCCAGCTCTTGTGCTCAATACCCCTTCCTATAAAGGTTAACATATTATATGCTTTCTTTACAACCTTCTCCACTTGCTCTGCCACCTTTAGAGACTTGTTCACCTGCACCCCCAGGTCCCTCTGCGTTTCTATACTCTTAATAGGTCTACCCTTTATCATATACCTCCCCCCTACATTCTTTCTCCTGAAATGCATCACCTCGCATTTATCAGGATTAAATCCATCTGCCATCTGTCTGCCCAAGCTACCAGCCTATCTATGTCCTGCTGCATCGCCTGACAATGCTCCTCACTATCTGCAAGTCCAGCCGTCATTGTATCGTCTGCAAACTTGCTGATCACTCCACTTACTCCCTCTTCCAAGTCATTTATATATATTACAAATAGAAGAGGTCCCAGTACCGAGCCCTGCGGCACACCACTAGTGACCTACCTCCAGCTAGAAAACACCCTTCCACTTTTACTCTGTCTCCTATTACCAAGCCAGTTACTTATCCGTCTAGCTACCTGTCCTTTTATCCCATGAGCCTTGACGTTCTCAACTAACCTCCCATGAGGGACTTTGTCAAACACCTTACTGAAATCTATATAGACAACATCAACGGCTCGCCCTTCGTCCACCGTTTTCATCACCTCCTCAAAAAATTCTACCAGATTTGTAAGGCACGACCTCCCCTTAACAAAGCCATGCTGCGTATCCCTAATCAGATCGCAACGCTCTATGTGCCTATACATCCTATCTCTAAGAATCCTCTCCAACAGCTTCCCTACCACTGACGTCAAACTCACCGGCTATAATTCCCAGGGTTATCCCTACCACCCTTTTTAAACAATGGTACAACGTTAGCTATTCTCCAGTCCTCTGGGACCTCACCTGTGTCCAAGGAAGAAACAAAGATTTGCGTCAGAGGCCCAGCAATTTCACCTCGCACCTCCCTAAGCAGCCTGGGATAAATGCCATCAGGTCCCGGAGATTTATCAGTTTTAATGCTACCTAGAAGCTCTAACACTTCCTCCCTCGGTATGGATATTTCCCTCAACTGGTCCACAGCTCCCTCAGAAACAGGAGCTGTCAACAAGCCCCTCTCCTTCCTGAATACTGACGCAAAGTATTCATTCAGGATCTCCGCCATTCCCTCGGGCTCTAAGCACAGTTCCCCTCCTCTGTCCCTAAGAGGTCCGATTTTTCCTCTAACCACCCTTTTATTCCTAACATAGGAGTAAATAGCCTTTGGATTTTCCTTAATCCTATCCGCCAAAAACATTTCATGCCCCCTTTTTTGCCCTTTTAACTCCCCGTTTGAGCTCCCTCCTACTGTCTCTATATTCCTCCAATGCTGTCTCCGTTCCCAGCTGCTTCGACCTATCAGACGCCTCTCTTTTCTTCCTAACCAAGTCCTCAATATCCCTAGTAATCCACGGCTCTCTAATCCTACCTTTTCCATTTTTCCTCTTAGCCGGCACATATCTATCTTGCAACATTTTCAGTATTCCCTTGAAAGACTCCCACATACCTAGCGTGGACTTACCCTCAAACAACCGTTCCCAATCAGTTTCCATAAGTTCCTGCCTAATCTGACCGTAGTTAGCCTTCCCCCAATTCAACACCCTGCCCCTAGGGCAACAAGCATCCTTTTCCATCTGTACCCTAAAGTAGACAGAATTGTGGTCCCTGTTAGCCACATGTTCCCCTATTACAACATTAACCACCTGCCCTGGCTCATTACTCAGAACTAAATCCAATATAGCGCCTTCTCTAGTCGGGCTAGCCACATACTGCTCCAACGATCCTTCCAGTACACATTTTACAAATTCCTGCCAGTCCAAACCCCCAGCTCTAAATACTTTCCAATCCACCCTAGGGAGATTAAAATCTCCCACTATAACGACTCTGTTCTTTCTGCACCTATCCAAAATGTCTTTACATATGCCTTCTTCAACTGCCCGTGGGCTGTTGGGTGGCCTATAATACACCCCCAGCATAGTAATCGCCCTCTTACTATTCTTCAAAGCCACCCACAGCGACTCCACTCTTAACTCCTCTATCGTCCTCCCTCTGCACCGCCGTGATGCTCTCCTTAACTAACAACGCCACTCCCCCACCTCTTTTGGACCCTCCTCTGTCATGCCTGAAACACTTATACCCAGGAATGTTCAGTTGCCACTGCTCCCCTTCCTTTAACCATATCTTCGTCACTGCAACCACATCCAAGTTCCTCGCAAACATTAAGGCCCTAAGTTCTTCCGTTTTTCCCGTTACGCTCCTCGCATTGAAACAGACAATTCTAGACCTCCAAGCCCACTTGGAACCTCCTTCTCCCCAGTATATTTCTTCTCATCCAAGCTTACTCTATCTCCCATCTCGCTCCCTACCGAGCTATCGGTCTCATCCCCTCCCCCTCTCCATATTAGTTTAAATCCTGCTGAAACACTCCAGCTAACATCCCAGCTAAGATATTCACGCCCTTCCCATTTAAGTGTTCCCCGTCCCTTCTATACAGGTGCCCTTCTTTCACAAAGACTTCCCAGTTATCCACAAATATGAAATCTTCTGCCCTACACCGGTCCTTCAGCCACGCATTCAGCTGTAGGATCTCATTTCTCCTGGCTCTGCTATTACCTGGCCCTGGAAGCAGCCCTGAGATCGCCACCCTGGAGGCCCTGCTCTTCAGCCTACCCCCAACTCCCTGAACTGCCTTCGTATAACCTCCCTGCTCTTCCTTCCAACATCCTTCCCTCCCACGTGAATAATCACATCCGCCTGGGTCCCCTCACCCTTCAAAATGCCCTCTACCCTTGCACCCCTGCTCCAGCGAGGCAAACTACAATCCTGGAGTCCCGCCTTGGACCACAGAAGCGCCTATCTATTCCTTTAACCCTCCCATCCCCCACCACTATCTCCCTTCTCGCCCCTTTCCTCCCCTCTGAGGTACTCTGGTCCTCCTGCCTTGCCTTTTCTAACCCTCCGCCCTCGATATTTGGGGGGATTGCCACTAGGGAAGCCCTTGGACTGCCTCCCCTCTCCTTTTTCCCCTTCCTGACAGTAATCCACCTGTAAGAGTCAGGTTTCCCCCCCACTTAGGCTCCGGGTCCGCCACCTTACTCTGCCTCCCTTCCATGATTGCTTCGTTCTCCCTGATTAAAAATACATCTTCCAATTGCCGCTCTAGTTGCTTGACCCGAGCCCTCAGATGCTGCAGCTCCAAACACTTGATGCATACGTGGGCTTTCGGGAGAGGTGTCGCCTCCAGGAACTCCCACATATGACACCGTACACAGGTGTGGTGTCTTCCCTTAATCCCTGCCATTGTGATGAACATCTTTGGAGGTGTAGCACACTGTGCCTAAGCCTGCTCTCGCCCAAGCCCCATGAGCCAAAGCCCTTATATCTCACTCTACTTCCCTACTCACTCCACTCCCGATGCTGCCCGCTGACTACTGCCACTTTCTTTTTATACTCCCCGGTTTCCTTCCCAGCTAGCCCCACGCCTAACTACAGCAGCAAAAAGCACTCAAAAAGAGAGAGAGAAAAAAAAGCACATTGAAAAATTCACACTCAGCCAGCAGCACTTCCAAACACTCTGTCCCAGAGAACAATGAAGTGGATTCACAGGTGAGTTGCTTTCTATCCATCTCAGGACATTACACGCAATCCCATATACTTTAATTTTACATAGTAGTCTGTTATGTCAGACCTTATCGAAAACCTTCTGAAAGTCTGAATAAACCACATCCACTGGTTCTCCTTGGTCAACTCTACTAGTTACATCCTCAAAGAATTCCATTAGATTCATCAAGCATGATTTCCCTTTTGTAAACCATGCTGACCTTGTCTGATTATCCCACTGCCTTCTAAATGCTGAGTTATGAAATGCTTGATAATGGACTGCAGCAACTTCCCCAGTGCCAATGTTAGGCTCACTGATCTATCATTTCCTGCTTTCTCTCTACCTCCCACTTTGAATATTGAGTTTACATTCGCTACCCTCTAATCTGTAGGAACTATTCCAGAGTCTAAAGAATTTTGGAAAATAACCACCAGTGGATCTATTATTTCCAGAGCCAGTTTCTTAAGTACTCTGGGATGAAGATTATCAGGACCTGGAGATTTATCCACCTTCAATCCCATCAATTTCCCCCAAACCATTTCTCCACTAATACTGATTTCCTTTCAATCCTCTAAAACTTGTTTCTCTCAGAACTTCTGGTCCATTATTCATTTCTTCCTTTGTGAAGACTGAAGAAAAATAGAGATTTAATCTCTTGACCATTTCCTTATTTCCCATTATGAATTGTCTTGTTTCTGACTGTAAGGGTCTACATTTGTTTTTTCCTCTTTATGTAGCTATAGAAACTTTTATAGTCAGTTTTTATGTTCATGCTAGTTCACTTTCATATTCTATTTTTCCCTTCTGAATTAATCCCTGGGCCCTCCTTTGTTGAATTTTAAACTGTTCCCAATCCTTAGCATTCTTGTGCCAAACAGGAATAAGCAACTCCTGGAGTTCCTCTATTCATTCTTTAAATGGTGGCCATTGCCTGTCCAATACCTTTCCTTTCAGTAATATTTCCCAGTCCATCATGGCCAGTTCATGCCTCACACCATCACAGTTCCCTTCGCTGAGATTCCAGACCCTGGTCTCAGAATCAGCTACACCATTATCCACCTTAACAAAGAATTCTACCATATTATCGTCACACTGCCTCAAGGGTTCTCTCAAAACTAGATTGCCAACTAATCCTTTCTCACTGCACACCCAGTCCAAGATGGCCTGTTCCCTTGTTGCTTCCTCAATGTATTGCTCTGGAAAACCATCCCGGACGCACCCCAGAAATTCCTCTATTGTACTGTGATTAATTTGACTCTCCCAATCTATAGACAGATTAAAGTCACCCATAATCACAGATGTTCCTTTAACACATACATCTCTGATTTCTTATCTAATGATTTTCCCAACACTACCACTCCAGTTTGTTCATTTGTGTACCACTGCCACCTGTGTTTTTTGCCCCTTGTTATTTCTTAACTTGACCCATACAGATTCCACATTATCGATGCCAATATTTTTCTACATCTAGACTGTATTCAAGTGGCAGCTAGATGTAGCACTTGGAACGAATAGAATCAGAGGTTATGCAGAGAATGCAGAATTAGGCTATTGACTTGGACAAACAGCCATGATCATAATGAATGGTGAAGCAGGATCAAAGGGCCAAATGGCCTCTTCCTGCTCCTATCTTCTATGTCTCTATGTATCTGTTTCCTCAATATTGTATTTTTATCATCTCCAATCAAAAAAGCAACTCCATCATCTTTTCCTTTCTATCTGTCCTTCCTAAACACTGAATAGCACCCCCGCCAAACCTCCACGGCACACCATCTTTTCAGTCGCGTGTTCATACTCTGTGTCCTATGTTTCTACTCTAATTAGCACTACCATTCAGCTCCTACTTTTCAGCTTGCTTCATCACTCCTTATATTCATTTTTGAATTCTTTTTTTTAACCTATGTCATCCATGCCAACGTGTTCTACAATGCCCTCCTCCTTCAGAATGCCCTGCAGCCACTCCAAGACCTCCGTGACCCTAGCACCAGGGAGCAACATACCATCCTGGTGTCTCATTTGCAGCCACCGAAATGCCTGTCTATTCCCCTTACAATTAAGTCCCCTATAAGTATTGCACTGGCACACATTTTACCCCTCCCCTCTGTAGCAGAACCAACCATGGAGCAATGAGTTTGGCTGCTACTGCTTTCCTCAGAGAGGCCATTCCACTCAAAAGTATCCAAAGTGGTTTGTCAGTTCTGCAGGGAAATGGTCACTGGAGATTCCTGCACTACCTGCCTATTGTTTTCATTATAAAGAAGGCGGCTAAGAGGAGACCTTATTGAAACATATAAGATGATTAGAGGTTTAGATAGGGTGAACAGTGATAGCCTTTTTCCTAGGATGGAGAAAGCTAGCATGAGGGGACATAGCTTTAAATTAAGGGGTGGTGGTTTTAGGACAGATGTCAGAGGTAGGTTCTTTACCCAGAGGGTGGTAAGGGTATGGAACGTCCTGCCTGCGTCAGTTGTAGATGCGCCAAGTTTGGTGGCGTTTAAGAGGTTAGTAGATAAGTTTATGGATGAAAAGGGAATGGTTTAGGTTAGAGGGTCACTGCTTGTTCCTAATTGGTCGGCGCAACATCAAAGGCCGAAGGGTCTGTTCTGCACTGTAATGTTCTATGTTCTATGTTCTATCTCTCTTGTTCTGGTGGTCATCTATTTCGTTCCTGCCTGCGGAGTCTGAGCCTGCACAGTGACCACCTCTCTGTACATACTATCTGCGATATTCTCTGATTCGCGGACCCTCCACAGCGTCTCCATCGCTGCTCCAGCTCTGAAACTGGAGCTTTGAGAAGCTGCGGCTGGATACACTTCCCATACACATGCTGTCCCAGGGCACTGGAACTGTCCCCAACCTCCCACATGGAAGAAGAGGAACAAACCACAGCTTGGAGCTCTCCTGTCATGTCTTACCCCTTTAAATTAAACTTTTAGAAGATGTTTTGTTTCAGCTTATATCCAATTCTCTCAGGCACTTCCTTTTCTGCTCATCGTTACTGCTGAATATAACCTTTACAAACTCTAAACCACAGAAATTACCTCAGAGACTACAAGTGATAGAATGATTAAATACTTACCCGACCTTTCTACTTACCAATCTGCTCTTTCCCTTGTGTCCTCTACTACTGCAAGAGGGCAAGGCAACATCTGGGATTTAGAAAGTGGGAAGCAAGGAGAAAAAGCAGAAATCATCTCCTTCCCCTCAGCTCCAAGTTCTCAGTATCCTTACAGCTCACTCTGGCTGTGGTCTCACTCCTGATGTGATATGTCCCACTCCTCGAGCATGTGTGAAGGGAACTGAATTGATGTATCTGGGTAAATGGTTCATTTATGAGGAGACACAAGGTAAAGGAGAGTGGGTAAATTAGATAGACCAATGGGGAGAGAGAGGCTAAACAGTCTGAGGGTTAAAATCTGCTGAGGTTCACGGGTCAAGCATCAGAGGGCAGTGAGGGTCAGAGAGCAGTGAGGGTCAGAGGGCAGTGAGGCTTGGAGAATGTGAGGGTCAGAGGGCAGTGAGCATCAGAGGGCAGTGAGGCTTGGAGGATGGTGAGGGTTAGAGGGCAGTGAGGCTTGGAGGATGGTGAGGGTTAGAGGGCAGTGAGGCTTGGAGGATGGTGAGAGTCAGAGGGCAGTGAGGCTTGGAGGATGGTGAGGGTTAGAGGGCAGTGAGGCTTGGAGGATGGTGAGGGTTAGAGGGCAGTGAGGCTTGGAGGATGGTGAGGGTTAGAGGGCAGTGAGGCTTGGAGGATGGTGAGAGTCAGAGGGCAGTGAAGCTTGGAGGATGGTGAGGGTTAGAGGGCAGTGAGGCTTGGAGGATGGTGAGGGTTAGAGGGCAGTGAAAATCAAAGGGCAGTGAAGATAATCCCATGGATTATGATTTTTGATTGGTAGCTGACTGAGCCAATAAACATCAATCACCAGAAATGAGCTCAGCATTTCAAAACTTGACTTTTCCTTCTAGGAAATCAAATTGTCTCCCATCTCTTGTTGGTGGAACCAGAGAAGATCTTCGCTATGGCTGATCCGAGTACCCCTGAGAGCGACGTCAAAGTCCTCACCACACTCTGTGACTTGGCAGACAGAGAGTTGGTCGTTCTTATTAGCTGGGCTAAACACATCCCAGGTACTAACACTGTGTGTGTGTGTGTGTGTGTGTGTGTGTGTGTGTGTGTGTGTGTGTGTGTGTGTGTGTGTGTGTGTGTGTGTGTGTGTGTGAAAGTGAGTGTGTGTGGGTGTGAATGTGTGAGCATGAGTGTGTATGAGAGGGTGAATGTGTGTGAGTGTGTATGTGAATGTGTGAGTCTGAGTATGTACATGAGTGTGTATGTGTATAGAGCGCGCGCGAGAATGTGTAGAGTATGTGAGAGTGTATGTGTAAATGTGAGTCAGTGTGTGTGTGGCTGTGTGAGTGTGCGTCTGTGTGTGAATGTGTGTGTGACTGAATGTGTGAGTGTAAGTCTGGGTGAGTGTGTGTGTATCTGTTTGTGTATGTGCGTGTGTGTGTGTGTGAATATGAGTTCGTGTGTGAGAGGGTGTGTGTATGTGTGTGTGAATATGTGAGAGTGTGAGTATGTGTGTGTGTGTATATGTGAGTGTCTGTGTGTGCATGTGTATGAATCAGTGAATGTGTACGTGTATAGAGTGGGTGACAGTGTATGTGCGTGTGTACGAGTGTATGTGTATGTGTGTTTGTGTCTTCGTGCGTGTGCGTGTGTGTGTGTGTCTATGTGTGCGCGTGATATTCCAGAGGGAATTACACAAAGTGATAAGTTAGACTGTGAAGTATAATCAATTGCTCCCCCCAAATTCACCAATAAATTATTACCATCACAAGAATATTTCTCCACAGTCACTGCACAAATATTGAAGAACTGTAGGGAATCAGTTCAAAGCCTCGGGTGTTTGAAAATGGAATTAGCACAAACTGCAGATATGTTTTTAGGATGTGAGCTTGCCTGGCTAAACCAATGTTTACTGCCTTGTCTGAAAGTGCTGGATAATCACCTTCCTGAATCACTGCAGTCTATCTGCTGTAGGGACACCCACAGTGCTGTTAGGGAGAGAGTTCCAAGCTTTTAATCAGTGACAACGAAGGATTGATGAAATAGTTTCAGTTTGAGATCGTGAGTGGCTTGGAGGGGAACCTCCAGTTAGTGGTGTTTCCAGACGTTTGCTGCCCTTGTTGTTCTAGATGGTAAAGGTTGCAAATTTTGCTGATGCTGTCTAAGGAACCTTAGTTCAGTGAACTTGGAGTGTGGATTGGTACTCGGGACTATGATGTCGTGGCCATTACGGAGACACGGTTAGAACTGGGACAGGAATGTTGTTGGCAGTTCCGGGGTTTCAGTAGATGTTTCAGTAAGAGTAGGGAAGGTGGTAAAAGAGGTGGAGGAGTAGCATTGTTAATCAAAGATAGTTTAACAGCTGCTGAAAGGTATTTCGAGGGCGATCTGCCTACTGAGGTAATATGGATTGAAGTTAGAAACAGGAAAGGATCGATCACCTTGTTAGGAGTTTTCTATAGGCCTCCAAATAGTAATAGAGATGTGGAGGAGGAAATGGCAAAGCAGATTATGGATAGGTGTGGAGGTCACAGGATAGTTATCATGGGTGATTTTAACTTTCCAAATATTGATTGGAACCTTTATAGGTCGAATCGTTCAGATAGGATTCTTTGTGTACAGTGTGTGCAGAAGGGTTTCCTGACATAATATGTGGATAAGCCAACAAGAGGTGGGGCCACATTGGACTTGGTGCTGGGTAATGAACCGGCCCAAGTGTTAGATTTGTTTGTGGGGGAGCACTTTGGAGATAGTGATCATAATTCAGTGCCCTTCATTATTGCAATGGAGAGGGACAGGGTCACACGGCAGGGCAAGGTTTATAATTGGGGCAGGGGTAATTATGATGCGATTAGGCAAGAATTAGAGAGCGTAAGATGGGAACAGAAACTGACAGGTACGGGCACAAACAAAAAGTGGAGTTTTTCAAGGGGAATATATTGCGTGTCCTTGATAGATATGTCCCTGTCAGGCAGGAAGGAAATGGCTGAGTGAGGGAACCATGGTTCACAAAGGAGGTTGAATTTTTTGTTAAGAGGAAAAAGGAAGCGTATATAAGGATGAAAAAACAAGGTTCAGTTGGGTCACTTGAGTGTTACAAGGTAGCTAGGAATGAGTTAAAGAAAGGGCTTAGGAGAACCAGGAGAAGAAATCCTTGGCAGGTCAGTTAAAGGAAAACCCCAAGGCTTTTTACTCTTATGTGAGAAATAGAAGAATGACCAGGGTGAGGTTAGGGCCAGTCAAGAATAGTAATGGGAACTTGTGCATGGAGTCAGAAGAGATAACAGAGGCATTGAATGAATACTTTTCTTCAGTGATCACTAAGGAGAGGGACCATGTTTTTGAGGATGAGTGTGTGACAAAGGCTGATAAGATGGAGCAGATAGGTAGAACATAGAACATAGGACACTACAGCACAAACAGGCCCTTCAGCCCATAAGTTGCACTAATCATACCCATATCTAGTAGGCTATAGAACTATCTATAACTCCCAATCCCATTAAATCCCATGTATTCATCCAGAAGTCTTTTAAAAGACCCCAGCGAGTTTGCCTCCACCACCACCAACAGCAGCCGATTCCACTCACTCACCACCCTCTGAGTGAAAAACTTACCTCTAACATCTCCTCTGTACTTGTTGTCCAACACCTTAAACCTGTGTCCTCTCATAGCGACCATTTCAGCCCTGGGAAATAGCCTCCGAGAATCCACTCTATCTATTCCTCTCAACTTTTTATAAACCTCTATCAGGTCGCCTCTCAACTTTCATCTCTCCAGGTAGAAGAGACTTACCTCTCAACCTATCTTCATAAGGCATGCCTCCCAATCCAGGCAACATCCTTGTAACTTACCTCCCGACTCCTAAACTCAATCCCTCGATTAATGAAGGCCAGTACACCATATGCCTTCTTGACCACATCCTCCACCTGCGGGGCCGATTTAAGAGTCCTATGGACACGGACCCCAAGATCCTTCTGCTCCTCAACACTGCTAAGATTCCTACCCTTGATATTGTACTCCTTCATCCCATTGGCCCTGCCAAAATGGACCACTACACATTTATCTGCGTTGAAGTCCACTTGCCAGTCTTGCATCCTATCTATGTCTCACTGCAACTTCCCTCCAGACTATCCACAACACCATCAACCTTCATATTGTTGGCGAACTTACTAATCCATTCTTCCACTTCCTCATCCAGGTCATTTATGAAAATAACAAACAGCAAGGGTCCCAGAACAGATCCCTGGGGCATTCCACTGGTGACTGACCTCCATGCAGAAAAAGACGCATCTACAACCACTCTCTGCCTTCTGCAGACAAGCCAGTTCTGGATCCACAAGGCCAAAGCCCCTTGGATCCCATGCCCTCTCACCTTCTCAAGAAGTCTTGCATTGGGGATTTTATCAAACGCCTTGCTGAAGTCCATGTAAATCACATCCACCACTCTTCCTTCGTCAATGTGTTCAGTCACATTTTCACAGAACTCCACTAGGTTCATAAGGCAAAACCTGCCCTTGACAAAGCTGTTTTGATTATTTGTGATCAAACTAAACTTTTCTAAATGTTCATAAATCCTGTCCCTCAGGATCCTCTCCATCAACTTACCAACCACTGAGAACAGACTTACTGGTCGGTAATTTCCCAGGCTATCCCTGTTCCCTTTCTTGAAAATAGGAACCACATCCGCAATCCTCCAATCCTCTGGAACCTCTCCCGTCTCTATTGACGACACAAAGATCATCGCCAGGGGATCTGCAATCACTTCTCTTACCTCCCACAGTAACCTGGGATACATCCCATCAGGTCCTGGTGATTTAACTATTGATAGAATTTAACAGTTCCAACACATCCTCTTCCTTAACATCCACATACTCAATCTTTTCAGTCTGCTGCAAACCCGTAGTACAACCTCCCAGGTCACTTTCCACCATGAATACCGAGGCAAAGTATTCGTTAAGCACCTCTGCCATTTCTCCCGGTTCCACACAGAACTTTTCCCCCTTCACCTTTCAAAAGTCCAATCCCTTCACTTCTCATCCTTTTACTCTTCACATATTTGTAGAAGGCCTTGGGATTCTCCTTAATCTTACCCACCAAGGCCTTCTCATGACCCATTCTGGCTCTCCTAATTTCCTTTTTAAGCTCCTTTCTACAAGCCTTATACCCCTCTAGATCCTTAACATCCCCGAGCTCTCTGATCTTTCTGTACACCTTTCTTTTCTTCCTGACTAGGTTCATCACAACCTTTGTGCACCACAGTTCCCGCAACCTACCAAAACATTATCGTGCAGAGCACCAGACAAACATTCCTTGAAAATCCGCCACCTTCCTTCAGTACTTTTCCCCAAGAACACCTTCTTCCAGTTTACTCATCCAATTTTCTGCCTGATGATTTCATATTTCCCCCTACTCCAGATAAACACTTTCCTATCCTGCCTGATCCTATCTCTTTCCAATGCTATCGTGAAGGAGATAGAATTACATCTGGAATGTGGTGCTTATTCAAGGGGCAGCTGCTGCGGGTCCTTGATAAGTATGTCCCTGTCAGGCAGGGAGGAAATGGACGAGTAAGAGAGCCTTGGTGTACGAAAAAAGTTGATTTGCTGGTTAAGAAGAAAAAGGAGGCTTATGTCAGGATGAGGCTTGAAGGCACAGATAGTGCAATAGATTAGCCAGGAAGGAGGTAAAAAGTGAATTGAGGAGAGCTAAGAGGGGACACGAGAAGATTTTGGCTGATAGGATTAAGGAGAATCCTAAAGCTTTCTTTCGATATGTTAAGAATAGAAGATTGGTTAGGGCAAGATTAGGGCCAGTCATAGACAGCAGTGGGAAGTTGTGCGTGGAGCCTGAAGAGATTGGTGAGGCACTGAATAAATATTTCTCTTCGGTATTCACGCAGAGTGCTGGAAATGTAGCTATGGAGAGCACTGAGGTACAGGGTTGCAAATTGGGAAGTATTGTAGTAGATAGGGAGGATGTGTTAGAAATTCTCGAGGGTTTGAAGTTGGATAAGTCCCCTGGGCCGGACGGGATTTACCCTAGGATTCTCTGGGAGGCAAGAGAGGAGATTGCAGAGCCTCTGGCTCTGATCTTCAGGTCCTCGTTGGTTACGGGTGTGGTTCCGGAGGACTGGAGGATAGCGAATGTGGTCCCATTGTTTAAGAAGGGGAAGAGAGACCTTCCAGGGAATTATAGGCCAGTGAGTCTTACTTCTGTTGTGGGCAAGGTATTGGAGAGAATTATTAGGGATAGGATTTATAGTTATTTAGAGAGAAATGAATTGATTGGGGATAGTCAGCATGGTTTCGTGAAGGGTAGGTCATGCCTTACTAACCTCATTGAGTTTTTTGAGAAAGTGACCAGAGAGGTGGATGGGGGTAAGGCGGTTGATGTAGTATATATGGACTTTAGTAAGGCGTTTGATAAGGTGGCCCATGGAAGACTTCTACAGAAAATGCAAATGTGTGGAATAGAGGGTGATTTAGCTAATTGGATTAGGAATTGGCTGGCAGATAGAAGACAGAGGGTGGTGGTTGATGGGAGATATTCATCGTGGAGTTCGGTGACGAGTGGTGTGCCTCAGGGGTCTGTTTTGGGGCCCCTGCTGTTTGTAATTTTTATAAATGATCTGGATGAGGGTATTGAGGGATGGATCAGTAAATTTGCAGATGATACTAAAGTTGGTGGTGTGGTAGATAGTGAAGAGGGGTGTTTTAGTTTACAGAGTGACTTGGACAAGTTGCAGAGCTGGGCCGAGAGGTGGCAAATGGAGTTTAATGTGGAAAAGTGTGAGGTAATGCACTTTGGCAGGAACAATAAATGTGTAGAGTATAGGGCTAATGGTAGGGCTCTTAATAGTGTTGAGGAACAGAAGGATCTTGGTGTATGTGTCAATAGATCCCTGAAAGTAGGCAGTCAAGTGGATAAAGTTGTTAAGAAGGCTTATGGAGTCTTAGCTTTTATTGGTAGGGGGATTGAATTTAGGAGCCGCAGCATCATGTTGCAGCTGTACAAAACTCTAGTGCGGCCGCACTTGGAGTATTGTGTGCAGTTCTGGTCGCCACATTATAAGAAAGATGTGGAGGCATTGGAGAGGGTACAGAGGAGGTTTACCAGGATGTTGCCTGGTATGGAGGGCAGGTCCTATGAAGAGAGGTTGAAGGATTTGAGGTTGTTTTCGTTAGAAAGGAGGCGGCTAAGAGGGGATCTTATTGAAGCATATAAGATGATTAGAGGTTAGATAGGGTGGACAGTGATAGCCTTTTTCCTAGGATGGAGAAAGCTAGCACGAGGGGACACAGCTTTAAATTAAGGGGTATGAGTTATAGGACGGATATCAGAGGTAGGTTCTTTACTCAAAGAGTGATTGGGGAGTGGAATGCCCTGCCTGCAGCTGTTGTAGATGCGCCAAGTTTGGTGGCGTTTAAGAGGTTAATTGATAAGTATATGGAAGAGAAGGGGATGGTTTAGTTTGGAGGGGCATTGTTTTTTATTTTGGTCGGCACAACATCGAAGGCCGAAGGGCCTGTTCTGTGCTGTATTGTTCTATGTTCTATGTTCTATGTTCTAATTATGATCACCATTCCCGAGATGCTCTCCAACCGAGAGATCCGACACCTGTCCTGGTTCATTAGCCAGCACCAGGTCAAGCACAGCCTCTCCTCTCGTAGACTTATCCACATGCTGTGTCAGGAAACCTTCCTGAACGCACCTAACAAACACCTCCCCATCCAAACCCTTTACCCTAGGGATATTCCAGTCGATGTTTGGGAAATTAAAGTCTCTCATCACGCCAACCCTGTTATTACTACATCTCTGTAAGATTTGTTTTGCTATCTGCACCTCAGCTTCCCTGTCACTATTAGGCGGTCTATAGAAAACACCCGGCAAAGTTATCAACTCCTTTCTGTTCCTAACTTCCACCCACAGGCATTCTGTAGACAGTCCCTCCGTGGTATCCTCCTTCTCTACAGCCGTGACACCATCCGTGATCAACAGTGCCACTCCGCCACCTCTTTTGCCTCCCTCCCTGTTCTTCCTGAAGCATCTGAATCCCGGTACACAGACTTGTCCCTGAGACATCCAATCTCTGTAATGGCCTCCACGTCACATTCCCAAGCAGCAATCCACGCCCTAAGCTCGTCCACTTTATTCGCTACACTCCTGGCGTTAAAATGGACACACCTCAGACTTTCGCGTTCCTCTTTCTCAGCTGTCCACCTAATTTCCTATAATCTCTTTTCATGACCCATTCCCTCTTCCTGCCTACGTTAGCAATATCTATATGGACCACAACCTCTGGCTCCTCACCCTCCCCTTTCAGGATGTCTGGGATGCATCTAGATTTATCCCAGATCCCAACTCCAGGGAGGCAAACCACCATCTGCAATTTTTTTTCAATTCATTTATGAAAAACTTCATTGCTTCTGAATAAAGCATTTATAGATTATACATTGTTTCTTTCCTTGTGCAAACAATTTTCTTTCCGAAATAAATTAATGTAATCCTACTTTTACATGATTAATTTAATTAAATGTTTTATATTTGTATTTTACAGCATAAAGAGAAACATACTTGAAAAATATTGGCTAAAGGAATATTTTATTTCACTCAGTACTAAGTGAGCACTCCACTCAATGAAACTTTAGCTATTACAGAACCAAAACTCCATTTTCTTTTCTGCTCAACAAATCCAAATGGAATACAAGGAAAATAATTGTGTACCAATGTTATTCAATAATCTTGAAAGGTTAAAAATTCTCAACCACTTGCTCTCTACCCCATATCCTCTCCCCAATAAAAGAAAAATTGTTATAGCCCCAGCTTTAGACTTGTCAGTTTATTTAAGGCATTTGTTTCAAAGATTGTTGAATCCCATCATGCCTTTCATGTTGCCAGTAGCACCTTGTTGAAACTGTCTCATCATTGTCTGTAGACCAGACATGGCACCCATATAATGAAGAACTCTTGGATCCATCATTTTAGGCTATTTGCTGGTTGAGTTTGGCTATCTGATGTTCTGAGGGAAGATGTATTAGCAATTTTGAAAAATCTGAGGATGGATAAGTCCCCTGGGCCAGATGGGATACATCCTAGAATAGTTTGGGAGGCAAGGGGTGAGATTGCAGAGGCTTTAGCTTTGACCTTTGGGTCGTCACTATCCAAGAGGTTTGTGCTAGAGGATTGGAGAGTAGCCAATGTTGTTCTTCCCTTCAAGAAATGAAATAGGAATGACTCTAGTAATTATAGGCCAATTAGTCTTATTTTGGTGGTCGGTAAGTTAAGGGAAAGAGTCCTGAGAGATAGGATTTATGACCATTTGGAAAGATGCAGCTTAATCCGGGGTAGTCAGCACAGTTTTGTGAGAGGTAAGTCATACCTCTAAAGTTTGATTGAATTCTTTGAGGAGGTAACTAAGTGTGTGGATGAAGGTAGAGCAGTTGATGTCGTATATATAGATTTTAGTAAAGCGTTTGATAAGGTTCCCCATGGTCGGTTCATGAAGAAGATAAGAATGTATAGAATAGAAGGAAATTTTGGCCGAATGATAAGTAACTAGCTGCCTCATAGAAGACAGAGGGCGGTGGTGGAGGGAAGATTTTCAGACTGGAGGCCAGTTACCAGTGGGTGTACCACAGGGGTCAGAGCTGGGTCCTCTGCTATTTGCGATTTTTATTAATGACTTGGAAGAGGGGGCTGAAGGGTGGGTTAGTAAATTTGCTGATGACACCAATATTGGTGGAGTAGTGGATGAGGTGGAGGGCTCTCGCAGGCTGCAAAGAGACATTGATAGGATGCAGAGCTGGGCCAAAAAAGTGGCAGATGGAGTTTAACCCTGATAAGTGTGAGGTGATTCATTTTAGTAGGACAAACTTGAATGCAGATTACAGGGTCAATGGCAGGATTCTGAGGAATGTGGAGGAACAGAGAGATCTTGAGTTTCATATACACAGATCTCTGAATGCTGCCACTCAAGTGGATAGAGCCGTAAAGAAGGCTTATAGTTTGTTAGCATTTATTAACAGGAGGTTTGAGTTTAAGTGGCATTATACTGCAACTATACTGGACGTTGGTGGGACCACATTTGGAATATTGTGTTCAATTCTGGTCACCTCACTATAAGAAGATGTCGAAGCATTGGAGAGAGTGCAGAGAAGATTTACCAGGATGTTGCCTCCCCCCCATATCCTGATTCCCCCTTTTCCCCCATATTCTGATTTCCCCTTCCTCCATATCTCAATTCCCTCTTTCGCCCCATATTCCTCGAACCTTTCAACCCCAAGAGCTATATCTAATTCCTTCTTGAAATCTCACAACGTATAAGCCTCAATTACTTTCTGTGGGAGTGAATTCCACACATTCACCACCCGCAGGCGAAAAAATTTCTCCTCAACTGAGTTCGAAAAGGTTTATCCCTTATTTCAAACTATGACCCTTAGTTCTGGGCTCCCCCACTATCAGGAACATTCTTTCTGGATCCACCCTGTCTAACCCTGTTTGAATTTTAGTCACAGTGTTTATATAGAACCATAGAACCCTACAGTGCTGAGAGAGGCCCTTCGGCCCATTGAGTGTGCATCGAACACAATCCCACCAAGACCATACCCCCAAATCCCTACATATTATACCCACTAATCTCTCTAACCTCCACTACCCTGGACACTAAGGGGCAATTTCTTAGCTTGGCCAATTAACCTAACCTCTTGGCTAGCAGACAGAAGACAGCGGGTGGTGGTTGATGGGAGATATTCATCGTGGAGTTCGGTGACAAGTGGTGTACCTCAGGGGTCTGTTTTGGGGCCCCTGCTGTTTGTAATTTTTATAAATGATCTGGATGAGGGTATTGAAGGATGGATTAGTAAATTTGCAGATGACACTAAAGTCGGTGGAGTGGTAGATAGTGAAGAGGGGTGTTATAGTTTGCAGAGGGACTTGGACAAGTTGCAGAGCTGGGCCGAGAGGTGGCAAATGGAGTTTAATGTGGAAAAGTGTGAGGTAATGCACTTTGGCAGGAATAATAAATGTGTAGAGTATAGGGCTAATGGTAGGATTCTTAATAGTGTTGATGAACAGAGGGATCTTGGTGTGTATGTGCATAGATCCGTGAAAGTAGGCAGTCAAGTCGATAAGGTTGTTAAGAAGGCATATGGAGTCTTAGCTTTTATTGGTAGGGGGATTGAATTTCGGAGCCGCAACGTCATGTTGCAACTGTACAAAACTCTAGTGCGGCCGCACTTGGAGTATTGTGTGCAGTTCTGGTCCCCACATTATAAGAAAGATGTGGAGGCATTGGAGAGGGTACAGAGGAGGTTTACCAGGATGTTGCCTGGTATGGAGGGCAGGTCTTATGAAAAGAGGCTGAGGGATTTGAGGTTGTTTTCGTTAGAAAGGAGGCGGCTAAGAGGGGACCTAATCGAAACATATAAGATGATTAGAGGTTTAGATAGGGTGGACAGTGATAGCCTTTTTCCTAGGATGGAGAAAGCTAGCACGAGGGGACACAGCTTTAAATTAAGGGGTGATAGTTATAGGACGGATATCAGAGGTAGGTTCTTTACCCAAAGGGTGGTTCGGGAGTGGAATGCCCTGCCTGCAGCAGTTGTAGATGCGCCAAGTTTGGTGGTGTTTAAGAGGTTAGTTGATAAGTGTATGGAAGAGAAGAGAATGTTTTAGTTTGGAGGGGCATTGCTTTTTATATTGGTCGGCGCAACGTCGAAGGCCGAAGGGCCTGTTCTGTGCTGTAATGTTCTATGTTCTATGTTCTAACCTGCACATCTTTGGATTGGGGGTGGAAACTGGAGTACCCGGAGGAAACCGATGCAAACGTGAGGAGAATGTGCAAACTCCACACAGACAGTGACCCGAGCCAAGATTCGAACCCAGGACCCTGGAGCTATGAAGTCAGCAGTGCTAACCACTGTCCTATGTGCTGCCCTCTGGTTGGGTCAGTTTCTGGTCAATGGTGACCCACAGCATATTGAGAGTAGGGGGATTCAGTGATGGCAATGCCAGAGATTGTCAAGTTGAGATATTCCTATTCCCTGAACAGTGTAATTTACATATTAGTGCTGCACATAAATCTCTAACAGCTAAAATATTCAAAATGATCTTTTTCTTTTCAACTTCTGTTGAAACATTTTTTGTCATTCTGACAGCACTAACTCAAAACCAACTTTGCATTAATTTCAGATGGTGAATATTGGCAGGATATCCAACCATTGAGGCATCACAAATTAACCAGTATTCACTCGGAAAGTAACTCTTTAACTCTCACCATGGTTCACCCCTCATCAAGCTCCCAGAGTTCCTCATTGTCTCTTCAACCCTCACACCCTCCTCATCCTTTAGCTCTGCACCTGTGTGTGGGTGTATTTATGTGAGTGTGTGTATGTAAGTGTGTGTGTGTGTGTGTGTGCGCGCATGAGAGGGTATGTCTGTGTGAATATGTAAACGTGTGAGTGTGGGTGAGAGTATGGGTGTGTGAATTTGTGTATGTCAGTGTGTGTGAGTGTGTGTACGAGTGCATGTGTGTGAGCGTATAAATGTACATTCACACCTTGAGTCCAGGGAGATTAAAGCTTTGACTTCAGAAACATTGATTCTTTTGAAGGATCTTACTCCCTGACAGAGTTTGTCTCTGCTCTCCCCCCACCCCCGCAATCGATCTGCTGATTACTATCTGTTAATTAATGTTTTCGAAGTCCTGTTTTGTATTAATCAGCTAAAAAACAATGAAAGTACGAGTCAGTTGGGAACCAGAGACAGAGGTATCGTCCAGATAGAAATCACCAATAACAAGTAATGGAACTGATCTGCATTATTCAATATCCTCCTTACAGGATTGTGCCAAGCTGTAGTTAGAAGAGTGCAGCTGGAATCAGAGCTGTCATCTGGAGGTCAGTTTGACTTGTCTGCGGCTGCCAATGCTTTTCACCAGCTGAAAAGTGCTGATGCTGCATTTTCACCCTTATAGCTGGTGTCTTGTTGAGTTTCTCCACGTTAAATTTAAAGTTAAGGAGGTTCTTGCAATATGGAAGCATCTTATACCCAAATTGTCAATCAGTTTTCATCTTCATAGAAATTATACATTGGAACTCAATTTACTGCTCTCTCAGTCTCATTCCTCCTTCCTCACTCCAGCCATTCTCACTCCCACCTCCATCTTTCCCCACTCCTGTCCTTTAACTTTGTCTCACTGGGATCTTTATCCCAGCCTTCCCCTAGCTCCACTCTTTGACTCCCCCACAAACACTCATCAACCTGTAGGCTTAATCTATAGGCCACCAAATAATGAAAAATGGTGGTTGAGAAATAAACAAAGCAATAACTGATGCATGATGATTTGGAGGAAAATGTAAGTGGTATGATTAGTAATTTTGTAGATGATACAAGAATTGGGGAAGGAATGGAAGGTGAGGATTGTTAGAGGATACAGCAGGAAACCTGAGCTGAAAGATGCGGGTCTACTGTAGAAGAGAACTTTGCGTGGGAGAGCTCTTAGAAATATTAATCTAGGCACGCAGATCCACAGCTCCCTGAAGGTGACAACTCAGGTGAACAAGGTGGACAAGAAGGCATATGGCATGCTGGCCTTCATTGGCTGGGGCTCAAGGATAGGAATTGGAAAATTATGTTGCAACTGTGTAAGATTTTGGTTAGGCTGCACTTGGAGTATTGTGTACAATTCTGGTCACCAAACTACTGGAAAGATATTGATGTGTTGGAAAAGAGTGTAGAAGAGATTTACCAGGATCGTGCCTGGTTTGGAGGATGTAGACTATGAAGAAAGGTTGAAAAAACTTGAATTGTTTTCATTGGAGCATCAGTGGATTTTGGGGGGGACCAGAGAGAGTTTACAAGATTATGACAGGCTTGGATAGAGTGGATACGCAGAGTTCTTTCTCTCAGGGTCGAAAGGTCAATTACTCAGGGGAAAAGATCGAAAGTAAGAAGCAGAAAGTTTAAAAGAGATGTAAAGGGCAATTTTTTCACACAGAGGGTGGTGAATGCATGGAACACGCTGCTGGAGGAGATGGTGGAAGATTCTTTAACAACGTTCAAGAGACATCTGGATAGATAAATGAATAGGCTGGGAAGAGAGGGATATGGACCACATAGAAGCAAGAAAGTATTAGATAAGAAAGGCATCTGTATTTGCATAGACTTGATGGGCTGAAGGGTCTGTTCCTGTACTGAGTTGTTCGACACAGTGCAGTTAAGTGTGGATCAGGAGGGGCAGTATGGTGACAGACTGGTTCGTGCTGTTCGCTCACAGTGTCAGGGACTCCAATTCAATTTCCTGCTTGGGTGACTGTGAAGAGTCTGCATGTTCTCCCCATGTCTGCGTGGGTTTTCTCTGTGTGCCCCAGTTTCCTTTCACAGTCTGAAAGATGTGCTGGTTAGGATGCATTGGCCATTCTAAATTCTCCCTCAGTGTAACCCAAACAGGTGCCGGAATGTGGCGACTAGGGGATTTTCACAGAAGCATCATTGCAGTGTTAACGTAAACCTGTTTATGACACTAATAAACTTTGATAAACTTTAGGAGGTTGAAGATGGGAGCAGATTCTCCTGAGGTGTAGCTTCAATGTCCAGTGAAATCAGCTACCGATCTGACATTTGTCTCAATTCCCCCAGGTTTCTCCACACTGTCACTGGGAGATCAGATGGGAATCCTGCAGAGTGCTTGGATGGAAGTGCTGATCCTGGGAGTGGTGTTCCGTTCACTGCCATATGATGAAGGATTGGTCTATGCAGATGATTTAATCATGGAGCGAGAACAATGTCGGATGGTTGGATTACTTGACCTCTACTGCACACTCCTGCAACTGATCACAAAGTATCGCAAGCTTCAACTCGACAAGGAAGAGTTTGTAACACTGAAAGCCATGGCTTTGGCTAATTCAGGTACAGGTCCTCATTCATCACCTACCCATCTCACTTACTCTCTAGGAATGGTAGCATGGTAGAATGGTAAACTGAGAGACAGTGTGTGTGAGTATGTTACAACTGAGGGTCTTATACTGAGGGACAGTGTGTGAGAGAGAGTGTTACAACTGAGGGTCTGATACTGAGGGACAGTGTGTGAGAGAGTGTTATAACTGAGGGTCTTATATTGGGAGAGTGTGTGTCAGAGAGAGTGTTATAATGAAAGTTTGTACTGAGGGTCAGAATGGAAACTGGATGTGGTTCGGACAGGATTCCAACTGAGGTTCTGAAAGGCTCCATTTCCTGATGATTTGTGATAAGATTCTGAGGATTCCTGCTTTTTTCACACTTCTCTTTTATTCCCAGTTCTTTGTCAAGGGCACATTTTCTTGCTGCTTTATTCTAGAAGTGATTAGCGTGGCACTGGTTAATTGCAGAAGGGTATAATGTGTGCACTAACTCTATGTTCAACACACAACAAAGCACAAGACACAACAGTTTAAATTGTTTGCTGAAAGGAAACTGATGACCGATAAAGTTATTGACATCTGTCACTTTTTGAGCGAGAGATGTGACCTGGTCGATTGATGGAAAGCTCTATTCAGAAATGCTGCTGTCTAGGCCGCAATGTTAAAGTCTCCAATCGCCCAAAATATTGGTTCACAGCAGTGAAGGTGGGAGAGAGATTATGGGTTGTGTAGGGTCTCATAAACA
The DNA here is from genome assembly GCA_024679065.1 of Sphyrna mokarran. Taxonomy (NCBI): domain Eukaryota; kingdom Metazoa; phylum Chordata; class Chondrichthyes; order Carcharhiniformes; family Carcharhinidae; genus Sphyrna; species Sphyrna mokarran. The sequence continues at coordinate 94,160 of JAGIQG010000036.1, read as the reverse complement.
TTAAGGAAAATTACTCCCTCGGGGATCGGCGTTGAGGAGAGAAGAGAAATTGATTTTGTAATTATAGGTTCATCAATTGAATTGATTGGCACATCATCTCCAGGGAGTGCAGAAAAAGGGAGGAGAGGGGGAGGAGAGTACATGAGGAGAAAAAGAGAATGAGGGAATATGTGAGAGAAGGAGAAAATGAGGGAAGGAGGAAAAGAATGAGAGAGAGAAGAGTAAGGGAGAGAATAAGTGAGGAGCAAGAGATTTTTTATTCTTTCACAGAGTGTAGGTGTTGCTGGTGAAGCCAACATTCATTGCCAATGCCTAACTGCACCTTGAAAAAATGATGCCTTCTTGAGCCGCCCAAGCCATGTGATGTAGGTACATCCATAGTGCTGTTAGGGAAGGAGTCCCAGGATTTTGACCCAGCAACAGTGAAGAAATGGTGATTATATTTCCATTGTCAGGATGTGAGTGGATCAGAGGGGATTTGTGTCTGCTGCCCTTGTCCTACCAGATTGTAGAGTTTGCAGGTTTGGAAGGTGTTGTGAGGGGTGATCCAAGTGGCTATAATCTTTCAGTGCCCCAGGGATATCTCTAAGGAATCTCTTTGCTCATTTATCTCTGAATTGATTCGACTTTCCTTTTTTTTATGATTATTGTCTTGAACCCTAGTCACTATTGACTGTGCCACTGGCTCAGGGAAGACACCATTAATCTCAAAGTCCGGAATGTCAAAGTTTTTGTCTTCCAGTTGTTGACATTAATCCACCAATGAAGCAAGAAGAACAAACTTTTCTAAATTTCCCAGAGCATCCAAACACAACCAAGGAAACAATTCAATATTTCAGGCAAACACACCCAATATTCCCACAGATAAATATACTACCCTACTTCCCAACCCACCATCACTTCAACTCTCCCCCGATCCCCAACTATCCACACTCCAAACTCGCCCCCCCCAAACACTGACCCACAATCATCTCACCCCAACATCCCCAAGCCCCTCAGTGAAACTGAGCCAACTCTGCATTGAAAATCTAAGGTTACAATAGGCAGGAAGAGATTTCATCTTTTCTTTTATTGGTTACAGATTCAATGAATATTGAGAATGTGGAGGCAATTCAGAAACTGCAGGATATTCTTCATGAAGCTCTCCAAGAGTACGAGAAAAGCAGGCACTTGGAGGATCCACACCGCAGCGGCAAATTGCTGATGACTTTACCACTCCTCCGACAGACAGCAAACAAAGCTGTACAATGTTTCCGTCGAATCATGGCTGAAGGCAGAGTGACCATGCACAAACTGTTCCTGGAGATGCTGGAGGCAAAAATCTGAAAACTGCAGCCAAGGATCTGCTTAAACATCTTCCCCTCGAACACAGCCACCATCACCTGCCGACCAACTCCAAATTGAATCTAATAAAGTGACCAGATCCAGACTAGGGTCAAAGTCAGCTTAATCCTCACCTGGTTGGGAAATAAGCTTCATCACCCGGTGATGTGATGCTCGAATGTACGGGAGGGGTGCGTGCTCTATGACCTGGTGATATGGCAAAGACTGACTGCATATTCCCCAAGTCACAAGGTCAGCTCCACTGGAACATCTGGTAAAAAACTTCCTGGTCCTGCAATTGCCACAGCAGCTCCAATGATGATAATTCACATAAAGTGAAAGTTTTTCAAGAATTGAAAAGTTTATTTAATGAAAAGACGATGAAAATAAAAGAAAATCCTGGAGTCTGGGTCTAATAGTGTATCCCTTGTTTATTTTACTGCAATAGGTCAGACTTACTGATTCACTTAACATCTCTTTTTAGTTTATTTAAAATTATTTACCCACCATCATATGGAGATATATTCCTTTTGTTAAAATATCTCTCTAAAAGCAAGGAGTTTTAAAAGAAACTATGGTATGGAATGACATTTCCTGATCCTTTCCTGGGACCTGGAATGTTGGAGATCTTCCTGTGTTTCATCTGGTCCCAAGAATATCCATGTGAATTCTCCATTTACCGCCCTTATATGCCAAGTATCTCTGAGGGATTTTCTATTGCTTTTCTGCATTTGAGAGCAGGGTGTGCGGATTAGGTAGATTGGCCGTGCTAAATTGCCCCTTAGCATTAGATGGTAATATTCTGTCAGAGTCAGTGCAGACTCGATGGGCCGAATGGCTTTTCTGTACTGTAAGGATTCTATGTGCTCTGGACTTGGATCGATTATAAAATCATGGAAAGACAGGATTTTTGGGACCGGCATTTTCGACAGGAAATCTAATTAATCGCACTTTCTGTCGCTTCCTCCATTCTTGCAATTGTTTCCTGCTTTATGTGACGGGTTGGGCTTACAGATTAGTATTCACCCAGCTCACCGAGTGGCAAGCCCAGTACTGACCACCTGTTGTGTAAAAATGCTTCTACTTCTGCCACAAAACGGGAGGCAAGGCTGGGGGCAGCGCAGAGGGTGGCTGGTGGAAAGGGGGACAGCGGGATAGCCGGTGGCTGTGGCGGGAGGGGACAGGGTGTGTGGCTGGGGGAGGGATGCATGAGGTGGCCAGGGGACGGGGGTGGCCAGTGACTGTAGGGAGAGGGGACAGGGCATGTGGCTGGAGGAGGGCGGGGGTTGGACGGGCAGGAAGTGGGAGGTATGGGAAAAGGACAGCAGGGGTGGCCTGCGTTGGAGGGAGAGGGGCAGGGCATGTGACTGACGGAGAGGGATTGGAGAGGTAGGGAGTGACTGGAGGAGGTGGGGGGAGGAGGGAAGAGCAGTCGCAGGCAGGGGCGAATCAATGAGATGGGACTCAAGTTGCTCTTGGACAATGAGACATGATGCTGCCTCTGTCAATTCGAACATATTGAAGTATGTTGAGGTATGGTGAGGATTGTTGAGGTATGTTGAGATATGATATCAACTTCCATGGAAACAGGATGTTCCTTAATCCTGGCAGGATTGAGGATCTCCAAATTTCCTCCATTTTCAGCAGGACGGACAGACTCTCCCTAAGAGAGTAAGTGAAAATAAGTGCGAGAGTGAGTGAACAAGTGTGAGTGGGAAAGTTTGAGAGCCTGTCAGACTGTGTGTGAGTGAAATTGAGAGTGAATGTGTCAGAAAGTAAGTGTGAATGATTATGAGAGTTAAAGAGTGAGTCTGAGTGTGATAAAGTAATTGTATAAAAGTGAGGGAGTAAGTATGAGGGAGTGAATGTGAGAGTGAGTGTGAGAGTGAGAGATTGGAAGGGTAAGTGTGAATGTACCCACTATCCAGGATCTGCACCACATCGGCATGGAATAGACTGCCTTTGAACTCATTTGATTTGGTTTGATTTATTATTGTCACATTATTAACATACAGTGAAAAGTATTGCTTCTTGTGCACTATACAGACAAAGCAGACTGTTCATACAGAAGGAAAGGAGAGGGTGCAGAATGTAGTGTTACAATCATTGCCAGGGTGTAGAGAAAGATCAATTAATACAAGGTAAGTCATTCAAAAATCTGACAGCAGCAGGGAAGAAGCTATTCTTGAGTTGGTTGGTACGTGATCTCAGACTTTTGTATCTTTTTCCCGAAGGAAAGTGGTGGAAGAGAGAATATCTGGGGTGCGTGGGGTCCTTAATTATGCCGGCTGCTTCGCCGAGATAGCGAGACTGTAGACAGGGTCGCTGGATGGAGGGGTAAGTTTGCATAATGGATTGGGCCATATTCAAAACCATTTTGTAGTTTCTTGCAGTCTTGGACAGAGCAGGAACCATACCAAACAGTGATACAACTAGAAAGAATGCTTTCTATTGTGCATCTGTAATAGTTGGTGAGAGTTGTAGCTGACATGCCAAATTTCCTTAGGCCTCTGAGAAAATAGAGGTGTTGATTGATTTTCTAGTATTGGCACGGGGGAGTCAGGACAGGCTGTTGGGGATCTGGGTACCTAAAAACTTCAAGCTCTCAACCCTTTCTACTTGGTCCTCATTGATGTAGACAGGGATGTGTTCTCCCTTACACTTTCTGAAGCCAATGACAATCTTCTTCATTTTGTTGGCATTGAAGGGGAGAGTGTTGTTGTCACACCAGTTCACCAGATTCTCTATCTCATTCCTGTCCTCTTTCTCATGATTGTTTGAGATCTGATCTACTACGATGGTGTCGTCAGCAAATTTGAAGATTGAATAGGAAGGGGACTTGGCCACACAGTGATAGATGTATAAAGGGTATAGTAGGGGGCTGAGAACACAGCCTTGTGGGGCACCAGTGTTGAGGATTATCATATCCTGAAAGCCAATGGTAAAAATCTAACTGGGTGATTCACTCAAGAGCTTCCTTTCAATTTCAGAACAGAAATTGCAATAAACCTATCCAGGAGTGGTACAGAACAATCTGCCAGGGTGGCTATAACAATCAGTCAGCATTCATAGGGCAGACTGTGTCTGTATCTACTGTCAAACTCGACACTCAAGAGGAATTGCTCCTCATAATGAGCAGCATCCTCACACGCACGATGATTCCAAGCATATACATACAGTTTGGGGAGATACAGAATGTGAAGAACAAAACTTGGAAAAGAAAAAAAATCTCTCCTCAAAACAAAAGGATTCAGAAATAATCAATCTGAAAGTTTTGATGCCGAATGAATCAGTCAGACCCCACTCGGAGTACTATGCGCAGTTCTAGTCACCTCACTATAGGAAGGATGTGGAAGCTATTGAGAGGACGCAGAGGAGATTTACAAGGATGATGCCTGGATTGGGAGGCATGCCCTATGAAGATAGGTTGAGGGAGCTAGGTCTCTTCACCCTGGAGAGACAAAGGTTGAGAGGCAACGTGATAGAGGTTTATAAAATGTTGAGAGGAATAAGTAGGGTGAATTCTTGGGGGCTTTTTCCCAGGGCTGAAATGGTCGCTATGAGAGGACACAGGTTTAAGGTGCAGGGCAGCAAGTACAGAGGAGATGTTAGGGGGTACGTTTTTCACTCAGAGGGTGGTGAGTGAATGGAATTGGCTGCTGTTGGTGGTGGAGGCGAACTTGCTGGGATCTTTTAAAAGACTTCTGGATGAATACATGGGATTAAATGGGATTTGGAGTTACAGATATTTCTATGAGCCTGGTAGGTATTGGTATGATCGGCGCCAATTGTGGGCCGAAGGGCCTGTTTGTGCTGTAGTGTTCTATGGTCTATGTAACAATGGAAACTGGGATTCAGACACAGGCAGAGAATCACACACACACACACACACTCACGGAAGTTGATATGCAGACATACTATGTTCTAAATCTGTTCATTCTGAAGTTGAGCTGATTGGTGTGTTAGAAACTGGAGAAAGTGTAGTTTTGTTTGATTCCTTGCTGGTTGTCTACTCTGCAGTTGGTAATGTGCGTAAACCCTTTGAGATTTAGTCCCTGTTTAATTTATTTCTGACCACATAAGACAGATCATCAGCTAATAGTGTAATATTTTAATTTCAATATTTAATTAACTTCCCTTTGAATCGATTAAAATTAATTATCTGCATCCCATACTTCATTAAGAAGCTGTCAGTTTTTTTTCTATGTTGGCCCACTTCCCCTGAAACTGGTGCTCACTGAGTTTGGATTTAACTCTTCCTGTTCCCAGCTCCATGGGATCAATGGCAGACAGGAACCCAGTTTCTGTCTCACCTAAAGATAGCTTCGCCAACAGTACAGCTCCGAAAGCATGGTACGCTTCACGGATCGGCCTTTTAACAGTGCAGCACTGACCCTCCAACAGTGCGACACTCCCTCAGCACTGATCCTCTGACTGTGCAGCACTCCCTCAGCACTGACCCTCTGACTGTGCGGCACTCCCTCAGCACTGACCCTCCAACAGTGCGACACTCCCTCAGCACTGATCCTCTGACCGTGCGGCACTCCCTCAGCACTGACCGTGCAGCACTCTCTCAGCACTGACCCACTGACCGTGGGGCACTCCCTCAGCACTGACCCTCTGACCGTGCGGCGCTCCCTCAGCACTGACCCTCTGACCGTGCGGCGCTCCCTCAGCACTGACCCTCTGACAGTGCGGCGCTCCCTCAGCACTGACCCTCTGACAGTGCGGCGCTCCCTCAGCACTGACCCTCTGACAGTGCGGCACTTCCTCAGCACTGACCCTCTGACCATGCGGCACTCCCTCAGCACTGACCCTCTGACTGCGTGGCACTCCCTCAGCCCTGACCCTCTGACAGTGCGGCACTCCCTTGGCTCTGCTCTGCATTATGAACCTGCATTGTGTTTTATAAACTTGCTTTGAAGTTTCTGAGGCAGGGAGGGAAAATGCATGAAGCAGGTTTCTGACATTGATCATGTGACTGCATGTTGTCATGTGACTGATCTGGCAGCAGATTGTGTTTGAAGCAGTTTGCAAAGGAAGCTCCAAATCCTAGACAGGAACTTTGTCAATGAATCCTCCTGTGTTTCTAATCCTAAGGATAGGGGTTTGCACAGTGGCTGGTTGGGATTCACTGCCTAACAGTGAGGTGCAAGAAAACCCAGCCCTGGCTTTCCAAAGAGAACTCGTCTACGGTCAGAGGGCAAAGCTGAGTGTAACTGTGAGTATAAACCTAACTTACTGGTGAAGGTGATTGGCAGTTGCAGGATATATTTCCATAGGTGCAGTTACTGCGACAGAAGGTGGTTTGTGGAGGAGCTATTGTGAAGGAACAGGTGTGCTTTTTAAAAGACAAAATTGTACCCACTTCTACTACTACCTCTGGCAGCTTGTTCCAGATACTCACCATCCTGTATGTGAAAAAATTGCCTCTCTAGACCCTTTTGTATCTCTCCCCTCTCAACTTAAACCTATGCCCTGTAGTTTTAGACTTCCCTACCTTTCGGAGAAGATATTAACTATCTAACTGATCTATGCTCCTCATTATTTTATAGACCTCTGTAAGACCACTCCTATGCCTCCTACGTTCCAGAGAAAAAATCCCACTCTATCCACCCTCTCCTTATAGCTCAAACAATCAAGTCCCGGTAGCATCTTAGTAAATCTTTTCTGTACTCTTTCTAGTTTAATAATACCCCTTCTATAATAGGGTGACCAGAACTGTACACAGTATTCCAAGAGTGGCCTTACCAATATCTTATACAACTTCAAGAAGTCATTCTAACTCCTGTAATTCAGTGTTCTGGCCAATGAAACCAAGCATGCCGAATGCCTTCTTCACCACTCTGTCCACCTGTGACTCCACTTTCAAAGAGCTATGAACATGTACCCCAAGATCTCTGTTCTGTAATTCTGCCCAATGCCCTACTGAGTAATTCCTGCCATGGTTCGATCGATCAAAATGCATCATTTTGCATTTATATAAATTAAACTCCCTCTGCCATTCATCAGCCCACTGGCCCAATTGATCAAGATCCTGTTGCAATTCTGGATAACCTTCTTCACTGCCCACTATGTCACCAATTTTGGTGTCATCTGCAAACTTACTAACCATGCCTCCTAAATTCTCATCTAAATCAATTATATAAATGACAATTAACAGTGGACCCAGCACTGATCCCTGAGACACACTGCTGGTCACAGGCCTCCAGTTTGAAAAACAACCCTCTGCATCTGTTTTCAGTCATCAAACCAGTTTTATATCCACCTAGATACCGCACCCAGGATCCTGTGACATGTTACCTTATGCAACAACCTACTGTGTGGAACCTTGTCAAAAGCCTTGCTAAAGTCCATGTAGACAACATCAACTGCACTGCCCTCATCTACCTTATTGGTTACCGTTTCAAAAAACTCAATCAAATTTGTGAGACATGATTTTCCACTCACGAAGCCATATTGACTGCCTGTAATCAAAAACCAAAGTGGAGAATATGGCCGTCGATACCATTACCTCTCACATGAAAAGCAAGCTCCCTACCATTTCAGCTAATTCTCTGTGGCAATAAAATCTGCAGAGGGAGCGAGAGCGGGGTTTGGCGGGTTGGAGAGAGCGAGGTTTGGCGGGTTGGCGAGAGTAGGGTTTGGCTGGTCGGAGAGACCGGGGTTTGGTGGGTTGGAAAGAGAGGGGTTGAGAGAGTGGGGTTTGGCGGGTTGGAGAGAGTGTGGTTTGGCGGGTTGGAGAGAGAGCGGGGTTTGGCAGGTTGGAGAGAGCGGGGTTTGGGGGAGAGGGTTTGGCGGGTTGGAGAGAGAGCGGGGTTTGGCGGGTGGAGAGAGCGGGGTTTGGCGGGTTGGAGAGAGCGGGGTTTGGCGGGTTGGAGAGAGCGGGGTTTGGCGGGTTGGAGAGAGCGGGGTTTGGCGGGTTGGAGAGAGCGGGGTTTGGCGGGTTGGAGAGAAAGTGGAGGTTGGAGAGAGTAGGACTCAGTATGTTGCTGTTGTAGAGAATTGTTGTCCCATATTATAACATTTCTATGACGCTGGACCACAATTTCTTTTACAACAAAAGTGTTTTTAACTTCAGGAGTGAAGACAATATCAGCCACAGAAGAAGCCGGGATGAGAATGGTTCCCTCTGTGGAGAACATCAGTTGTATTTTACAGGCACATGGAAACTTCTGCACCATTTAACTTCATGAGTTAGTGGATTTACTGGGCTTAAGTTCACAAGTTGCTTGTCTGTGAATTGGATTTGCTATCTCTAATCCTGTCTCAAATAATCAGAAAGGAAGGTAACAGATTCCATCAGCAACAACAGAATTCAAAACTGAACCTAATGGGGCAAATGGCAACTTCAGTTTGGGCAGGCTGAAGTTATCATTTAGAACATAGAACAATACAGCACAAACAGGCCCTTCGGCCCATGAGTTGCGCCGATCACATCTACCAATAGTGCCAGAAGACTGGAGGATAGCGAATGTGGTCCCATTGTTCAAGAAGGGGAAGAGAGACTTTCCGGGGAATTATAGGCCGGTGAGTCTTACTTCTGTTGTGGGCAAAGTATTGGAGAGAATTATTAGGGATAGGATTTATATTTAGAGAGAAATGAAGTGATTGGGGATAGTCAGCATGGTTTTGTGAAGGGTAGGTCGTGCCTTACTAACCTTACTGAGTTTTTTGAAAAAGTGACCAAAGAGGTGGATGGGGGTAAGGCAGTTGATGTGGTATATGTGGACTTTAGTAAGGCGTTCGATAAAGTGGCCAATGGAAGGCTTCTGCAGAAAATGCAGATGTAAGGGATTGAGGGTGATTTAGCTAATTGGATTAGGAATTGGCTAGCTGATAGAAGACAGAGGGTGGTGGCTGATGGGAGATATTCATTGTGGAGTTCGGTTACTAGTGGTGTACCTCAGGGGTCTGTTTTGGGGCCCCTGCTGTTTGTAATTTTTATAAATGATCTGGATGAGGGTATTGAAGGATGGATTAGTAAATTTGCGGATGACACCAAAGTCGGAGGAGTGGTAGATAGTGAAGAGGGGTGTTCTAGTTTGCAGAGAGACTTGGACAAGTTGCAGAGCTGGGCCGAGAGGTGGCAAATGGAGTTTAATGTGGAAAAGTGTGAGGTAATGCACTTTGGCAGGAATAATAAATGTGTAGAGTATAGGGCTAATGGTAGGATTCTTAATAGTGTTGATGAACAGAAGGATCTTGGTGTATTTGTGCATAGATCCCTGAAAGTAGGCAGTCAAGTCGATAAGGTTGTTAAGAAGGCATATGGAGTCTTAGCTTTTATTGGTAGGGGGATTGAATTTCGGAGCCGCAACATCATGTTGCAACTGTACAAAACTCTAGTGCGGCCGCACTTGGAGTATTGTGTGCAGTTCTGGTCCCCACATTATAAGAAAGATGTGGAGGCATTGGAGAGGGTACAGAGGAGGTTTACCAGGATGTTGCCTGGTATGGAGGGCAGGTCTTATGAAGAGAGGCTGAGGGATTTGAGGTTGTTTTCGTTAGAAAGGAGGCGGCTAAGAGGGGACCTTATTGAAACATATAAGATGATTAGAGGTTTAGATAGGGTGGACAGTGATAGCCTTTTTCCTAGGATGGAGAAAGCTAGCACGAGGGGACATAGCTTTAAATTAAGGGGTGGTGGTTATAGGACGGATGTCAGAGGTAGGTTCTTTACCTAGAGGGTGGTAAGGGTATGGAATGCCCTGCCTGCGTCAGTTGTAGATGCGCCAAGTTTGGTGGCGTTTAAGAGGTTAGTAGATAAGTTTATGGATGAAAAGGGAATGGTTTAGGTTAGAGGGTCACTGCTTGTTCCTAATTGGTCGGTGCAACCTTGAGGGCCGAAGGGCCTGTTCTGTGCTGTAATGTTCTATGTTCTATAACCCCCCCCCATCCTATTCTTTTCCATATACTCATCCAGAAATCTTTTAAAAGACCCCAGTGAGTTTACCTCAACCACCTCCGACGGCAGCCGATTCCATTCACTCACCAACCTCTGAGTGAAAAACTTACCCCTGACATCTCCTTTCTATTTGCTATTACGTATTTGTGTTTGTCCCATTAGGTTCAGATTTGAATTCTGTTGCTGATGGAATCTGCTGCCTTCCTTTCTCATTATTTGAGACAGGACTCAGTTTTGGAAATGGAATTCTGTTCTTTTATGGTCATTGGTTTTTGGTAATTGAGGGCATTTAAGATTTAAAACTTCAGCTGTGATTCCCAACACACCACATTCATTTACAACATTCATGTCCAGGATGTAGAAGCTTCCCTTGGTTGGCATGGTGCCACAGTGGTTAGCACTGCTGCCTCTCAGCACCAAGGACCTGGATTCCATTCCTGGCTTGGGTCACTGTCTATGTGGAGTTTACACATTCTCTCTGGGCCTGCGGGGGCTTCCTCCGGCTGCTCCAATTTCCTCCCACAGTCTAAAGACATGCTGGTTGGTGGATTGGCCATGATTAATTTTCCATTAGCGTCTTTTTTAAAATTCATTTGTGGGCCACGGGTGTTGCTGGCTGGCCAACATTTATTGCCCGTGCCTAGTTGTCTGAGAGTCAATCACATTGCTATAGCTCTGGAGTTACATATAGGCCAGAATGGGTAAGGACGGTAGATTTTCTTCCCTAAAGAGACATTAGTGAGTCAGATGGGTTTTTTCCAAACAATGGTCATCAGTAGATTCTTAATTCCAGATTTTTTTATTGAATTCAAATTACACACTTGCTGTAGGAAGATTTGAACCCACATCCCCAGAACATTATCTGAGTTTCTGGATTAATAGTGTAACAATAATCCTATGAGGCCATCATCTTCCTGACCAGATGCCAGAGTATGGCAACTAGAAGATTTTCACAGTAACTTCAGTGCAGTGTTAATATATTCCTACTCAAACAGCAAGTTTTGTGTTTAAAATTTAATTGTTAGTCTTTGATCTAATTATCTGAGTTATATTGCATTTTATTGTTACCATACAGATTTACCCATTGTCACTTTTGTTGTCTGGACTCTCAATCCTCCCACTCCAATACAATCCCATGGGAATAAATTCCAGTGCGACTTTCATTTCTATTTTGTAAAGGAACAGCAGTACCCTCTGGTGGAGAGCTCCAATGCTGATTTTACAATATTACCCCAGCTGACCCTCACTCATTAACTCTGCATTGGACTGCATGATAGGATTGGTGTACAATGATCAGAACCGTGTCAAATGGAATTTAACCCACAGATGGGTAAGATCTATTTGGGGACATCAAACAAAGGATTAAACAATGAATAGGAGAATGCTGAGAGATGTAAAGTGAGGGACCTCGGAGTGAAGGCCACAGATCCTTGAATGTAACCTGACAAGTTACCAAAGACCGGGAAACAGGCCCTTCGGCCCACCGAGCCCACACCGCCACCCTGATATTCCCATCTCTACCCGCGATCCCTGTCCCTGTTTATAGATCTATGGATTAAAAACCAAATTTGAGACAATTCTGTCAATTAGCTTAAGAGCACATCTTTGGGATGTGGGAGGAAACCAGAGCACCCGGAGAAAACCCATGCAAGCACAGGGAGAACGCGCAAACTCCCACAGACACAGGCCCAAATCCATGTATCTGCACAGCGATAGTCACTGAGATGTCGTGTTGCCCATCAAATGGTCCAGGTCACGCGTACACTAACGACGTGAAACACTAGGATACTCAAAAAAAAAATCCAAGAGCAGCCTTCTCACGACTCATCGTGTGTATGCCCCTCGTTAGACAACGAGGCTGACCAAAGCATTTGTAGGATAAAAACAAGTACATCAATATCTCTTCGTGGACTCAGCTCCACTTTCCCGCCTGCTCACCATAACCCTTAATTCCTTTACTGTTCAAAAAAAAATTATGTATCCTTGCCTTAAAAACATTCAATGAGGGAGCCTCAACTGGGCAGGGAATTCCACAGATTCACAACCCTTTGTATGAAGAAGTTTCTCCTCAACTCAGTCCTAAAAATAAGGGGGAAGCAGATTGAGGCTATGCCCCCTAGTTCTAGTTTCACCCACCAGTGGGAACAACTTCCCTGCTTCTATCTTATCGATTCCCTTCATAATCTTATATGTTTCTGTAAGATTGCCCCTCATTCTTCTGAATTCCAATAGGTATAGCCCCAGTCTACTCAATCGCTGCTCATAAGCCAACTTTCAAGTCTAGAATCAACCTAGGTGAATCTCCTCTGCACCCCCTCCGGTGCCAGTATATCCTTTCTCAAGTAAGGAGACCAAAACTGTACACAGTAACTCCAGGTGTGGCCTCACCAGCACTTTATACAGCTACAACATAACCTCGCTGTTTTTAAACTCCATCCCTCTACTAATGAAGGACAAAAATTTCATTCACCTTCTTCAGTACCTGCTGCACCTACAAACCAACTGCTTGAGATTGCTGCACAAGGACACCCAGGTCCCTCTGCATAACAGCATGCTGCAATTCTTTACCATTTAAATAATAGTCCATTTTGCTGTTATTCCCACCAAAATGAATGACCTCACATTTACCAACATTGTACTCCATCCGCCAGCCCCTCACACAGGTTGATAAAGGTGGTGAAGAAGGTGCATAGAATCCTTCCATTTATTCTCGAGGCAGAGAATAGAAGAGCAGGAAGGTTATTCTGTAATTGTATAAAACATTGATTAAGTTAAAAAAGATTACAGGGGAGAAAAATATTTTCACCCAGGAGGACATTGGGTCTGGAACTCTGCCTAAAAAAGAGGTGGAAGAGGCAGGAATCCTTACCTCATTGAAAAAATGTCTGGATTTGCACCTCAAAGCACCTGAAGCTGGGAGGGTTACAGATCAAATACTGGAACGTGGGATCAGAAACAGATCCCATGGACCAAATGGCCTCTGTGTCGAATGGTTCTAATTCTGGAGCCTGCTGACAGCCTCCCATCTCTTGGATCAACAATTTGGGGAATTAAGCCCATCTCTAATAATCTACAGACAGCTGTAGTTCTGGAGTCACGTATAGGATATTACTGAACCAGATGGGTTTTCCCGACCATCAGCAATGGTTTCACGGTCATCAGTAGATTCTTAATTCCAGATATTTTTTTATTGAATTCAGATTCCAATCAGCTGCTGTGGCGGGATTCAAACCCAGTCCCCTGACCATTAGCAATAACAACACGATGGGGGCCATTGTCTCCCCAGCAACCTGTGTCGCAATGTTGAAATCAGCATCAGAATTGTGTGGACCAACTGAAATTCTCAATTACTAAAGCTTATGCACATGCTCCGTGCTGCACACACCTTGCTTTAACTCTCAAACTGCCTGTGCCCCATTAAAAAGAACAAAGTTTTCAGCAGTTGTGAATCCAATATGTTAGGACAAACGTTGCAAGCAACATCAGGACCAGAGTGAAGAAACCAAAAAAAAAAACAAACACTTTTATTTAATTGCAGAAATTCTATCAGCACAAACTGGAAAAACGTCAAGAAGCATGAACTGCGTCTTAGCCAGGACAGCGCTGACATTTTAACCTTCAAAAATTAACACTTCAGTGTTTATAAAGTGAACAGAGTCTTCATCAGGGAAAAATCTCAGGAACAAGATTCCAGAAGTCACAACTTCCAGCCAATCAGGATCAGCTCTTGGGCTGGAATTCAGATCCATCATGACAGGATCGCAAACATGAAGAGGTCAAAGGTCGGAAGCCAAATCAAGCCAGAGGATGGGATTGAAGAACTCCGATAAATTCTCTGCTGCAAGGACCCACCATTTCACAAGAGCTGGAGAAGTCCATCACTGGAGTTGTGTCTAAAGATCACCGCACCCTAACATCGGGCACTGATGGTCAGAATGAGGTCTCGTTCATCCTGGGTCTGGGGGAAGGAGTTGATTCAGTGGTTGGACTGACAGGACTTGTTACTGATGACTGAGTCTCTGAGTTGGCACTTGCCAAGGGTGCCCTGGAAGGGAGAGTTTTAATGGAGAGTGTCGGACTGAGTGACGCACCTTTCAACCCCTGTACTGCACTGGACTGAGCTGGGACTCTGCTTTTTAACAGTCTGTTGTCAGATTCACAGCTAAAGCGGTGCTGATCCACAGCACCAAACTCACTGCAACGCGCCAACTCCTGACAACGCTTCACAAAACTTCCTTGGTGCCCAACCCTGACATCACTGTCTGGAGCAGTGTGTTCATCACTCCGGCATTCCGCCTTGACAGATGAATTCTGTAATCTCAACGGCCGTGGGCTCCCAGTGGGAATGTCACTTCGATCCAATGAGTTTCGACTGGCAGCATGAGATTGTAGACTGCACACACTGGGAACTCTCTCTCGCTGTCTGACCGTGGGGCTGTCCCTCCAAAAGCCCCCTGTCACACTCCGCATCCATTTCTCACGGAATCCATCCATCGTTTGATATTGGCTGTTTTAACAAAATGAAAAGGGATTGTAAGAAAAAAAAAGTCTTCATCTGAACATAAAAACCTTGTGATAATGTAGTTAGAGGCAACAGTTAGTGGGCATTCTGCAGATTTGAGAGAAACACCAAGTTAGTTATAGATTATTCACTTACATAATATCTACTTCTGCTAACACTTAGGGCAACACAGTGATTAGCATGGCTGCCTCACAGCGTCAGGGACCTGGGTTTGATTCCCGGCTTGGGTCACTGTCTGTGTAGAGCTTACATGTTCTCCTTGTGTCTGCGTGGATTTCCTCCAGCTTTCTCTGAAAGACGTGCATTGACCTGAACAAGTGCTGGAGTATGGTAACTAGGGGATTTTCACAATAACTTCATTGCAGTGTTAATGTAGGCCTTACTTGTGACTAATAAATACAATTTTCCACTGTCACAGTGAATATTCTAGTTCATAAGGCAATTTTTTTCTCCCATTCTACTGTAACCTTGAGTGAAAGGAATAACCAGGTGCCACAATTCCCCTACATTGAACTGGATTGAGATGACACAGATTAGGGTAAGACCAGTTCCTCTCAGTTTCCTCAAACACCAGATGCTTCAACATTGAAATTTCAGTTCTGGGCTGGGTTAAATTCTTGGTCCCAGATGTCCATAAGAACTAGAAGCAGGAGTCGGCCATCTGGCCCCTTCAAGCCTGCTCCGCCATTCAATAAGATCATGGCTGATTGTTTTGTGGACTCAGCTCCACTTATCCGCCTCCTACCATAACCCTTAATTCCTTTGCGGTTCAAAAATTTATCTATTCTTGTCTTAAAAAGATTCAATGAGGGAGTCTCAACTGCTTCACTAGGCAGGGAATTCCACAGATTCACAACATTGAGGAGGAACTTCTTCACTCAGTCCTAAATCTGCTCCCTCTTATTTTGAGGCTATGCCCCCTAGTTCTAGTTTCACCCACCAGGGGAAACAACTTCGCTGCTTCTATCTTATCGATTCCCTTCGTAATCTTATAAGATCTCCCCTCATTCTTCTGAATTCCAATGAGTATAGCCCCAGTCTACTCAAGGTCTCCTCATAAGCCAACCCTCTCAACACCAGAATTAACCTAGTGAATCTCCTCTGCACCCCCAGTGCCAATACATCCTTTCTCAAGTAAGGAGACCAAAACTGTCCAACGTACTCCAGGTGATAAAGTCTACAGGTCATTCTTCACTCTGAGTGAGCGGATTAATCAAGGAGTTACCTGGACAATGCGACACGCAGCATGCTGGGGTGTGTGAGGGACTCTGCAGGGCTGATATCTGGAGTTTGTGTTAGTGCGAGGTCGCATTGTTCCAGCTGTTGTAGGAGCTCCTGTTCCGTGGGGCCACCAGAATCTGAGAACATTAAAACAAAACTGAAATAAATGCTTAAAAAAATAAAAAAAAAATTCTCCTTTGCAACTAACCCCTTCCTGCTTCGAATTACGCATTGCGCGTGTGAACTAACTGACTGCAGGAGGCATCACATCGCAACAAAATCTGTTCTCAGGAGGAAATGACAATCATTCCCAGCAAAATTATCACAATTCCACCAGACAAAGACTGAAGCAAAAGAATCCCCACCCCCAATCCCAGATCCCCCGACATATATACCTTCAGACACAAGCCCACACAAACCTCCCCCCCAAACACACCCAGAGAGGGGAGAAGCAACTGGAAGTGTTTCTTTTGCTTGAAGACTTTTTTTTTTATTTGGACAGGAAACAGACAGAGGGATTGCGATTGCCCTTTGACCCCAGAGACACCCAGTGGTTCCACCATCTCTGGACACGACCTCTGTGACCCCCTGCACACCCCAACTCTCCGTTTGCCATTTAACCCAGGCTCCCCCCCCCCCCCCCAACTTTCTGCACACTCCACAACGCTGTGTGTTGCACTCTCCCCCCCCCCCGACCTTGGTTTGTTGCCTTGCCGGTGGCCTCCATGGCCGTGGTCAGATCCCACATCTGGATGCTTCCGTCAGAGTGTCCGGTGAAGAGGTAGCGGCGAGCTCGGGAACTAATCCGACTGGAACCCTCACACTCATGTACAGAGAAAGCTGTGATGGCAATGCCATCCACAGAGCGAATCACACAGACCCTGGGGGTGGGGAAAGAGAAAGAGAGAAAATATCAGAGAGTGAGATGGGGGAATTAAAGTTCAGAGTTTGGTTAGCTCACTGGAGAGGATTTTTCTCATATTAATGGATGACGTCCATTCTCACTCTGAAATCTCACCCAATTGTTTAATGTTTAGCACAGCAGCCGGTGATTGGGATACAAAGCCGGAAGAACCTGTTACAGGTGCCCCTGAGCTCACCATAAACCTGGCGAATCGGCCACACTGGAACTACACAGCAAGCTTCCACAAATAGCAGTGATTAGCTGTATCTTAGCGACTTGGATTGGGAAATACATATTGTCTAAAGTCCCAGGGAAAGCTGCTTTTGCTTTTTTAAAAAAAGAGTCCTGAAATAATGCAAGTCTTTAGAATCCTAGGAAGTGTGTGATCTTTGTAAAGAAGCCCTCACCTATCCTAACCCCACTTTGCAGCAAGTGTCCTTTGACCATGAGCGTTACAACACATCAGGGTTCCTGCCCCGTTCCCCGCTGGGTGGATTACAAATCCTTCAGCCCTCTACTTCAATAACCATCAACATTCTGGGCTTGGATTTCAATGCCTTCTTCACTTCCTGATCAGCCTGTACTGTGTATTATCTGTGGACATTCATTCCAAGGTCCCTCACTCCCTCTATGCCTCTCAGCATTTTCCCGTTCACTGTGTAATGCTTTGCCTTGTTTGACCTTCCCAAATCCATCATCTTGTATATCTCTGGATCAATTCTATTTGCCATGTTTCTGTCCCCCAAAACTGGGGTAAACAGAACTCCAGTTTAAAACCTCATCCGAGGAAGGATGTCCTTGCTACAGAGGGAGCACAGCGAAGGTTTACCAGGTCGATTCCTAGGATGGCAGGTCTGTCATATGAGGACAGACTAAGTCAGTTAGGATTATATTCACCGGAGTTTACAAGAGTGAGAGAGGATCTCATAGAAACTTATAAAATTCTAAACAGGGTAGATTCAGAAAGAATGTTCCCGATTGAGGGAAGTCCGAAACTAGGGGCCATTTTGGGGCAGCATAGTGGTTAGTGCTTCTGCCTCATGGCACCAAGAACCCAGGTTCAATTCCTGGCTTGGGTCACTGTCTGTGCGGAGTTTACACATTCTCCCCGTGTCTGCGTTTCCTTCCACAGTCCAAAGATATGCAGGTTAGATACTAAGTTGCCCCTCAGTGTACCCGAACAGATGCCAGAGTGTGGTGACCGGGGGATTATCACAGTAATTTCATTGCAATGTAATTTGGAGATAAGGAGTAAACCTTTTAGGACCGAGTTGAGGAGAAATTTCTTCACCCAAAGGGTGGTGAATATCTGGGATTCACTCCCACCGAAAGTAATTGAGGCCAAAAGATTGATTGATTTAAGAAGAAATTAAGAGAAGATTAGAGAGCCAGAAGGGGTTATGAGAAGGCCTTGGCAGGTAAGATTAAGGAAAACCTTAAGACGGTCTACAAATATGTGAGGAAAAAAAGGATGAGATGTGAAGGAATAGGACCTGTAAAATGTGACGGTGGGATAGTTTGTATAGAACCGGTAGAAGTAGCAGAGGTGCTCAAATGAATACTTCGGTTTCAAGGTAGAAAAAGATCTTGGTGTTGTAGTGCAGGCTTGCGGCAGTCTGAAAAGCTTGACTGTGTGGACATTAAGAACAAGGGTGTGTTGGAGCTTCTGAATAGCATCAAGATAGATCCAGAACTGGATGGGATGTACCCCAGCTTACTGTGGGAGGAGAGGGAAGAGATTGCAGAACCCCTGGCGATGAGCTTTGCATCATCAATGGAGATGGGAGAGGTTCTGGAGGATTGTGGATGTGGTGCCTCTATTCAAGAAAGAAAATAGGGATAGCCCAGGAAATTACCGACCTGAGAGTCTAACCTTAGTCATCAGTAAGTTGATGGAAAAGGATCCTGATAGACTGGATTTATGAACATTTAGAGAAGCATCGTATGATCAAAAGTAGTCAGCACAGCTTTGCTAAAGGCAGGTTGTGTCTTATAAGGCTGGGTTTTGAAAATGTGATTAAACACATTGACGAAGGATGAGCGGTGGATGTGGTTTATATGGACTTCAGTAAGGTGTTCGATAATGTCCCCCGTGCAAGGCTTATTCAGAAAGTGAGGGGTCATGGATCCAAGGGTACATTGCTTTGTGGATCTGGAACTGGCTTGCCCACAGAAGGCAGAGAGTGGTTGTAGATGGGTCTTTTTCTGCATGGAGTGTCTCAGGGATCTGTTCTAGGACCCTTGCTGTTTGTGATTTTTATAAATGACCTGGATGAGGAAGTCGAGGGATGGGCTGATGACACAAAGAACAAAGAACAAAACAGCATGGAAAACAGGCCCTTCGGCCCAACGAGCCCGCGCCGCCACCTCGATGTTCCCACTTCTACACGCGATCCCTGTCCACATTTATAGATCTATGGATTAAAAACCAAATTTCAGACAATTTAGGGAGAATTTGTTTTGCCAATTAGCCTAAGAGCACATCTTTGGGATGTGAGGGGAAACCGGAGCTCCCGGAGAAAACCCACGCAAGCACGGGGAGAATGCGCAAACTCCCACAGACACAGGCCCAAATCCATGTATCTGCACAGCACAGCGATAGTCACTGAGCTGTCGTGTTGCCCATCGAATGGTCCAGGTCAAGCGTACACTAACGACGTGAAGCACTAGGATACTCTAGAAAAAAATCCAAGAGCAGCCCTCTCACGACCCATCACGTGTATGCCCCTCGTTAGACAACAAGGTGGACCAAAGCACCTGTAGGATAAAAACAAGTACATCAATATCATCATCTATTTCACACTTCCCAGGGACTCCCAAGGCTCATGATCCCTATTTTAAATCAGTTTTCTATACCCCTCCATTCCCATTCTGTTCATGTGCCCATCTAAGTATTTCTTAATTATCTCCAGAGTGCCTGCCTCCACCACTTGGCAGCGCATTCCATACCCTCACCACCCTCTGTGAAAAAACTCCCTCTAGCATCTAAATTATACCTTACCCCTCTCACCCTAAGCCCTGGTGCTATTTGAGTCCATCCTAGGAAAAAGCTCAGCCCTGTTTACTCTATCCATCCCCTTCATAATCTTGTACACCTCTATCAGATCTCCTCTAAGTCTACGTCTTTCTAAGGAAAACAGTCTCAATTTGCCCGATCTCTTCTTTGTTGTGGATAATTCAGAGAGATGTCAGAAGTTGCAGCGTGACATAGATAGGATGCAAGACTGGGTGGAGAAGTGGCAGATGGACTTCAATCTGGATAAACATGTGTGGTACATTTTGTCAGGTCAAATGGGGTGAAGGAATATAATATTAAGGGTAAGACTCTTAGCAGTGTGGGAGATCAGAAGGATCTTGGGGTCCAGATTCACAGGACTCTCAAATCGGCTTTGCAGGTAGAGGACGTGAATCAGAAGGCGTACAGTGTACTGGCCTTCATCAATGGAGGGATTGAGTTTAGGAGTCCGGAGATAATGCTGCAGCTGTATAAGACCCTGGTCAGGCCCCACTTGGAGTACTGTGCTCAGTTCTGGTTGCTTCATTACAGAAAGGATGTGGAAGCCATTGAAAGGGTGCAGAGGAAATTTACAAAGATGTTGCCTGGATTGGGAGGCGTGCCTTACGAGGATAGGTTGAGAGAGCTCAGTCTTTTCTTCCTGGAGAGATGAAGGATGAGAGGTGACCTGATAGAGGTGTATAAGATGTTGAGAGGTATTGATTGGGTGGATTCTCGGAGGCCATTTCCCAGGGTTGAAATGGCTGCCACAAGAGGACACAGGTTTAAGGTGCTGGGGAGCAGGTACAGAGGAGATATCAGGGGTAAGTTTTTCACTGAGAGTGGTGAGTGAGCGGAATCGGCTGCTGTCAGTGGTGGTGGAGGCAAACTTGTTAGGGTCTTATAAGAGACTTCTGGATGAGTACATAGGACTTAACTTGATTGAAGGTTATAGATAAGCCTAGTAGATAGGGATACGATTGGTGCAACTTGTGGGCCAAAGGGCCTGTTTGTGCTGTAGTTTTTCTATGATTCTAAATTAGATATAGCTCTTAGGGCTAAAAGGATCAAGGGGTATGGGGTGGGGGGGGTGAAATCAGGATATTGAACTTAAATGATCAGTTTGATCAAAATGAAAAAAAAAGTGGGACAAGCTGGAAGAGCCAAATGCCTCCTCCTGCTGGTAGTAGTTTCTAAGTTTCTGTAAAGGCCTCTCCAACACTGCAGCACTCCTTCAGTATGGCGGTAGGTTATATAACTCGCTTGAACCCTACACTCCTCTGAAGAACTCATTTCTCCTTTAATTCTGGCCTCTTAAACATCATCCACTTTAAATCCATTGCCATTGGGATCCGTAACTCCGGCTGCCTGGGCCCGAGCTGCGGAATTCCCTCCTTATGCCTCTCCATCATCTCCCTTCCTTTCAGACGCTGCCCCTCTTTGGCTGAGCTCTAGATGTGGCCACACTGTCGAGGTTTATAAGCTGCCAAAGGGCTGGCCAGCTATTTGGGATGTTGTTACCCAGATGCTTCATTACCTCTTCCCCGTCGAGGACAAACGCACAAAGATCTGATTCGTATCTGGAACGACTTTCTGAATGAAAACCTGCTCATCATCGCGTTCCCCAAACGGGCCTGTAACAGAGTGAGAGAGAGAAAGAGAACGTGAGAAAATGCACGAGAGCGTGCGCAGGAAAGAAAACGTGTGAGCGAGAGAGACACACAATGTGAGAGACGCACACTCAATCACAGAGAGAGAGAGAGAGAGAGACACAGACAGAGACAGTGTGTGAGTGCAAACACACAAGCGCGAGATTGAACCATTGCGACTGAAAGTTTGTCTCAGAAATGATGATGGAATTTCTGTTACCCTTTGGCCTGTGATTGCAGAGCTACATAAGTGGTTCACTCTTAACTAGCCAATCACACTAAACTGCTACAGGAGTATCGGGGGAAGGGGCGCACCCAGGGCTATTCTCACTGGATGTGTCATCCAGAGTAGTGCCCCAGGGATCCCCACTGCAGATGGTGAAATTCAAATGGAATAAAAGTCTGGAATTTCAGATGCATGGTAAAACAGTGGGAAAAGTCCAGGCTGGTGATATTTTGCCAACTCTTACCAATCTCCAAACCCGCTGAACAGCCTCCGTGTCCATCCAAATCTTCCAGAGAGAGGATTTTAAATGATGCCAGTGGGGTGGAACCTGGCTGTGTGGAAATCATCCCTCGGAATCTGGTTACTGTCCACGTTCGTACATGGTTATTATCGGCACAGACTGAATAAAAACACAAACCACATCATCTCATTAAGCACTGATTTATTTAAGAAATACTTAGATGGGCACATGAACAGAACGGGAATGGAGGGGTATAGAAAACTGATTTAAAATAGGGATCATGAGCCTTGGGAGTCCCTGGGAAGTGTGTAAATAGACGATGATATCGATGTACTTGTTTTTATCCTACAGGTGCTTTGGTCCACCTTGTTGTCTAACGAGGGGCATACACGCGATGGGTCGAGAGAGGGCTGCTCTTGGATTCCTCCCCCCCCAAGAGTATCCTAATGCTTCACGTTGTTAGTGTACGCTTGACCTGGACCATTTGATGGGCAACACGACAGCTCAGTGACTGTCGCTGTGCTGTGCAGATACATGGATTTGGCCCTGTGTCTGTGGGAGTTTGTGCATTCGCCCCGTGCTTGCGTGGGTTTTCTCCGGGTGCTCCAGTTTCCTCCCACATCCCAAAGATGTGCTCTTAGGCTAACTGGCAAAGCAAATTCTCCCTAAATTGTCTCAAATTTGGTTTTTAATCCATAGTTCTATAAACATAGACAGGGATCACGGGTAGAAGTGGGAACATTGGGGTGGTGGCACAGGCTCGTTGGGCCGAAGGGCCTGTTTTCCGTGCTGTTTTGTTCTTTGATCATCACATGGCCAGTGCCCTGTGAACTTCAAGCTATTCATCTGGACAAGGCTTCACAAATTTAGCCTAATCTCACTGGCAGAGACAAGACACTAAACTGCAACTGCACACTGAAATGGACCAACCTTATTAACCACTGTAAAGATTGGGGAGGAGGAGATTGTGGTTTAGCAATGTACACATCCATGTATGCGCTGTGCCCTCCCTCGATGTGCATTCCTTCCCTGGACTCACACTCTCTCTCTCTGTGTACGCATTGTTCACTAATCTCCGATCCCAACAATCTCCTGAGATGCAACATTCACGGTGAAACTGCCCCAGCTCCGCACGTGGGCAGGGGAGCCACAGAAAACCTGAGTAGCAGGTCACGCAGTGTCGAGGGTCAAACTGCTGAGGGGAGGTTTGGGGAAATGGTGGCGAAAGGTCAAGATTAATTGCTTACCAGAGATGAGGTTTTTCTCAGAGAGTGTGATCTTTGTGATGGGACTCCGGTGAACAGTGAAGGTCTGGAAGAGTTGTGGACCAGATCCCACTGTCTCGGGGTGCTGCACAATCACACGGACCATTCCAGAACTTGTCCCGTATGCAATCTCAATCCAGTTTCCACTGTCACCTGGCAGAAACAGTCACAAAAACAATTTTACGTTATTCAAAGTCTGAGGCCGGCATGAAGGAGCCAATGCTGAAATCAAAGCACTTTAACATTATTTAAAAAAAGTAGTAGACTATTCAGCCCATCTAATCTGCTACACCATTTGATAAGCTCACTCCTTATCCTCAATTCAGCTGTCCAGTCTATCCCCTGTGAATGAAGGATTCTCATTCTCAGTTTAATTGTGAGTGACTATTACAAACTGTCAGACAGATCTTTGTAAAGTGGCCACAATTTAACATGAAACTGCAGCCATTTAATCTGGACAATATCAATCGTACGTTAACATTTATTTAAACTTGGACCTGTGACACTAACGTACCACATTGGATGTAGCAGCATTTTCTCCTCACCTCAATTCGAACTGACCAGGTACCCTGCATCCTGAAACTGTGAACCATTCCCCCCCCCGGGTTCCAGACACTGACCCTGACCCAGGAAAACGTCCTGACTCCATCGATCCACAATGTGGAGACGTCGGGGTTGGACTGGGATAAACACATTACAAATCTCACAACTTCAGGTTAAAATCCAACATGTTTATTTGATAGTAAACCCACAAGCTTTTAGGGTTTACCCCTTTGTCAGGTGAATGAGGTGTCCTGGTCTCAAACAGAGCATATAAAACAGCACAGTTTACAGAATACTAATTAGAATGCAATAATGATAGTATTGCTGTAACTGCCTCAGTACTCAACACCGACAACTGCCAGTTTCCAGATGCAATTTTACAACTCATCCACTTCATCCTGGACTACAATGTCTTCACCTTCAACAATCAGTTCTTCATCCAGACACACCAAACAGCCACAGGGACCAAATTCACACCTCAGTATGCCAACATCTTCACGCACAGGTTCAAAGAAGACTTCTTCACCGCACAGGATCTTCAACTGATGTTATACACTACATACATCAATGCTATTTTCTTCCTTTGGACTCATGATGAACAATCATTGAAACAACTGTATGATGACATCAACAAGTTCTATCCAACCATCAGACTCACCATGGGCTATTCTCCAGAATCGGTTGCATTCTTGGACACACATCTCCACCAAGATGGTCACCTCAGCACCTCACTGTACCACAAGCCTACAGGCAACCTGACAATGCTCCACTTCTCCAGTTTCCACCCCTAAACACGTTAAAGAAGCTATCCCCTACGGACAAGCCCTCTGTATACACAGAATTTGCTCAGATGGAGGAGGATTGTGACAGACACCTCCAGACGCTGAAAGATGCCCTCATAAAAAACAGAATATGGCGCTCGACTCATCGATCGACAGTTCCGACGCACCACAGCGAAAAGTTGCACTGACCTCCTCAGAAGATAAACATGGGATATGATGGATAAAGTGTCCTTTGTCATCCTGTACTTCCCCGGAGCAAGAAGCTATGACAATGGACGAATGAACACCGCTCGACAATCACCAGGCAAGACTGCTCCCTTCCTGTTGACGAGCACTTCAGCCGTCACGAACATTTGGCCTCAGATCTTTGGATAAAATGTTCTCCAAGGCAGCCTTCGCGACAGCAGAGTCGCTGAGCAGAGACTGATAGCCAAGTTCTGCACACGAGGATCGCCTCAACAGGGACAATAGGCTCATGTCACACTATCTGTAACCCCCATGACTTGCCTGGGCTTGCAACATCTCTTTAACCTGTGCTTAATGCTATCTTCACTCACATTGTCTGCACCTTTAAGAATTGATTAGCTGTAAAGATTCACATTCTAATCACTATTCTGTAAACTGTCTGTACTGTTTATATGCTCCGTTTGCAGCCAGAACTCTCCACTCACCTGATGAAGGGACGAATCCCAAAAGCTTGTGGGGTTTACTATCAAATAAACTTGTTGGACTTTAACTGGTGTTGTGAGACTTCTTATTCCATCAGTCCATCCAGCCCTGTCAGAATTTTGGACATTTCAGTGAGATCCCTTCCTGTGGGAACAGGCGCAGTAAACACGATATCTCCTCACACAATAATCCCCCAAGAATCAATCTGGTGAACCCGAGACTGAATTGGGCCCAGACATATGAACACTGACTACTAGACCAGGTCAGAGGCAAGGAATACCGTGATGAGTAACTCACCTCCTGACTCCCCAAAGCCTGTCCAGCATCAACAAGGCACAAGTCAGGAGTGTAATGGAAAACTCCCCACTTGCCTGCTCGGGTGCAGCTCCATACATTCAGGACAAAACAGCCCCACATCTGCAAACACCCACTCCCTCCACCACTGACACTCAGTAGCAGCAGCGTGTACTATCGACAAGATGCTTAACCCGCAACCATTTCCATCTAGAAGGACAAGGGCAGCAGATACATGGGAACACCACCCCCTGCAAGTTCCCCTCCAAACCACTCACCATCCTGACTTAGAACATAACAGCGCAGAACAGGCCCTTCAGCCTTTGATGTTGCGCCGACCTATTTATGAAAAAAGCAATGACCCTCCAAACTCCCTTCTCTTCCATAAACTTATCAACTAATCTCTTAAACGCCACCAAACTTGGCGCATCTACAACTGCAGCAGGCAGGGCATTCCATACCCTTACCACCCTCTGGGTAAAGAACTACCTCTGACATCCGTCCTATAACTACCACCCCTTAATTTAAAGCTATGTCCCCTCGTGCTAGCTTTCTCCATCCTAGGAAAAAGGCTATCACTGTCCACCCTATCTAAACCTCTAATCATCTTATATGCTTCAATAAGGTCTCCTCTTAGCCGCCTCCTTTCTAACGAAAACAACCTCAAATCCCTCAGCCTCTTCTCATAAGACCTGCCCTCCATACCAGGCAACATCCTGGTAAACCTCCTCTGTACCCTCTCCAATGCCTCCACATCTTTCTTATAATATGGGGACCAGAACTGCACACAATACTCCAAATGCGGCTGCACTAGAGTTTTGTACAGTTGCAACATGACGTTGCGGTTCCGAAATTCAATCCCCCTACCAATAAAAGCTAAGACTCCACATGCCTTCTTAACAACCTTATCGACTTGACTGCCTACTTTCAGGGATCTATGCACAAATACACCAAGATCCTCTGTTCATCAACACTATTAAGAATCCTACCATTAACCCTATACTCTACACATTTATTATTCCTGCCAAAGTGCATTACCTCACACTTTTCCACATTAAACTCCATTTGCCACCTCTCAGCCCAGCTCTCAACTTGTCCAAGTCTCTCTGCAAACTATAACACCCCTCTTCACTATCTACCACTCCACCGACTTTAGTGTCATCTGCAAATTTACTAATCTATCCTTCAATACCTTCATCCAGATCATTTATAAAAATTACAAACAGCAGGAGCCCCAAAACACACCCCTGAGGTACACCACTTGTAACCGAACTCCACGATGAGTATATCTCCACTTGGAAATATATTGGCTGTTCCTTCACAGTCGCTGGGTCAAGATCATAGAACTCCCTCCCTAACAGCACAGTGGGTGCACCTACACCACATGGACTGCAGCAGGTTCAAGAAGATAGCTCACCACAACCTCTGAAAAGGCATTAAATATGTTGTCCTGGCTAGCGATGCCCACTGCCTGTTAGTGAAAAAGTTATTATACTGGACAAAAGCCCAGTTTTTTCCTTCTCTTCCTCAGAGTGGTTATAGAATCCCTATAGTGCAAAAGGAGGACCATTCAGCCCATTGAGTCTGCACTAACCACAATCCCACTCAGGCCCTATCCCAGTAACCCTACACATTTACCCTCCAATTGCGAGACACTAAGGGTCAATTTCAGCACTGCCAACCTATCTAGCCCGCACATCTTTGGACTATAGGAGAAAACAGGAGTACCTGGAGGAAACCCACACAGACACAGGGAGAATGTGCAAACTTCCCAGAATGACCCAAGCCAGGAATCGAACACAGGTCCCTGGTGCTCTGAAGCAGCAGTGTTAACCACTGTGCCATGATTTATTCTCATCAACAATCTCATCTATTTGCCTGAAGCATGAACAGAAAAAGGTGGGAATGACTGGTTTATGACTTGTTGCTGTTGTCGAGGTATCCAGTGATTTGCATCGGACATCCATCTAATTAGCATTTTGTTTCTGATCGCTGGCCAACACTACCACCTGCTGGTCATCTGGTTTACTGCAAAAACCTTCCACATACCTGACAAAGGAACAGTTTCCAAAAGCTTGTGGGATTACTATCAAATGATAGTGGATTGGTGCAACTTATGGGCCAAAGATCTGTTTGTGCTGTAGTGTTTTGTTATAAATAAACCGGTTGGAGTTAAAACCTGGTGTCGAGGCGTATGTGTTCACTGCAAAAACAGCATCTGCTTATTTAAATGTAAATTGAAATCTTTTTCACAAATGATCAAATCAAAAGAAATCTCTCACTGATTCTCCTTGGAAAACTCAGTGAGGCGTTTTGTACACAAGATTCCAGAATCAGCAAAGAGATGGGTTATTGGAAGTGTCAGTTTGGAACCAGAGTATCTTGCACAGTGACTTAGAGTGGGCAAACAAAGCTGCAACGGATGTTTGAGGTGTGGGATGCTGTCAGTGTCCCTGCTGATTTCACCTGTGGGAAGTGCACCCATCTCCAACTCCTCAAAAACCGCGTTAGGGAACTGGAGCTGGAGCTGGATGAACTTCAGATCATTTGGGAGGCAGAGGTGATCATAGATAAAAGCTTCAGGGGTTTGGATATTCTGAAAAATGAATATGGGTGGGTGACGGTAAGAGGGGCTGGGAGGAAGCAGCCAGTGTGGGGACCCCCTGTGGTTGTTCCCCTCAGCAACAAGTATTCCGCGTTAGATACTGCTGAGGGGGACGACCTACCAGTGATAAGCCAGAGTGACCGGACCTCGAGCACCGAATCCATCCCTGTGCCTCAGAAGGGAAGGTAGGAGAGCAGGACGGCAATAGTAATTGGGGGGGTGCAATGGTTAGAGGGACAGACAGGAGGTTCTACTGCAGTAAAAGAGACTCACGGATGGTATGTTGCACTTCTGATGCAAGAGTCAGTGATGTCTCGGACCATGTTTTCAAGATCCTTAACGGGGAGGGGGAAATCAGTCACAGGGCCTGTGCACATCGGTACCAACAATGTAGGTAGAAAGAGGGATGGGGATTTAAAACAGGAATTTAGGGAGCTAGAATGGAAGCTGAGAGCCAAGATAAAGCATGTTGTCATCTCTGGTTTGTTGCCGGTGCCACGTGCGAGTGAGTTGAGGAACAGGGAGAGAGTTCAGATTAACACGTGGCTGCAGGGATGGTGTAGGAGAGAGGGTTTCATTTACTGGGATAATTGGAGCACATTCTGGAGAAGATGGGACTTATACAAACAGGACGGTTTGCACCTGAACCAGAGGGCCACTAATATCCTGGGACAGAAATTTGCATCAGCTCTTTTGGTGGGCGGGGTGGGGCAAACTAATTTGTCAGGAGGATGGGAAAATGAGATGTAGTCCAAAAGCCAGTGTTGAGGGTCGTGAGGTACTAAGGAAGGTTGGAGGAGTGTACAGACAGACAGGATGGTGGGTTGAAGTGTATCTACTTCAATGCAAGGAGCATCAGGAATAAGGTAGGTGAACTCGGAGTGTGGATTGGTACTTGGGTCTATGATGTTGTGGCCATTACGGAGACGTGGTTAGAACAGGGACAGGAATGTTTGTTGGCAGTTCCGGGGTATAGATGTTTCAGTGAGAGTAGGGAAGGTGGCGGAAGGAAAATTTTCAGACTGGAGGCCAGTTACCAGCAGTGTACCACAGAAATGAGTGCTGGGTGCTCTGTTATTTGTGACTTTTATCAATGACTTGGAAAAGGGGGCTGAAGGGTGGGTCAATAAGTTTGCTAATGACACCAAGATTGGGAATACTGTATGAGGTGGAGGGCTCTTGCAGGCTGTAAAAGAGACATTAATAGGATGCAGAGCTGGGTAGAAAAGTGGCAGATAGAGTTTAACTTTGTTAAGTGTGAGGTGATTCATTTGGATGTGGATTATAGAGTCAACGGCAGGGTTCTGAGGTATGTAGAGGGACAGAGATATCTTGGGGTTCACATCCACATATCTGTGAAGGTTGCCACTCAAATAGTTAGAGTTGTGAAGAAGGTTTTTCGTGTATTAGCGTTTATTAACAGGGATTTGAGTTTAAGAGTCATGGGGTTATGCTGCAACTATACCAGACGTTGGTGAGATCACATTTAGAATATTGTGTTCAGTTCTGGTCACCTCACAAGAAGGATGTGGAAGCATTGGAGAGAGAGTGCAGAGGAGATTTACCAGGATGCTGCCTGGTTTGGAGGCTAAGTCTTATGAGGAAAGGCTGAGGGAACTGGGACTTTTCTTTTTACAGCGGAGGAGGACGAGAAACGACAGAGGTTTATAAGATAAGGGGGATAGATAAAGTGGACGTGCAGAGACTATTTCCTTGGGTGGATGTAATTGTTACTAGGGGGCATAACTATAAAAGGTTCATGGTGGGAGATAAAGGAGGGATGTCCAAAGTAGATTCTTTACTCAGAGAGTGGTTGGGGTATGGAAAGCACTGCCTGCTGTGATAGTGGAGTCAGACACTTTAGAAACTTTCAAGTGGTTATTGGATAGGCAAATAGAGCACACTAGAAATGACAGGGAATGAGATAGCTTGATCTTGGGTTTGGATGTAGCTCGGCATAACATTGAGGGCCGAAGGACGTGTACTATGCTGTATTGTTCTAGGTTTCTATGTACAATGAATAATGGCGCCTCTGACAATGCAGCACTCTCTCTGTTAGGCTGCACTATCACAGTATTCCTCCCATAAGACAACTAATACATTCCCACATTATAAAACAGAATTCAGAGAAAATGGTCACTCACTGGTTTTTGGGGTGAGATAGACACTGAGGGCTGTGATGGCATCTTCATAGGGGTCACAGTAAAGTTCTGTAACAAGCAAATCGTTGTCCTTTATCCGAAGGGGAAACTTCTGCACATCTGCAAAATAAATGTCACTCCAATTTAAGAATTAGCCCACCAATGCCTCGACTTCCTCAGAAAACTATGAAAATTTGGCATGTCAGCTACAACTATCACCAACTTTTACAGATGCCCCATAGGAAGCATTCTTTCTGGTTGTATCAGTTTGGTATGGGCTCCTGCTCTGCCCAAGACCACAAGGTACTACAAAAGGTCATGAATGTAGCCCAGTCCATTACACAAAGCAGACTCCGTCCATTGACTCTGTCTACACTTCCGATTGATTATGCTGGCTGCTTTTCCAAGTCAAGGAGCCCATATATTCTCTCTTCCACCTTCAGGAAGAAGACAAGTTCTCCACACCCTAGCTATGACTGTAACACTATATTCTGCACTCTCTCATGTCCTTCTCTATGAACGGTATGCTTTGTCTGTATAGCATGCAAGAAGCAATACTTTTCACTGGCAAACCAAAATCAGAAAGCTAAACTATTGAAAGACAAACCATCACAAATTCTTCAGATAGAGAATATACAACCAGGAGGTCATTCAGACAGACCACAGCGTCTGAGACTAATCCCATATTCCAGCTCCTGTTCTGTATACCTGTTGGGAATGACATTTCAGGGGAATATCTGTTTACTCGTGAAAGTAATGAGGTTTCTGCCGCCCCTTCAGGCACCCCATAATCTCAATGCTAATAGTTTTTCTAGCTCTAACCCTTTCACCAATATGCTAATTCTCTGCTCCCAGTTATTTCCTCTCTGCTGGATGTCTGGACCAATCCTTCAATATTTTCATTGTCTACAAATTTCCTCCCCACAATCAACCACAAGATCTTGTATCATCTGCAAACTTCTTAATCAATGTTTCCTACAATTCAGTCCATTTTATTTTATTCATTCCTGGGACATGGGTGCATTTATTGCCCATCCCTAGTTGCCAGTCAACCATATTGCTGTTATCTCTGGAGTCACACGTAGGCCAGACTGGGATGAGGACAGTAGATTTCCTTCCCTAAAAGGACATTAGTGAACCAGACGGGTTTTTCTAACAATGGTTTCACGGTCATCAATAGATTCTTAATTCCAGAACTTTTTGTATTGAATTCAAATTCCACTATCCGCAATGGTGGGATTTGAACCCCAGAACATTCGCTGAGTTTCTGGATTAATAGTCTAGAGGTAATATCACTGGGTCATTGCCTCACCATGTTGTGAGCAGCAAAGAATACAGAATCCCCTTGAAACAGCGTTCCAGGCACGAAAACACCATTGGAATTATATAAGCAGAAGAGGCCTTCAGCCTATCAAATCCACAGAAAAACACCAGAACTTCCATCTAACCCCATTTCCCAGCACTGGGTCCAGAGCCCTGAATGTTACGATGTGCCGAGTGCTCATCCAGGTACTTTTTAAAGGATGTGAGGCATCCCGCCCCCACCACCCTCCCAGACAGCGCATTCCTGACCCTCACCACACTCTGGGTAAAGATGTTTTTCCTCGCATACCCACCCCCAAACCTCCTGCCCCTTACCTTGAATCTGTGTCTCTTTGTGACTGACCCTTCAATTAAAGGGAACAGCTGACTCTGTCTATGTCTCTTATAAATCTTGTACACCTCGCAGCATTCTCTGCTTCAACAAAATCACCCAAGCCTATCCAACCTCTCTTCATAACTTAAATCCATCCCAAGCAGCACACCGGTGAATCTCCTCTGAATCCCCTCTAGTGCAACCACATCCTTCCATTTCCTCTCTGCATCATGACACCAGATCCAGCCTACTGCTTTCCCTGCGACACCAAAGTTTAATCTTCTGATCAGTCTATAAATATTGTGACCACCAGCTTGTTAACTCACCTCCTGTCTATCCTGGGGAATGCTGAATTGACATTCTTTAAGTTACATTTCAACAACAGCTCCGATATCATTGTTCTGTCCCATTTATCTGGATTGTTCACTCAATTCCTCACATTTATTTACCCATCATTAAATCAACAACAAAAAAAAAATCAACGAGAAAATCCCATTAGCTTCCACACCAGCTTCTAAAATTTGGCTGAGTGAGTGGGCGAGGACCTGGCAGGTGGAGTATAACAACATGAGCAAATGTGAGGTTATCCACTTTGGAAGAAATAATAGGAGGAGGGATTATCATCTAAATGGTGAAAAGCTGCAGCATGCTACAGTGCAGAGGGACCTGGGGGTCCCTGTGCACAAAATCACAAAAACTCAATCTGAAGGGTGCAGCAGGTGATCAAGAAGGTGAACAGGATGTTGGCCTTTTATAGCAAGGGGGATAGAATATAAAAGCAGGGAAGTCTTTCTGTAACTGTACAGGGCACTGGCGAGGCTGCAACTGGAGTACTGTGTGCAGTTTTGGTCCCTTATTTGCAAAAAGATATATTGGCGTTGGAGGCAGTACAGAGAAGGTTTACCAGGCTGATACCGAGGATGAGACAGTTAGTTTATGAAGAGAGATTTAATAGACTGGGCCTGTACTCGTTAGGGTTTAGAGGCTGAGGGGGATCTTATTGAGACATATAAAGATAATGAAGGAACTAGATAGGATAGAGGTAGAGATTCTTTCCGCTTAGAAAGGACAGAACTAGAGGGCAGTCACAAATTGGGGATTGGGGGGGGGGGGGGGGGTTGTTAATATCATTGATGAAGACGAACATCTCGCCAGGGCCATCCCCACAACCCCCACTTCTTGCCTTCAAACAACCGCACAACCTCAAACAGATCCTTGTCTGCAGCAAACTACCCAGCCTTCAGAACAGCGACCACAATACCACACAACCCTGCCACAGCAACCTCTGCAAGACATGCCAGATCATCGACATGGATGACATCATCTCATGTGATAACACCATCCACCAGGTACACAGCACATACTCTTGCAACTCGGCCAACATTGCTTTCCTGCTGTGTATTAGGTAGACATTCTCAAAGCACGGTACATTGGAGAGACCACGCAGACGCTACAATAGATGAATGAACATTGTTCACTTCCTGTTGGCAAACATTTCAGTGGTTACAGCACTCGGCCTCTGATCTTCGGGTAAGTATTCTTGCTGAGCAGAGACTGATAGCCAAGTTCCATACGCATGAGGATGACTTCAGCCGGGATTTTGGATTCACGTCACACTTTCTCTAACCCCCATAACTTACCTGGGTTGGCAAAATCTCACGTACTATACTGTCTGCAGACAATACACATCTTTAACCCAATTCTCTCCCCACTGCATCTTTAAGACTTGAACAGCAGGTTAGCTGTAAAGACTTGCATGGTAATGAGTATTCTGCAAACTGCGTGTGCAGTTATATGCTCCGAGACCAGAACACTCCACTCACCTGACGAAGGGGCAAACCCCGAAAACTAGTGGGTTTATTATCAAATAAACCTGTTGGACTTTAACATGGTGTTGTGAGACTTCTTACTGAGTTTACCAATGTCGGCATCTCCACATAGGAAACTCCTAGTCTTACAGGCCAACTCCAGCAACCTCCTCCCACCCCTCTTAGCTGGAGTGTCTTCTCATATATTGGATTCTAACCAGTTTAATTTAAACATTGAGAGACAGGAACCATGTCAGATACTAAAGCTATCAAGCAGCCCCACACAGGCACGTTGCCCCGATTAGAGGGAAGTCTGGGTGGGTGGGGAAGCAAACACATTCCACTTACCTATGTAGTAAATCGATCCATTATTACAGCCCAGAATGAGCAAGGAGCCGGCTGTGTCATAACTGTTTATTGGAACCACATCCTGAATCTGTGGGAGAGACAAGCAGCAGTGAGCGAGCGAGCGAGCAGTAGGGGCAAGCAACCCCAGGGGGTGGTCCAGGAGCGGGGTGGTGTTGAAAGCGAGTTACAAACCTGCCAGTGCTTGGTGACTGCATTCCACACTCCCACTTTACCAGTGTGACTAGTCGCAATCAACTGACTCCCCACAAAGAACAAAGATTCCACTGGAACACCAAGGCTGAAGATTCCTGCACAGAGAGACAAAGAATCGGGGGGAGAGATAGAGAGAGAGTTAGTTAGATCACAAACCACTAAGCTCAGGACATCAGCAAATCTCAGGTGTCTGATAAAAAAGAGTATCGACCTGAAACTTCAACTTTGTTTCTTTCCCAACAGATTTTGGAAGACCAGTGTTCAATAAGAATCTTAAACTGTTTTTAAAGATTGCAGGTATGGGTTACACACACACACACAGACTCTCACTGGGGTATGGGTCCCACACAATTGGCACCTATTCCAATTCACAATTGTTCATATGTATGCTCGCACGGCACAGTGGTTAGCACTGCTGCCTCAGTGGCAGAGACCAGGGATTTCTGACTTGGGTCACCACGTGGAGCTTGCAAATTCTCCCCATGTCTCCATGGATTTCCTCCGGTTTCCTCTTGCAGTCCAAAAGACGTGCTGGTTAGGTGCTTTGACCATGCTAAATTCTCCCTCAAATGTACCTGAATTGTCGTTGAAGTGTGGCAACTTGGGGATTTTCACAATAACCTCATTGCAGTATTAATGTAAGCCTTACCTGTGACACTAAATAAACTTGAAGGAGGAAAACAGTTAATGAATTTTATGCCAAGAGTCTATCACAAACATATCCCTTCGTCATAGCTGATCTTCCCAGGCTTATATTGCTACTGGCATTAATGTAAATTATTTGTTCATGTTTTATATGCTTTAACTTTTTTTTTAAAAACAGCAGATAGTTAACTACAAACTAAACAGTTATTAATAACTAAATAAAATCACTAAAATACAATACTTCAGATGCTAGAAATCTGAAACTAAAGCAGTATGTGCAGGAAAGACTCAGCAGATCAGGAATGTTTGTGAGGAAAGGGTTAGAGTTAACATTCTGAGTCCTGTGCTGTCAGCAGGGGGATGGGATGGTAATTAGGAACTTCCTGGGAACAATGGCTTGATGTTTGTTTGAGGTGATGATCCAGGGGGAAGAAGTGTCTGAAAATTAGCACTAAGGCTGTGGAAAGTGGCGATCACTCTCGCTGACAAAGACAGCATGGTCTTTGCCAGTGGGTTTGCTCGAGAATAGAGAAACGTGGATAGTTTAGGGAGAAGACAGAGCGGATGAGAGGAGGGTCGGGCAGGTGAAGGCAGCGCGGGGAAGTTAAGATGCGTTCTCAGAAAAGATCAGGAGGAGGGAGAATAAACCGGAAAATTCTGCAATTAATTCCCAAGTGTCGGCTGCTGGCTCTCCAGTTGGATGGGTAACAGATTCTCTGACCTAAGGGTTGGTACAGTGGCCACATTTCCAGCTGAAACAGCAGTATACAGGACACCAGAAACCTTTTCTACTTCCCTTTCCTTGCGATGCAGTGACTTGAAAGACGTACCGATCTCGTTCCCGCTGCCACCTTCGTGAATGGCCCACAGGATAATCTCACTGCAAGAGGCCACGGCCACCATCTTGTCATTGTCTCCCAGAGAGCCACCCATAACTCTGGCGTTCAGTGCCACGCGCTCAATCACCCAGTCTAGACGGGGGCTGGAGAACACTTGCTGCCAACCTGATGACTCCTTCAGTCTGAAAAACAGGACAAGATGAGAAGACAAGAAAGATTTGTGCCGTAAACTCTTGACCGCAGGTGTCTAGCCCCTGGAAAGTTCCGCAGAAAAAGAGAAAAATCAGTTGGCGAACAGGAAGTCAGAGTGAGATGACGTTTGAGTTTTACAAATTCACCTGTAACACACGACAAAGTGCGTGTAAGCGACTGCGATCCAATTGTGATGGCCTCGGATAATCCGTACCATCCCTGGGTGGGCCGTCAAACCTGTGCAAGGAGAGGGAAACAGTTAGAGTTACATACTCTACACAGTCTTACAGCTCTATCAAGTACCTACACTGATAGAACGCTCCTCTGGATTTCAATCCTGATTAATTACTGTGCCGTTGCTCCACAGACTGGGAGAATTCCTGCTGTCACCCTTGGGCTGCAGTCAGAAATTCAACTGGTCCAAGGGGGATCCTGGCTCACCATTGGGCAGGTCCCAGACAAGCCACATTGAGCAGCATGGCAGTCTCAAAGCCAGATTTAATGCCTGCCAACAGAAATAGCACCCCATCCACAAACATTCACTCCCTCCAGCAGCGGTATTCAGTGGCAGCCGTGTGTACCATCTACACGATGCACTGCAGCAACTCACCAAAGCTCGTTTGACAGCAGTTTCCAAACCAATAATCCCATCTGGAAGGGCAAAGGACAGCAGATAGCTGAAAACACCACAACTTGCAAGTTCTTCTTCAAACCACTCATCATCTGAAGTTGGAAATATATTACCATTCCTTCAGAGTTTCTGGATGCATCACTAACAGCACTATGGGTGTACCTACACCTCAGGGACTGCACCTTAAAAATTAGTAAAGCTCATGTGGTTTGAGTTAGTAAATAAACAGAAACAAGCATTAGTGATTTGGATCACATTCCCTGCCCTCCTCTCCCAGACAGAGGGCTTCTCCTGCCAGTCCTTTGCCCAGGTCAACGCTTCTTGAGGTTGGGGTACAAACACTCTCATAGCTTTTAACTATAGCAGCAGTGATATACAATACCACATCTCCCCCATACGAACTCGCTGACTCTGCTTACCCCTCATGCAATACGCAGCTTCCATATTTCCTGGCAGATGGTCACCAAGCAGAGATCAGGGCAGGTTGGGTGGGGGGGGGTCTCATACCCGGGGGCACTGAGTTCTGGTTGTGGTCTTGCTCCTGTGGCCAAACTTGACTCAGCCACAACGGACCAAAGGTTCAAATCCTTCACTTTCCTCGTCTTCAAAGCTAATATTCAAGTAGAATCACCAACTCAGCACCCGATTTTACCAAAACTAAATCGTGGCAAATTTGGGCGTCAGGCCTGTAATGCGACCTACAGCCTAAACCGATCAGATCGTGCTTTTACCGACACCTGGTTTGGGGGTGGATCCAGCCTGCACCTCCAAAATCAGGAGGCCTGACGATTTAAATGCAGTAACGTGCATTAAAATCCACTTAATGAACTGCGCGCCCAAGTCTATCTCCAAACCCCACTTTACCATTTTCAGATCTTTACCATTTTCAGATTTGCGGGATCCGCGCTGCTATCCATCCGCAGAATAAAAATCCAAAGCGGATTCCTGTTCTGCAGGGGAACTTCCTAAGCCCATCCTCCTCGAGCACCCTTCACAGACCCCTCGCTAACCAGTCCGGCAGACCTGCCCGCTGCTATCCCAGCCCCCTGGGAGGCATAAAAGCTCCTCCCTCCTCCACTGGTGACCAGAATCCCCCCATCCCTGTGTTGTGTGACTTCTTCCTGTACTCATTGGACAGCACCTTCCGCTGGCATCAGCCAGAGAAGGGGGCAGGCTCAGGTGGATGTCTGGTCAGGGGTGGGGTGCGGTGGGTGGTGGAGATTCTCCAAAGTTCATCCTCCACCACCCCACCCAACCAGAAATCCATCTGAGCCCACCCTTCTGGCAGACAACCAGCAAAAGGCCAGGAAGGTGCTGCAGGATATCCAACCAGTACAGGAAGGAGGAGTCACACAAACACCGGATTAAACTCCAACAGGATTTCTTACTGTATTCACCCCAGTCCAACGTCAGCATTTCCACATCAACAAGTGCAGGTCAGAGGGATGGTGCGGGGACAGCAGCAATGTAGGTAAGTTGGGGTGTGCTCTGCTAAGGCGAGGGGGAGTCCTGCCTCCCAGGGGGAGTATCTGATAGCAAAGTTGGTAGGGAAGGGGGTGTTGGGGAGTTTTGCCAAACAGGCTGCCTCCCAGGGGGATCCCATCGCGCCTAATTCTACCCCCACCCCCTGGTTCTCTCTGGTTTTGTTTTTTGCACCTGGGCATGCTGTTTCATTTTGCACCCCTCCCCCCCCCACTTTGAACTTGGTGAGGAGGGGGGAAGAAAACTGAAATAGCCTCACCCCACACCGTGGACCGGACCACAGCCACCAGAAAGAGTACAGGCACACTGGAACGAGGATTCCGGGCTCGGATCGGTTTTACGTCCGGATCCTGCACTTAGCCTCCAATTGGTAAAAATCTGGCCATCAACGTCCAATTTCTATATAAAACAACAACTCGGTACAAACCATTTCCTCGCTGTTCCAGAAGTTTCCCTAGAATCCCAGCATTGCCCAGGTTGGGTGGCATAGTGTTGCTCCTTCTTACGGGCATTCTATCCACGACATCCTGCCGGGCCCCCACAAACTGTGACCCAGCGAGGCTGTGCCGATTCTGCCTCATGGTCGGGATAACTGTAGATAAAGAAACATACTAAAGTAAAAAGCCAAGAAGCCAGAGTTCACGTCCCAACTCCCATCCACAGACAAAAGGTCAAAATCATCAACTGCACTCTGACAACTTGCCACTTTCCCTCTCACCTCACCAGAGACCAATTTGTTTGCATCAGAATAGACAACATTTAGAGACAATTCAACTTTCAAAGGTGGCACAGTGATTAGCACTGCTGCCTCACAGCACCAGGGATCGGGATTTGATTCCTGCCTTGAGTCACTGTCTGTGTGGAGTCTGCAAGTTCTCCCTGTGTCTGCGTGGGGTTTCCTCCATGTGCTCCGGTTCCCTCCCACACTCCAAAGATGTGTGGGTTAGGTTGATAGTGTCAGGTGGACTAGCTAGGGCTGGGTGGGATTGTGGTTGGTACAGACTCAACGGGCTGAATGGCCTCCTTTCTGCACTGTAGGGATTCTATGATTCTATGATCCAAGGCCAATCTTGCCCAAGGCACCCAGTGCAGCAATTCTGTGAACGTTGACCAAAAACTGAATGAATTAAATCATGAAACTAGGGCTTCAGTGGTGCATTTGGATGGTTCTATTCTCCTGATTTACATCCAGATATACCAATATTCATTTCAAATTTCCACTCATTTACAGTACAGTCATTCCTGAAATGTCATGTTATCTTGCTCATTCCGTTTGAGAGTTTTAATTCGTTTGTACATGGCTATTCCCAAAGCATGTAAATATCAGACAACATACTTCCATTCAGCCCATTAGAATATAATACTTACTTCTTTATAAATGCTTGTGGGACGTGGACCATGTTGAGAGCAGCATTTGTTGCCCATCCTTAATTGTCCTTGAACTGACTGACTGTCTCGCTTGGTCATTTCAAGAGGGCATTTGAGAGTTAATCATGTTGCCCTGGAGTCACATGTAGGTCAGACCCAGGTAAGGACAGCAGATTTCCTTCCCTAAAGGACCCACCAGTCTCAAACAACGTACCCAGTTGTTGTAACAGGTAAACAGCCTGTCTGTACAGACACACCCAACGAGCTCTCACTTGCAAAACTCAATACAGTTTCCAACATTAGATGCGATTCTGTGATTGGACAATATTTACTAAACAATTTTCAGTGTGCTCTAAATTATACTGACAACTAATTTAAGACCCTTAGTTAGGCTTGTGTGGCGCATTTGCACTTACTGGAAGCTGCATCCATTAATACGCAGAACCCCTGTATTAATTCAGTCCATCACTAGCATCCTTTTTTGGACAGAGAAATGGGCTGCTCCCGTGGTTTACAGTCAGAAAGTATAACTACAGTCCAGGTAGAGTAACAGATGAAGGAGCCGTGTTGCCTCCTACCATTGGGCAAGTCACCACTCACTCAATATGGCAGCTGGTACTCCAGAAAGCCCATAGGGAGATAAAACCATGCTGACTTTGCTTGTTTATATTAAGCATTTCTAAACTCTGGTTCAAATTTCAAATATTGCTTTGCAGCTAACTGTCAGTCACCATCAACAAGTGCAATCTTCATGTCAACGTCATTAACAATCAGAGTCTACTTACCAACTTATCAGAACTCTTTCCATACAACATAAATTATTTTTGCCTACATATCCTGATGAGTACAGGATGAAAAGCTTTGACGTCTGTTTTTTCAGCAACCCTCAAATTCTGTGCCACCAAACAATGACATCCAGCATGTTCAGTACAGCTGTAAGGATGGTTCATATTTCAGACTGTGAAAGTGACCATAAAGCCTGTTTGTTTTTATTCATAGGCACGGTAGTACAGCCATTAGGGCTGCTGCCTCATGTTTTAGAATGAAGGAATTATAGAATCCTACTCTGCAGGAGGCCATTCAGCCCATTGCATCTGCATTGACTACAATCCCATCCAGGCCATATCCATATAAACCCGTGCATTTACCCTAGTTAGTTCCAATTCTAAGGGGCAATTTAGTGCAGCAAATCCACCTAAAACACACACCTTTGGATTGTGGGAGGAAACCAATGCAGACACGGGAAGAACATAGAACATTACAGCACAGAACAGGCCCTTCGGCCTTCGATGTTGTGCCGACCAAAATAAAAAGCAATGCCCCTCCAAACTAAACCATTCCCTTCTCTTCCATATACTTATCAATTAACCTCTTAAACGCCACCAAACTTGGCGCATCTACAACAGCTGCAGGCAGGGCATTCCACTCCCTAATCACTCTTTGAGTAAAGAACCTACACTCCACACAGACAGTGACCCAAGCTGGGAATCGAACCCCAGTCTCTGGCGCTATGAGGCAGCAGACTGCCACTACACCACTATGCTGCCCTGACTCAAGTGTGGACTGGAATTTGCCCCCCTCCTCCCACCACAGGAATCGGAGCAAGGGAGGGGCGGACCATGGAAAATTACACCTGACCTCAAATGGGATTTTACAGTCTTGGGATGAGCAAAGGTTTAAAATCCCACTTATGATATTTAAAACATCTGGGCAAGTATTTGACAATAAATACACTTCCATATTTAAAAGAAGATCACCAAAAATCCCAGAATTTTAGGGAAGAAAAATCATCGAGTGCAAGGAAACTTACCCACACATCTTGATCACAGAATGGGAAAGGGGCCACAACGTCTGTCTGTAACTGACCTCAAAGTTCCAATCCTCAGCTCTGAAAAAGGGAAAGCAGCTGGAATACTGAACTCACCTGG
The DNA here is from genome assembly GCA_024679065.1 of Sphyrna mokarran. Taxonomy (NCBI): domain Eukaryota; kingdom Metazoa; phylum Chordata; class Chondrichthyes; order Carcharhiniformes; family Carcharhinidae; genus Sphyrna; species Sphyrna mokarran. The sequence goes on along the minus strand of JAGIQG010000036.1, from coordinate 52,782 downwards.
AGGTGGCAGGTATCCGTGGAACAGGACATTCCCACAAGACGAACGTTCCAAATCCTCACACAATTCCAGGCGACGAACTGGGAATGGAGAGAAACATGCATGAAATTCCCTCACAGGCCTAGCTCACTGGGAGAGGTCCTCCATATGTTTAGTGCTGGGTAGAGAGGAGAGGGGTTGGATTCATTCCCAGGTAGACTACGATGCAGGACACAGGCTCGGAGCAACGCGTTTCTCAAACACAGGTAGAACTGGCTACCCCAAAATGTTGATAATGAAAGATTCGAGGAGGCTACTGACTGTTCAGATGGGGCAACACGGTAGCACAGTGATTAGCACTGCTGCCTCACAACACCAGGGACCCAGGTTTGATTCTTAGCTCAGGTCACTGTGTGCACGGAGTCTGCATGTTCTGTGTCTGCATGGGTTTCCTCCCACAGTCCAAACGTGCACTGGTTAGGGTGCATTGGCTGTGCTCCTTTGTGTCAGGGGTTTTAGCTAGGGTAGATGTGAGGGGTTACCAGATTAGGGCCTGGGTTAGGATTGTGGTCGGTACAGAATTGATAGGCCAAATGGCCTCCTTCTGCACTGTAGGGATTCTAGGAGATAATTAGACTTTCTTGCTGGACACAGTTTTTGCCTCATTCTGTGTTTGTATCTCAGTCAGTGAAGTACAGTGATAACTCTGCCCCACTTCACATGTTGTTACTCCCAGGAGCACTGAGGACACCTCTCTCTGTGGGACGCTTGGGTGGGACATCAAATTGAGCAGCTTGAAATCCAGTTATTTGAAGCAAAGCAGAGAAACACTGTCCAATATTTATTCCTCAGCTAACACTGGAACTGATTTCATTAGACTATTATTCCATTCTGGAGTCTTGCTGTGCAAGTGGAAAACATGGACAAGGAGCATTGGAATTGGGAACGATAATGGGATCATCAGGGTGGAGATGGCAGAGTAACTGGCCAAGATGATTCTGTAGGTTGAGGACATTGGAAAGGGATAAATGAGGAGCAGCAAGTTAACCAGAGATTGCAAAACTGAAAATGGGGAGAGTTAGGGACTTGCCAGGATGCAAACATACAGATTGGGAAGAGGGCATTCAGCCCTTTGAGCTTGCTCCACCAATAAATCAGATCATGGCTGATCTTTGTGGTCTCAATGCCACTAACCCTTCCAACGCCGATAAGATTCCTGACTAACAAACGAGTCGCAGGATATTTACATCTGCCTCTCCACTCTCTGGGGAAGAGAGTTTCACAACCTATTGAGAGAGAAGTTCCTCCTCATTTTAAAAGGGAGACCTATTATTTTTAATTGTGTCCAAATGATTCTAGTCTTTCCCACTCGGAGAAAGATTCAGGGAGAGAAATAGAGCTTCTTAAGAATCAACAAGGTCATCTGTGTGCAGATCCACGAGAGATCCTAAATGAATATTTCTCAACAGTAAATACTGATGAGAAAAGCATGGATGTTAGGGAACTGGGGAAATAAACAGTGATGTCTTGAGGAGTGTACATATTACAAAGAAGGAGGTGCTTCAAGGTCGATAAATCACCAGGACCTGAAGAAGTGTATCCCAGGACATAGTGGGAGGAATTTGCAGGTCCCCTAACAGATATTTGAATCATCATCAGCCACAAGTGAGGTGCTTGAAGATTGGAACGTGGCAAATGATGGTCTTTGTTTATAAAGAACTGCAGGGAAAAGCCTGGAAACCACAGGCAAATGAGCCTCACATGTAGTGAGTAAGTTGTTGAAAAGGATTTTGAGAGACAGAATCTACATGCATTTAGAAATGCAAGGACTGATTAGAGACAATGAGCTTTGTGAGTGGAAAAATCATGTTTCACAAATTTGATTGAGATTTTGGGAGAGGTAATCAAGAAGATAGATGAGGGCAATACAGTTGATGTTGTCTATATAGAATTTAGCAAACCTTTGACAGGTTTTGCATAAGGTTAAATCTCATGGGATCTGGGATGAAGTAGCCAAATGGATAAAAAAAATTGGTTTGATGACAGAAATTGGTTGGAGAGAGTTGTTTTTCAAACTGGAGGTCTGTGTCTCAAGGATCAGTGCTGGGCCCACTGTTATTTGCCATTTATATTAATGATTTGGATGAGAATTTTAAAGGCGTAGAACATTACAGCACAGAACAGGCCCTTCGGCCTTCGATGTTGCGTCGACCAATATAAAAAGCAATGCCCTTCCAAACTAAACCATTCCCTTCTCTTCCATATACTTATCAACTAACCTCAAATGCCACCAAACTTGGCGCATCTACAACTGCTGCAGGCAGGGCATTCCACTCCCGAACCACCCTTTGGGTAAAGAACCTACCTCTGATATCTGTCCTATAACTATCACCCCTTAATTTAAAGCTGTGTCCCCTCGTGCTAGCTTTCTCCATCCTAGGAAAAAGGCTATCACTGTCCACCCTATCTAAACCTCTAATCATCTTATATGCTTCAATAAGATCCCCTCTTAGCCGCCTCCTTTCTAACGAAAACAACCTCAAATCCCTCAGCCTCTCTTCATAAGACCTGCCCTCCATACCAGGCAACATCCTGGTAAACCTCCTCTGTACCCTCTCCAATGCCTCCACATCTTTCTTATAATGCGGGGACCAGAACTGTACACGATACTCCAAGTGCGGCCGCACTAGAGTTTTGTACAGTTGCAACATGACGTTGCGGCTCCGAAATTCAATCCCCCTACCAATAAAAGCTAAGACTCCATATGCCTTCTTAACAACCTTCTCGACTTGACTGCCTACTTTCAGGGATCTATGCACATACACACCAAGATCCCTCTGTTCATCAAGACTATAAGAATCCTACCATTAGCCCTATACTCTACACATTTATTATTTCTGCCATAGTGCATTACCTCACACTTTTCCACATTAAACTCCATTTGCCACCTCTCGGCCCAGCTCTGCAACTTGTCCAAGTCTCTCTGCAAACTATAACACCCCTCTTCACTATCTACCACTCCACCGACTTTAGTGTCATCTGCAAATTTACTAATCCATCCTTCAATACCCTCATCCAGATCATTTATAAAAATTACAAACAGCAGGGGCCCCAAAACAGACCCCTGAGGTACACCACTTGTCACCGAACTCCAAGATGAATATCTCCCATCAACCACCACCCTCTGTCTTCTATCTGCTAGCCAATTCCTAACCCAATTAGCTAAATCACCTTCTATCCCATACATCTGCATTTTCTGCAGAAGTCTTCCATGGGCCACCTTATCAAACGCCTTACTAAAGTCCATATATACCACATCAACCGCCTTACCCCCATCCACCTCCTTAGTCACTTTTTCAAAAAACTCAATGAGGTTAGTAAGGCACGACCTACCCTTCACAAAACCATGCTGACTATCCCCAATCAATTCATTTCTCTCTAAATAACTATAAATCCTCTCTCTAATAATTCTTTCCAATACTTTCCCCACAGCAGAAGTAAGACTCACTGGCCTATAATTCCCTGGAAGGTCTCTCTTCCCCTTCTTGAAGAATGGGACCACATTCGCTATCCTCCAGCCAATGAATAGTAAGTTTGCAAATGACACCAAGATTGGTGGCATAGCAGACAGTGAAGAAGGTATCCAGGATTGCAACCAGATCTTGATCAATTTACCCAGAGGGTGGTTCGGGAGTGGAATGCCCTGCGGCAGTTGTAGATGCGCCAAGTTTGGTGGCATTTAAGAGGTTAGTTGATAAGTTTATGGAAGAGAAGGGAATGGTTTAGTTTGGAGGGGCATTGCTTTTTTCATAATTGGTCGGCGCAACATCGAAGGCCGAAGGGCCTGTTCTGCGCTGTAATCTTCTATGTTCTAATTGGGCCAGGGGGCTGACAAATGGCAGACGGATTTCAATTTAGATAAATGCGAGATGATGCATTTTGGTAGACTGAACCAGGGCAGGACTGAGTTAATGGTAGGGCATTGGGAAAAATTATAGGACAAAAGAGATCGAGGGGTACATGTTTACAGCTCCTTGAAAGTGGAGTCACAGGTGGACAGAGTGGTGAAGAAGGCATTCAGCATGCTTGGTTTCATTGGTCAGAACGTTGAATACAGAAGTTGGGATGTCTTGAAGTTGTACAAAACATTGGTAAGGCCGCACTTGGAATACTGCACAGAGTTCAGGTCACCCTATTATAGGAAGAATATTATTAAACTAGAAAGAGTGCAAAAAAGATTAGGATGCTACTGTGACTTGATGGTTTGAGTTACGAGGTTGGATATACTGGGATTTTTTTCTCTGGAGCATAGGAGGCTGAGGGATGATCTTATATAGGTCTATAAAATAATGAGGGGAATAGATCAGCTAGATAGAGGAGTTTAAAAACTAAAAGGCATAGGTTTAAGGTGAGAGGGGAGAGATACAAAAGTGTCCAGAGGGTAATTTTTTCCAGAGGGTGGTGAGTCTGGAACAAGCTGCCAGAGGAAATAGTAGAGGCGGATACAATTTTGTTTTTTTCAAAAGTATTTAAATAGTAACGTGGGTATAGAGGAATATGGGACAAATGCAGGCAACTGGGACTAGCTTAGTGGTTTAAAAAAAAAAAGGGGGTAGCATGGACAAGTTGGGCTGAAGGGCCTGTTTCCATACTGTAAACTTCTATGCTTTTATTCTCCTAGCATCCACATTCTCAGCTGATATCTGGAGCAATTTTGGGATTGGGTAATTGAAAACAAGGTGTGAATTAGGATGTTGATACAGAGTTATTCTTTGGTTATTCAGCCAGTAGGTTCTGCACTCACCCAGTGGAGAGATTCCATAGAATTCAGCTTCATGTCGAAGTGTCGCAATGTTCACACCTCTGGGGAAAAAAAAAAATTAAAAAACGCTTCAACTTGAGAGAATTCCACAGATTTTGAAACATGGTAACGGTGACATCAATAAACTGGAACCAAATGATCGAGGCACAATCCCAGCCAGTCTCACTGCTGGACAGTCACCTCAGAAAAAAGCCAGCTCCATAGATCTTGCCAAATTTCAAATTTGGTTTTAGAAATGTGAATGAACAGAGTCCCTGCCAATAACTTTACAGATATGCACAGATCTAGATGGATTACACAAATTACAAATTCTCTTAAAGGTCTCATTAAGTAAATGGTTCCTGTTAACCAATAGGCAAAATGTGGTCAGTTACCCCACATTCTGAAACCAAGTGGCAGTTTCAGTCAACTCAACCTCTGTGGATTTCTCATGACAGGTACAGCACGGGGTTAGATACAGAGTAAAACTCCCTCTACACTGTCCCCCCATCAAATACTCCCAGGACAAGATATCACTCAGTTCAGCAAAAGAGCTGGGATTCTTCAGCAACAAGAATCAAATTTTAAAATTTCCTTCAAAATTATTGTTGATTTTACAATCTATTGGTAGTTGTGTTTTGAGAGGGGATTTACGAGCTAGCTGATTGCCAGTAACATCCGTCTTCAACAAAGTAACAGGAAAATGGGGTTTCTGTCCGGAACTCTTCCTGCAGTGACGGTGTCTTCAGCTGTGACCGTACCTGGCATCTAACTCCTTTGTGCGGAGGAAATTCAGAATGGAAGCAAAGACAGTTGGATCTCGATCAATGAAAATCTGTAACAAACAGCAGAGAGTTTGAATTTAGTGAATTAAAAGTCCAGTCGAAGTGTGTCATCATTAGATTCTGGGCATAGGATCAGCCTCTGCTCAGTATGGATCTTTTATTAAAATGTGATGTCGCTGTTACTCACTGCTCCAGTTTCATCCTTTAAGGTGGAGATTCTTCCGCTCAAGAGACTAAAACAGAACAAACATCAGTTACACAGGCTCACTGGAGATCAACTGAGTGTTGCATTTGCCCCATCACTCATCCCCCTACCTCACGCGGCCCACACTCCCTCCCCCAGCTCCTGGCCCACATTCTCTACCCCAGCCACATACAATACTCGCAGATACATTGTCCCTCCACCATTTCCGTGCCTCCATCTCATCCCCAGTCTCCTGGCTAGTTCCAGGGCCCACAGCCAGTCACTCTCCCTTTGGAGATTCACACAAACCCCATTCACTGCTAACTTAACCCACCAAACAATTCTGGGCAGGGTGGATTCCAGCTTCAACATTTGCTGTTTTGACGGCTTGATGAAAATTCATTGCAAACTCAATCAGTAAAACTCTCCCTGCTACAAGGAAATCTCATCACGTGTTGCAGCAGCAAAGAAGTGACTTACCTTGAGAAAAAGGAGTCTGGGATCCAGGTTAGAGTCTGTCGTGAGGAACTGAATCTATATTCAAAAGAAACAATACCAATAAGAGTCAGGGATCCAGTGGCCTAGTGGTATTATCGTTAGACTATTAATCCGGAAACTCAACTAATGTTCTGGGGACCCGGGTTTGAATCCCACCAGAGCAGATAATGGAATTTGAATTCAATGACAAATATCTGGAATTAAGAATCTACTGATGACCATGAAATCATTGTCGATAGTCAGAAAAACCATCTGATTCACTAATATCCTTTAGGGGAGGAAATCTGCCTTCCTTACCCAGTCTGGTTTACACGTGACTCCAGAACTACAGCAACGTGGTTGACTCTCACCTGCCTCTGAAATAGTCGAGCAAGCCACTCAGATCAAGGGCAATAAGGTGCTAGCCTAGCAAGTGACACCCAGGTCTCCTGAGTGAATAAAAATAAATACCCAGCACCCTCTGAGCCAGGCTACACGAGAAGGCCTGCATCATACCAGAGTTCAAAATACATGTATGTGAGCAGGCAAATTCACTTTCAAAACTTGATAAATAGCCCACAAAAATTCATGAAAGTTTTCCATTTTAACCATATTACATTCTGGTTCTCCAATGTTGACAGCATGTTATGGGACCAGAAACAAGGGACCATCCCACCAGACATTTGATGGCATCGCATCACTGAATTCCCTGCTATCAACATCCTGGGGATGTCACTGACCAGAAACTAAACTCAATCAGCCCAATAAATACTGCAGCTACCAAAGCAGGTCAGAGACTGGGGATTCTGAAGAGTGCAACTCATCTCCTGACTCCCCAAAGCCTGTCCACTAATCTGCAAGGCACAAATCAGGAGGATGATGGAATAGTCCCCATTTGTCTGAATGGGTGCAACTCCAACAACATTCAAGAAGCTCAACACTAGCCGGGACAAACCAATCCATCCATCACCTTCAACTTTCACTCCCTCCGCCATGTCTACAAGATGAACTGCAGCAACTCAACAAGTCTCCTTAGGCAGCAGCCTTCCAAATGCATGACTACTACCATCTAGAAGGAGAAGAGCAGCAGATACGGCACCTGTAAGTTCCCCTCCAAGTCACTCACCATCTGGACTTAAGTTTATTTATTAGTGTCACAAGTAGGCTTACATTAACACTGTAATGAAGTTACTGTAAAAATCCCACACTCCAGTTCATGTTCAGATACACTTGAGGGAGAATTTAGTAACACATCTTTCAGACCATAGGAGGAAACCAAAGCATTGCTGAGAGACAGCAGTGCTGACCGCTGTGCCACCATGCCACCCTACTTGGAAATAGATTGGCTGTTCCTTCACTATAATTTGGTCAAAATCCTGGAACCCCAGTCTAACAGCACCGTGGATATAGAACAATACAGCACAAACAGGCCCTTCGGCCCAAGAGTTGCACCGATATACCTACACTTCAGAGACAGCTCATCACCACCTTCTCCAGGCAGTTAGGGATGGGCAATAAATGCTGTGAATGAATAAATAAAACAAAGAAAAACAGCTAAATCCTTTCCAACAGCTTTCTTCCTCTTTCACAGCTGCAGCACAGCTCCAGAAACCTGGGTTCGATTCCTGACTTGGGTCACTGTGTGGAGTTTGCACATTCTCCCCGGGCCTGTGGGGGTTTCCTCCGGGTCCTCCGATTGCCTCCCACAGCCCAAAGATGCACAGGTTGGATTACTGGCTATGCTCATTTGCCACTTAGTGACAAGGAGATTAGCAAGGTAAATACGTGAAGTTACGGGGATAGAGCCTGGATGGGATTAAAGTCGGTGCAGGGTCGATGGGCTGAATGGCCCCTTTCTGCGCTTTGGGATTCTATTTGTTGAAAAGATTGCTTTGGGGATAAAGTTTTAGTGAGGGAAAATGGGAGATGAGGAATAAAACGTGTGGGGGGAATCTAGACTTTTCTGTTCCCCTTGATTGTTCCCAGAATAAAGCTTCAATAGAAGAACATACTTCCTGTCAGTTGTGTAATGACTCAGTAAGAATTTAGCAACACCAATTTTTAATCCAACCGATTTATTTGATAGTAAAATTGCGAGCTTTCAACACTCTTGTGTCTTCCTCAGGCAAATGCAGTGTTGTGTAATGAGGCAGGTAAAATTAATGATCTCCTCGTGAGGGATCCTCCTGGAATGAGTGATCACAAATATGGTTGAATTTCTAATACAGATGGAGGGTGAGAAAGTAGGGTCACAAACCAGTGTCCTCTGCTTGAACAAGGAGGAGTACAATCGGATGAGGGCCGAGTTGGCTAACGTAGACTGGGAACACAGACTAATTGGTGAGGCAGCTGAGGAACAGTGGAGGATTTTTAAGGAGATTTTTCTCAGTACTCAACAAAAATATATTCCAGTGAAAAAGATGAAGTGTGAGAAAAGGATAACAAGCCGTGGATAACTAAGGAAATAAAGGAGAGTGTTAAAAATTAAAAAACAATATATACAGAATGGCCAAAATTGGTCGGGAACTAGAAGATTGGAAAAGCTTTAAAAACTATGAAGAAAGCAATAAAGAAAAAAGATAATGAAGTTAAACTGGCACAAAATATAAAAACTGATAGTAAAAGATTTTAAAATATATAAAACAGAAAAAAGAGTGGCTAAAGTAAACGTTGGACCCTTAGAAGATGAGAAAGGAGATTTAATAATGGGAAACGATAAAATGGCCAAGGCCTTAAACAAGTTGTGTGTGTCAGTCTTCACAGTGGAGGACACAACCAGCTTACCGAAAATTGACGGCCATGGGAGCGTAGGGGATGAGGACTTTAAAACTAGAGGTAGTGCTGGGTAGGCTAATGCGACTAAAGGTAGGTAAATCCCAAGGTACTAAAAGAAATGGCAGAAGTAATAGCAGATGCATTAGTTGTAATTTATCAAAGTTTGCTGGACTCTAGGGAGGTGCTGCCTGATTGGAAAACAGCTAATGTAACGCCACTGTTTAAAAAGGGAGGTAGACAAAAGGCAGGTAACTATAGATCGGTTAGCTTAACATCTGTAATTGGGAAAATGCTGAATCTATCATTAAGAAAGAAATAGCAGGAGATCTGGAAAAGAATGGTTCAATCAAACAGATGCAGCATGGATTCACAAAGGGAAAGTCGTGTTTGATGAACTTACTGGATTTTTTAAGAAGATATAATGAGTGTGGTTGACAGAGGGGAACCAGAAGGGGGCGAGGAGCAAGAGCAGACTGGGCAGAAAAATGTAGAGAACTGTTTTATTACTGCTGGATTCTTGGCTGCCCTGCTTGGCCCCACAGCTCCCATACCAGGATCTCTCTTAATAAAAAGTCACTCAACAAGTTTGCACGTTTCTGCTTCCAGAAGAGTTTGGATACTAACTTAAATCTTTCCATCTAAGCATCCCCTCAAAACCAAAACATAATGCCTAAACTCAGAGAGTCAACCTCAGGAATATTATCTGACCCAAGGAGGAGGAGGAGGAGGAGGGGCAAGACTGAGAATTCAGGGGAATTCTGTATTGTGCCAGGACCAGAGTCCTGGCGAATTGTATAACTAGAACTGTAGATAGCGCTTTAAACTAACTGGAGGGGGGGGGGGGTGAGAATTACAAATTCTAAAATAAAGGAAAGGGTAAGCGTACAGGTCAATGTTGAGGATGTTCCGCTAATTAGAGGAGTAAGGGGCATGAGAGAGGTTATTAGCGTTTCTGCAAGTAAGGTCCAGATAAATGCTGGAATAAAAGACACTTTACTTGAATGCACGAAGCATTCGGAACAAAGTGAGTGAGCTGATGGTGCAAATCAGCTCAAATGGGTATGATCTACTGGCCATTACGAAACATGGCTGCAGGGTGACAGGGACTGGGAACTGAATGTCCAGGCCTATCAGGTGTTAAGGAAGTACAGACAGGAGGAAAAAGGGAGTGGGGTGGCTCTGTTAATTAAGGATAATATCAGGGCAGTAGTAAGAAAAGGTATAGGCCCCAAAGAACAAAATGTGGAATCATTGTGGGTAGAGTAAGGAATAATAAGGGGAGGAAGATGCTGGTTGGTGTGGTCTATCGGCCCCCAAATAATAACTTAGAGGTGGGGTGGGCTATAAACAAATAATTGATGAGTGCAAAAACTGAACAGTGTTAATGAGGAGAGATTTCAATCTGCATATTGATTGGATGACCCAAGTTGGATGCGGTGTGCTTGAGGAAGAGTTCTGGGAATGCTGTCGGGATGATTTCCTTGAAAGTATGTAACAGAACCTACAAGAGAGCAAACTATCTTGGATCTGGTACTGTGCAACGAGGCAGGTAGAATTAAGGATCTTCTTGTGAGGGATCCTCTTGGGACGAGTGATCATAGTACGGTTGAAATTCTGATGCAGATGAATGATGAGAAAGTAGGGTCCCGAACCAGTGTACTCTGTTTGAACAGAGGGGACTATCATAGGATGAGAGCAGAATTGGCAAATGTAGATTGGGGGTGCAGATTGGTTGGTAGGACAGCTGAGAATTTTTAAGGAGGAGATCTTTTTCAGTACTCAGCAGAAATATATTCCAATGGTAAAGAAGGACTGTAGGAGAAGGGAAAATAGCTGTGGTTATTGAAGGAAATAAAGGAGAGTATTAAGTTAAAAGCTGATGCATTCAGAGCAGCTAAAAACAGTGGGCGATTAGAAGATTGGGCAAGTTTTAAACAACAATGACTAAGAAGGTGATAAAGGAAGGAAAGATAGAGTATGAGCCTAAACTAGCTCTAAATATAAAAAATTTTTCAGTAAAAGTTTTTTACAAATATATAAAGAGGAGACTGGCTAGAGTGAATGTTGGACTCTTAGAGGACGAGAGGAGGGGGTTTCAGCGGTGGGCGATGAGGAAATGGCTGAGGCTTTAAACAAGTTTTTTGTGTCGGTCTTCACGGAGGAGGACACAAATAGTTTGCCGGATATTAAAAATAAAAGGATGGTAGGAGATGAGATCCTTGATGCGATTACAGTCGTTAGAGAGTTAGCGCTTGATAGACTAATGGGGCTGAAGGTAGATAAGTCCCTAGGACTGGATGGAACGTATCCCAGGGTTATGAAAGAAATGGCAGAGGGGATAACGGATGCCTTAGTAATCATTTATCAAAATTCGCTTGGCTCCGGGGAAGTGCCGAAGATTAGAAAATGGCTAACATTACACCGCTGCTTAAAAAGGTAGCAGACAGAAGGTAGGGAATTATAGGCCGATTAGTTTAATGTCTGTAGTCAGAAAAATGCTCGAATCCGTCAAAGAAGAAATAGAGAGGCAACTAGAAAAGAACGGTTTGATCAAGCAGACGCAGCACGGATTCATTAAGGGGAAATCATGTCTGATGAATTTATTGGATTTCTATGAGGACGTGACTAGTGCGGTAGACAGAGGGGAACCAGTGGATGTGGTGTTTTTAGATTTCCAGAAGGTGTTTGATAACCTGCCTCAAAAAAGGTTGCTACAAAAGGTTAGGGTGCAAGCAGTTGGGGGTAAGGTATTAGCTTGGATAGAGGATTGGTTGTCTAATAGGAAGCAGAGAGTAGGGAATCTATGGGTGCCATTCTGGTTGGCAGCTGGTGACTAGTGGAGTGCCCCAGGGATCGGTCTGGGGCCTCAACTGTTTACCATTTACATCGATGATCTGGAGGAGGGGGCTGAGTGTAGGGTAACAAAATTTGCTGATGACACAAAGATAAGTGGAAAAGCAAATTGCGTGGAGGGTGTGGAAAGCCTGCAGAGGGATCTGGATAGGCTGAGTGAGTGGGCGAGGACCTGGCAGATGGAATATAATGTTAGCAAGTGTGAGGTTATCCACTTTGGTAGGAATAGTAGTAGAAGGATTATTCATTAAAAGGCAAAAGCTGCAGCATGCTACAGTGCAGAGGGACCTGGGGGTCCTTGTGCACAAATCGCAAAAACCCAGTCTGCAGGTGATCAAGAAGGCGAATGGGATGTTGGTCTTTATTCGAGGGGATAGAATATAAAAGCAGAAGGTCTTGCTGCAACTGTACAGGGTACTGGTGAGGCCACAGCTGGAGCACTGTGCACAGTTTTGGTCGTTGCATTTGCAGAAGGATATATTGGCCTTGGAGGGAGTGTAGAGAAAGTTCACTAGGCTGATACCAGAGATAAGGGGGTTAGTCTATGAAAAGAGATCGAGTAGACTAGGGTTGGACTTGGAGTTCAGAAGGCTGAGGGGGGGAATCTTACAGAGACATATAAGATAACGAAGGGAATGAATTGAGTAGTAGAGATTTTTCCCGCTTAGAAAGGATAGCAGACTAGAGGGCACAGCCTCAAAGTAAGGGGGGGGGGGTGCGGTTTAGATCGGAGATGAGGAGGAACTTCTTCACTCAAAGGGTGATGAATCTTTGCAATTCTCTGCCCCCATTGAAGTGGTAGAGGCTACCTCGCTGAATATATTTAAGTCACAGGTAGGTTTCTGCTAGACAAAGAAATTAAGGGTTATGGGGCCAAAGCGGGAAAGTGGATCAGCCATAATCTTATTGAATGGCGGGGCAAGCTCGAGGGGCTAGATGGCCTACTCCTGCTCCTATTTCTTATGTTATGTTCTGTAACACACACTCTGACCCACAGCAAGGGTCAGCACTGGATCACACAGCATTCAGACTCAGATTCAGCCTCCATATAACACCCTACGGGGTCACTAACAGATTGAATAATTCTGCTCTCAACAAAGTGGGGCTGGAGAAAACCATCTCTGGTCAACACTTCAGCCACATGCCGAATATAAACTCCAGCCTTCTCTGATGGATTCTGTCAGTACATCACTCTGCAACAACCCCCAAATCCCCTCCTCTTCCCAATCCCACTCCTCTCCTTACAGAAACCACTCCTGCAAAATGTCACAGGGGACTGGTAGAAACCTGTGAAGCATAGAATTACATTTATTCTTAACATTGAGCTAGTAGTAAATATGGCAAATGTCTTGTCTGAGTGTGGCAACTAGGGGAATTTCACAGTATCTTCATCAAAGTATTAATGTAAGTCTGTTTCTGACACTAACAAATAGACTAAATCTGATTGTCCAGTGATCACACTCTGATGTCAGAATTTATGTTCAGCCGTCGCTGCACCATTGTTACACACATTCTACACTTAGACCAAGGGGCAGGCACCCAAGGGAGACACCAGCTATTCCTCATATGGGTGTAAAAACATCCAACAATTTTATATCAGAGGAGTGCTTCCTGGAATTCTGGCTGATAACAATAAGTTACATTTATAAATGTAACAAATTTAAAATGTAATAAAAAAATTCCAAATCCCCTCACAAAGTATGTTAAATCCACATCAAGCAGATTACCAAGTCTGGTTAGAAAGGCAGGTTTCAAGGAACATCTTATAGGGGAGACTCTTTAAAATGTTCCTTTTTGATCAAGTTTTTGGTTCAGATCAATATCCACTCTAAGAGTTGTGACAGGTTTTGCTTCTTGATATTCTTGCCTGGGACTTTAAAAGGCTAGATTAAAGAAGTTTTCTGTTGTAAGAGAAGAGGTGCAGAGGGAACTGCAGCAACATTCACTGATCGCTTCTCAGTGTTGTTTACCGGATTTGCTTGTGGGTACATCAGCTGCAATGTTTGTTGCCTCAGACAATGACTATATTTGGCTATAACACATTTTGCCACATCCTGAGGTTGTGAAAGCCGTTAGAAACACAAATATTTCTTTTGTCATTTGAGCAGTTTCCTGGCTTGTTCAAGAATAAAGACAAGGATCAGTCAAAACAACACCACAAACATTACAGTTTAACAGGAAGACATTAAACAGCAAATGGACAGAACAGGTTCCTAAATGCAATTGTTTCAAAGCAGTTTACACTTCAATAACTCCAGACTTTGAGTCTATATCAGTAAATGTTCCTGTATGTATCAGTAACAACCTGATTTTTGAGGAGTTTGCAATGCCCAGGAAATGCCAGTCCATGCTTCACCCACCTCTTTCCTCCCACATTCAAATGGATGATCTCTCCAGTTGGTGCTGAATTTGCCATTCTCACACCATCCCATCAAACTGCAAACCAACCAAGCAACTTCCTCAAACTTAACTTCAAACAAACTTTCAGTTTGTTTCATTCCCACCCACTATCCTCAGCTAATTGGCTTAAAACTGTTTAACTCATTCAGGGTTATGAGCCGATTGGTTAAATTGGATGTCATTCAAACTTCTTCCTTATTCCCAGAGTACCTTGCATAGCAATGATGTCTGCATTTTAAAGATACATCTCACTGGCAGAATTTCTTAAAGCAACAGGACTCTGAGAATCAATTTGAGTGCATCAAACAGCTCAAATCCCAAAGGCACAAACTCCTTCAAAGTTATCTTAAAACTACTTTCTAAAACAAAATACTCTTGAAAGAATACAATATGGTTTGAAGATCTTGGGTTCAGTGATGAATAATGACACATACTCATCAATTATTGGACAGCAATTGACCATCCAAAGTGGCCATTTGGTTTAAGAGAGAGAGAGAGAGAGAGGATAAGACACAAACTAAAGCCCTAAATCTGAGTGAAAATGACTTTGACGGTATGAGACAAAGCAGATAACAACTACCTGAGCAGAACTATTAATGCATCAAAGCGCAGTTAGACAGTGAGAGATGTTCAGGATGAATTTGGCATAATGAGCATCTATGACTAGAATGAACTGGCCTTGGAAACCAAGGTAAATTTTGGCAAGAGTGAGGCCATTTCTTATTGGTTGGATAAAGGGCTTGGATAAGGTACTTTATCAGAGGGATTTGAGGCAGACTCAAAGAACAAAGAACAAAGAGCAACACAGCACGGGAAACAGGCCCTTCGGCCCAACGAGCCCATGCCACCGTCCTAACGTCTTAATGACATATCCTTGACTTTAGGCTATGCCTATTGTTGAAGATTCCCATATAGGGACCAATATAAGGACAATTTGTTACCCAATCAGCCTAAGAGCACATTTTTGGGATGTGAGAGGAAACCGGAGCACCCGGAGGAAACCCACGCAACCACGGGGAGAACGCGCAAACTCCCGCAGACACAGGCCCAAATCCTGAGCCCGTGACCCCTCGTTCTATCCATTTCTAATGGTGGAAAAAGCTTACCACCATTTACTCTATCTATACCCCTCATAATCTTATAAACCTCTAAAAGATCCCCTCTCAGCCAACGTCTTTCAAGGGAAAAGTGCGTTCAATCTTTCCTCGTAAGACAGCCCTTCCATACCAGGCAGCATCCTGGTAAATCTCCTCTGCACTCTCTCCAGGGCCTCTACATCCTTCCTGTAGTACGGTGACCAGAACTGGACGCAGTACTCCAAGTGAGGCCTAATCAACGTTGTATATACCTGCAACATCAGACTCCTACTCTTGTATTCTATACCCCTTCCTATGAAGACTAACATACCATACGCTTTTTTTTACCACATTCTCCACCTGTACTGACACCTTCAGAGGCTTGTGAACTTGCACCCCCAGGTCTCTCTGCATCTCTATACTCCGGATAGTTTTACTTTTTATCCTATAACTCCCCTCTACATTATTCCGGCCAAAATGCATCACCTCGCATTTATCCGGATTAAATTCCATTTGCCATCTATCTGCCCAATCTACCAGCCTATCTATGTCATGTTGTATTGCCAGGCACTGCTCCTCAGTACCTGCCAATCCAATCATCTTAGTGTCATCAGCAAATTTGCTGATCACACCACCTACTCCCTCTTCCAAGTCATTTATATAGACCACAAATACAAGGGGTCCTAGTACAGAGCCCTGTGGCACACCACTAGTGACAGACCTCCAGTTGGAAAAAGAGCCTTCCACTACTACCCGCTGTCTCCTCCTCCCAAGCCAGTTCTCAACCGATCTACATACCTGGCCCTGTATACCATGCGCCTTCACCTTTTCTATCAGCCTACCATGAGGGACCTTATCAAACGCCTTACTGAAATCCATATAGACTCAATGCGCTGAATGGCCTCTTTCTGCGCTGTAGAGATTCTATGACTCTTTGGGAACTGAGTGAACATTTCCTTTAATTCCTTCATATCAGGTCACCCTAACCTTAAGCCTGTGGCCTCTCATAATATTTGTTTCCAATCTAGGAAAAAGCTTACCACTGTTTACTCTACACCTTTCATAATTTTATACACTTCTATTAGAGCTTCCCTCATTCTCTGTCTTTCTAAAGAAAACAGCCCAATCTTTCCTCGTAACCCAGACCTTCCATACCAGGCAGCATCTTGGTAAATTTCCCCTGCACTCTCTCCAGGGCCTCCACATCCTTCCAGTAGTAAGGCGACCAGAACCGGACGCAGTATTCCAAATGTTCTATACAACTGCAACATTAAAGGCCAGCTCTTGTACTCTATACCCCTTCCTATAAAGGGTAGCATACCACAAGCTTTCTTTGCAATCTTCTCAACCTGTACTCCACCTTCAAAGACTTACACACCCCAAGTTCCTCTGCATTTCTATACTCTTAAAAGTTCTAACCTTTATCATATAACTCCCTCCTACATTATTTCTCCCAAAATGCATCATCTTGCATTTATCAGGATTAAATTCCATCTGCCATTTATCTGCCCAGTATACCAGCCTATCTATATCCTGCTGTATTGTCTGACACTGCTCCTCATTGTCCGTAAGTCCAGCCATCTTCGTGAGATCTGCAAACTTGCTGATCACTCCACTTACTTCCATTTCCAAGTCATTTACATATATTACAAATAGAAGAGGTCCCAGTACCGAGCCCTGCGACACACCACTAGTGACAAACCTCCAGCTAGAAAAACACCCTTCCACTATTACTCTCTGTCTCCTATTACCAAGCCAGTTACTTATCCATCTAGATACCTGTCCTTGTATCCCATTAGCCTTGACCTTTTCAACCGACCTACCATGAGGGACTTTGTCAAATGCCTTACTGAATTCCATATGGACAACCTCAATGGCTTGTCCTTTGTCGACCGTTTATGTCACCTTCTCAAAACATTCTACCAGATTCATAAGGCATGACTTCCCCTTAACAAAGCCATGCTGCATATCCCTAATCAGATCGCAACGCTCTAAGTGCCTATACATCCTATCTCTAAGAATCCCGTCCAACAGCTTCCCTACCACTGACGTCAAACTCACTGGCCTATAATCACCACGGTTATCCCTACTATCCTTTTTAAACAATGTATCACGTTCGTTATCCTCCAGTTCTCTGGGACCTCACCTATGCCCAAAGAAGAGAAAAAGATTTGCGTCAGAGGCCCAGCAATTTCATTTCTCGCCTCCCTAAGCAGCCTGGAATAAATGCCATCACGGCCCGGAGATTTATCAGTTTTAATGCTACCTAGAAACCCTAACACTTCCTCCCTTGTAATGGATATTTCACTGAAGAGGTCCACAGCTCCCTCAGAGACAGGAGCTGTCAACAAGCCCCTCTCCTTCATGAATCCGGACACCAAGTATTCATTCAGGATCTCCCCCAGTTCCCCTCCTCTGTGTCTAAGAGGTCCAATTTTTCCTCTAACCACCCTTTTGTTCCTAACATAGGAGTAAAATGCCTTTCGATTTTGGATGCTGGTGTGACTAGGATCGGGGATGTGCTGGATGGCAGAGGAGTGGGCTGGATGAACCTCCATGTGCTGGCTCAGCACACAGGGTGCCTGTCAGTTGCACAGCCAAAGCCATCCAAGTTCTTCAGACAGTCATGCTAAGCCTTGAGTGTACACGTGGTCTCGAGGCAGCGCAAGCGTGCGGTGGGATCCCAGCCAAACATACCCCTGCTCGGATGGAATTTCACATTGGTCCCAAGCCTAGTTCCTTCCTTGCTGTTTACCTCCCTATCCCCCTCCTGGATCAGGCAGCCCACAGCTTGAGGTGTCTCATGGAAATGCTATCTGTGTCTTTTGCCACCACACGGAAGTGTTTCCTGTACGGGCTCCTGCTGCACACCTTCCACTACTGCATCCTTGCCTTCGCTCTGATACGCCTTGGCGAGCTTTGTTGCTGCAATGGAGTTCCCCACTGGAGGTCCCTCTATAGGGGCATGTTCCCCAGTATCTTGGGGACCTGGGGTGTAGGATGCTACACGCAGCACGACCATACAATCAAAGGTCACACTGGTTCACGGACTCCCAAACGTGCCCTTTATGTAACCCCGTGGCATTGCGGACATATTTATGTTCAATGTTTTAGACTGCACAAACTTTTCAGTTTCTTCAAAAACCTTTCAATGATGTTTTATTTGCAATTTAGCCCCACGCCCCTGATTTATGGGCACCCAGTGCGGAGGGGGACAGGGAAAGCGGAGGACCTCCTCGTGAACCTGCCCCTGGTCCTGGCAAGGTGTGTCATCACTCGGTCCAGACAACGGGCAATCGAGAAGGTCATCCAATCTATCTGCCTGTCCCTCTATCATGGCTACATTTACAGCTGGATGTCCCTGGAGAGGGAGCATGTGATGTCTGAGAGCACTATCGGAGCTTTCATGCCCATTAGACACTGCAGGGACTGGGCTGTATTATTGACCCCTTTAATCACATTTTAATTTTATGCTTTAAGTTTTCTTTCCATTTTGTTTTTTTTTGTTTCGGGCAGTTCCCCCCCTTTTGGGAAGGCTGCCACTTTGAATTTGTCCCTTAGTTAATTTGATTTAGTTTAATGTTTTAGCCAAAAAGATTGACTATAAAATCTTTGCCAGGGCAACGTCTTCATGCCTTGGTTCTGTGCTGAATCCCCATGATGCCCCCTGATCCATCCTACAATGTCCCAGGCAAATCAATACATGACAAACTCAATCTGCTCCAGGACCTTATACATCATTCCCAGAGGGCTGGCCTGTCGAGTGCCTTCCTGTCTCTCAGGCAGGAGTAGAGCACGAATATCTGCTCAGAAATCTGTGGGGATTTGGGATCGAGACACACTTTGTCACTTGGATCCAATTACTGTACTCTGTCACAGATTGTTTAATTAAGGCTAACAGGTCCCTGATGGTGCCCCTTTGCTTTTGGGAGAGGGCAGTGGTAGGACTGCATTCGATTTGCGTGGAGCCATTCCTATGCCTCTTGTGGAGGGGGATTGTCAGGTTTGGCTCTGTGCCATCTGGGTGTCAGGGTGGTCCTGTCGTCTTACACTGCTGACGTACTCCTCATATTCACGGATCCGGCTAACCTGCGGAGGTTGTGGGAGTGCCAGGCCATTACTCTACCACGTCCTCTACCAGCATCAACTGGTAACTATGATGGGAGGATGATGGCATTGGACTGGGGTAAGCACAGTAAGAAATCTCACGACATCAGGTTAAAATCCAACAGGTTTATTTGGTAGCACAAACTTTCAAAGTATCGCTCCTTCTTCAGGTGAGTGAAGAATTGTGTTCACAAACAAGGCATATATAGACACAAATCCAATTTACAAGATAATGGTTGGAATGCAAGGCTTTACAGGTAATCAAATCATAAAGGTCTTAAACCTGGTGTTATGAGACTTCTTACTGTACCCAGGATCAACAGCGCCAAGTGTTCTGGGCTCCTGGTCAGTCTGTGGCAGGCGGACCCTCACCCGGAGGAGTTCAGGCTTTTCACCTGGAGCAGGACCAACCTTGTCTACTTGGGAGTCCATCTTTTCCTGGCTGAGGAATTGACAGGAGTTGGAGACCAAAGTCTGCTCGCCTGAGTCACTCGCCTGAGTTAGTGTTAGTGTTAGGGTTAGGGTTAGGGTTAAGGTTAGGATTAAAGTTAGGTTTAGGGTTAGTGTTAGGGTTAGGGTTAAGGTTAGGATTAGGGTTAAGGTTAGGGTTAGGGTTAAGGCTAGGGTTAAGGTTAGGGTTAGGGTTAGGGTTAAGGTTAGGGTTAGGGTTAAGGTTAGGGTTAAGGTTATGGTTAGGGTTAGGGTTAGGGTTAAGGTTAGGGTTAGGGTTAAGGTTAGGGTTAGGTTAGGTTGGGTTAAGGTTAGGGTTAAGGTTAGGTTTAGGGTTAGTGTTAGGATTAGGGTTAGTGTTAGGATTAGGGTTAAGGTTAGGGTTAGGGTTAAGGTTAGAACATAGAACATTACAGCGCAGAACAGGCCCTTCGGCCTTCGATGTTGCGCCGACCAATTAAGAGAAAGCAAAGACCCTCTAACCTAAACCATTCCCTTTTCATCCATAAACCTATCTACTAACCTCTTAAACGCTACTAAACTTGGCCATCTACAACTGACGCAGGCAAGGCATTCCATACCCTTACCACCCTCTGGGTAAAGAACCTGCCTCTGACATCCGTCCTATAACTATCACCCCTTAATTTAAAGCTATGTCCCCTCGCGCTAGCTTTCTCCATCCTCGGAAAAAGGCTATCACTGTCCACCCTATCTAAACCTCTAATCATAGAACATAGAACATAGAACATTACAGCACAGAACAGGCCCTTCGGCCTTCGATGTTGTGCCGACCAAAATAAAAAGCAATGCCCCTCCAAACTAAACCATTCCCTTCTCTTCCATATACTTATCAACTAACCTCTTAAACGCCACCAAACTTGGCGCATCTACAACAGCTGCAGGCAGGGCATTCCACTCCCTAATCACTCTTTGAGTAAAGAACCTACCTCTGATATCCGTCCTATAACTCATACCCCTTAATTTAAAGCTGTGTCCCCTCGTGCTAGCTTTCTCCATCCTAGGAAAAAGGCTATCACTGTCCACCCTATCTAAACCTCTAATCATCTTATATGTTTCAATAAGGTCTCCTCTTCGCCGCCTTCTTTCTAACGAAAACAACCTCAAATCCCTCAGCCTCTCTTCATAAGACCTGCCCTCCATACCAGGCAACATCCTGGTAAACCTCCTCTGTACCCTCTCCAATGCCTCCACATCTTTCTTATAATGTGGGGACCAGAACTGCACACAATACTCCAAGTGCGGCCGCACTAGAGTTTTGTACAGTTGCAACATGACGTTGCGGCTCCGAAATTCAATCCCCTTACCAATAAAAGCTAAGACTCCGTATGCCTTCTTAACAACCTTATCGACTTGATTGCCAACTTTCAGGGATCTATGCACATATATACCAAGATCCCTCTGTTCATTAACACTATTAAGAGTCCTACCATTAGCCCTATACTCTACACATTTGTTATTCCTGCCAAAATGAATTACCTCACACTTTTCCACATTAAACTCCATTTGCCACCTCTCGGCCCAGCTCTGCAACTTGTCCAAGTCTCTCTGCAAACTATAACACCCCTCTTCACTATCTACCACTCCACCGACTTTAGTGTCATCTGCAAATTTACTAATCCATCCTTCAATACCCTCATCCAGATCATTTATAAAAATTACAAACAGCAGGGGCCCCAAAACAGATCCCTGAGGTACACCACTTGTAACCGAACTCCATGATGAATATCTCCCATCAACCACCACCCTCTGTCTTCTATCTGCTAGCCAATTCCTAATCCAATTAGCTAAATCACCCTCTATCCCATAAATCTGCATTTTCTGCAGAAGTCTTCCATGGGCCACCTTATCAAACGCCTTACTAAAGTCCATGTATACCACATCAACCGCCTTACCCCCATCCACCTCTTTAGTCACTTTTTCAAAAAACTCAATGAGGTTAGTAAGGCACGACCTACCCTTCACAAAACCATGCTGACTATCCCCAATCAATTCGTTTTTCTCTAAATAACTATAAATCCTATCCCTAATAATTCTTTCCAATACTTTGCCCACAACAGAAGTAAGACTCACCGGCCTATGATTCCCAGGAAAGTCTCTATTCCCCTTCTTGAACAATGGGACCACATTCGCTTTCCTCCAGTCTTCTGGCACTATACCTGTAACCAACGACGACCTGAAGATCAGAGCCAGAGGCTCTGCAATTGCCTCTCTCGCCTGCCAGAGAATCCTCGGGTAAATCCCATCCGGCCCAGGGGACTTATCTAACTTCAAATCCTCAAGAATATCTAGCACATCCTCCTTATCTACTTCAATACTTTCCAGCTTGCAACCCTGTATCCCAGTGTTCTCCACAACTACATTTACATCTCCCTGCGTGAATACCGAAGAGAAATATTTGTTCAGTGCCTCTCTAATCTCTTCAGGCTCCACGCACAACTTCCCACTGCTGTCTCTGACTGGCCCTAATCTTGCCCTAACCAATCTTCTATTCTTAACATATCTAAAGAAAGCTTTAGGATTCTCCTTGATCCTATCAGCCAAAGTCTTCTCGTGTCCCCTTTTAGCTCTCCTCAACTCACTCTTTAGCTCCCTCCTGGCTAATCTATAGCTATCCAGTGCACTAACTGAGCCTTCAAGCCTCATACTGACATAAGCCTCCTTTTCCCTTTTAACTAGTGAATTAACTTTTTTAGTACACCATGGTTCCCTTACTCGACCATTTCTCCTTGCCTGACAGGGACATACTTATCAAGGACTCGCAGTAGCTGCTCCTTGAATAAGCTCCACATTTCAGATGTTCCCAGTCCCTGTATTCGCCTAGTCCAACCTATGCACCTTAATTCCCTCCTAATGGCCTCATAATTACCATTCCCTCAGCTATAACTACTGCCCCCAGGTTCATGCCTATCCCTATCCATCACTAAGGTGAACGTAACCGAATTGTGGTCACTATCACCAAAGTGGGTTAAGGTTAAGGTTAGGGTTAAGGTTAGGGTAGGGTTAGGGTGATCAGGAGCCACCCAGGTGGCGACCTTCCATCTGCAGTGATACCTTTACGTTCAGCTCTCTCCTCGATGGTCTGCCTGGCGATGTATTTCTTCTGCTAGGTGCATGGCTGTATTGTGATAAACAGCTCCTGTTTGGAATTCCTGCAGGTGTTATCCATCTTTTACTAGGACCTGTTCAAATGTTGGGATACATTACCTCATGGTGCAGCTCTCATCCATCAGGAGTAGCAGATGTCATCCAGAAGTCACTGCAAAGGAATCTGCTGCTTCACACTTCAGGTTGCAGATGCCAGGGTGCCAGGGTCAGGGATGTGCTGGGTGGTGGAGAAATCAGCTAGGTGACACTCCAGGAGCTGCCTAAACACATCAACTTGCAACCGATACCATCAATGACCTCAAAATAGTCGAGTTTATTCTTGATGTCACACATGGTCTCAAGGAGGTGCAACATATGAACACAGGAACACAGGAATTAGGAGCAAAAGTCAGCAATTCAACCTTTGAGCCCGCTTCACCATTCTATAAGATCATGGCTGATTTCCATCTCATCCAAATCTCACCTCCCTGCCTTTTAACTGGAGCTCTTCAACTGCTTTTGATCAAATATTTATCTATCTCTTTCTTGAATCCATTGATTCTGCATTCACTGCATTCTGTGACAGTGAGTTCCATAGATTCACAACCCTCTGTGAGATATAGATACTCCTTATCTCTGTCTTGAACATTTCTCCACCCCCTACCCTCTTACTCTATTACTATGATGTCTTGTCCTAGACTGTTCTAGAAAAGGGAACATTTGGTTAGCATTTACTTTATCAATTCCATTGAGTATTTTATAAACCTCAATCAAATCCCCCCTTTGTACTCCAGCGAGTACAAGCCCAAGATACTCAACCATTCCTCATACGACAGCCCCTTCAAATCTGGAATCAATCCAGTGATTGGATTGATCTTCTAAATTACCTCCAGTACACCACTTCCTTCCTCAAGAAGGTGACCAAAACCAAACAAAATACTCCAAATGTGGTCTCACCAATGCAATTGTGTGGTGGGATCCCATCTGGGTATACTTTTGCTAAGCGTATACTCCATCTGATTGTACCCCTGCTGGGTGTATACCCTGTCTGAGTTACCCCTGTTGGGATTTTACCTTGTCTGAGAGTACCTCTGCTTAACATATACTCCATCTAATTGTACCTCTGCTGAATGTATACTCTATCTGATTGTACCCCTGCTGAATGTATACTCTATCTGATTGTACCCCTGCTGGGTGTATATCCCGTATGAGTGTACCCCTGCTGAGTGTACACCCCGTCTCAGTGTACCTGTCCTCAAGACAGAATTTCACATTTGTCCCAATCCCAGACCTCCCTTCCTGGTCAAGCGTCCCATGGTTTGAGCCATGTAGCTGAAATGTCCTCTATCTTTTTTCCACTGCACGACAGGGTTATTGCTGCATAGCTTTCAACACTATGTCCTTACCCATCACCTTAATATACCTTGGCGAGCTTTGATGCCATTCAGTGGTGAGGGCCCCAAGTAGAGGTTCCCCAATGGAGGGATCCTGCCCCACTACATCAGTGATATTTGGAGGAGAGTGGTGTTTGCAGCAGTGATGTAGAGATGCCAGTGTTGGACTGGGGTAAACTCAGTAAGAGTCTGGCAACACCAATTTTAAATCCAACCAATTTATTTGATAGGAAATCTGCCAGCTTTCGGCATTTGTAGCCTTCGTCAGGCGAATGAGATGTTCTGGTCTCCAAAAGCACACATATCAGCACAGACAGTATTTTTTTCTACAATCTGTAAACTGTCTGTACTGATATGTGTGCTTTTGGAGATCAGAATATCTCACTCACCTGACGAAGGCTACAAATGCCGAAAGCTCGCAGATTTCCTATCAAATAAATCGGTTGGATTTAAATTTGGTGTTGCCAGACTCTTACTGTGTTTGCAGCAGTTCCATATAACCGTACCAGTTCACAGGATCTCCAGAAACTTGCTCCTTTTGCAATTTTGCAGCATCTATGGACCATGTGTGTGCTCACCCTATAGACTGCAGTCCCTTTTCAGTTAGCTAATCAATTTCTTTTTGATGTTCTGTTTGCACTTCGGTCCCATACTGTCGCATACATGGGGACAGTGAAGGGGGAAGATATTTGCCTTCCCCACATCTCTGTCATGAACCTGCTCCTGTGCTGCACAAATGTACTATTAATCAGACAGCAGGCGATGGAAGGGGCCATCATTCCAACTGTCTGCCCCTGTACTGCAGCTACATTTGTGGCTGGGAGTCCCTGGAGAGGCAGCAGGCAGAACACATGGGCACCACTGAGTTCTTCCATGTTGTTGAACACCACAGGGGCTGAGGTTTATTATTGACCCCATAATCATATTTTGGTTTAATGTTTTAAGTTTCCTTTGTTCTTTGTCTTTTGTTTCAGATGATTCCCTTCTTTTTGGAGGCTGCCCTTCTCGCTTTCTCCCAGAGTTTGATTTTAGTTCATTGGTATTAGTTGGCCTTGATCGCATTGCGTGCTTAGTCAGGTGGTCACGGTCAGTCGTTGATATTTCTCACATGCTCATTCTGTCATCTCCACTTGCTTAGTCTGTCAGCCAGCATTGCTTTCTTGGTCAGTCAGCCTGGGTCTGTTGGCCTCGGTCAGTTGGTCAGATGGTCTGGCTCAGTTGGTCATCAGAAGGCCTTACTCACTCGGACAGTAGGCCTGGCCTGCTTGCTTGATCAGTCATCTTCTCTCAGTCATCGGCTTCACTTGGTTGATCAGTCAGCCTCACTCATTTGGTCAGCTAGTTGACTGGCCAATGACAGTGTAAAGATTCTGGGAGGCTGATGAGGGATGGTGAGGAGTCTAGCTGATCAATGGGAGGGGGGAATGGTGGATGGTCAGTTTCATTCCAGTCAGAGTCAGAAATCACAATAATGTATAGGTGGAGTTATCAGTTGGAGAGCAGGATGGCTGGACAGTGATTCGCATATCCAAATCAATGTGAAGCCTGTTGGTGATTTAGTCTGTGTATCCAATAAGAGAGCGAGGAATTGTGACTGGGTTTCCCCCTCAGGTTTTAATGAATTGAAGAATTTTAGTGAAGGGTAATTTCAGCACATTTTTCAACTGCCATCGGAAGTGAGTCTGGGTCATTGCATAAATTGCAGTGTTTGTGCAGCAACTCAGAAGCTGCAGCAGGAATCCCAATTCTATAATAAAAGAAACTAAATATACAGATCTATACTCTATACCATACATCCGGAACCATATAGAGTAAAACATTAATATTAACCATAACAGGATGAAATTAGCTGAGATGGCAAACAGTAAAATGATGGATATCTTTCGACTCTCCATCTCTGGGTCTTTGGGACTCTCCCTACTGCTGTGAGCTCGGAGTCTCCTGCGGGCTCTGCTGCTCACTAAAATGTGTCTGATGGTCATAATATTGAGAAGCAGAATCAGGACAAATGGGACACAAGGGGTTAAAATGTGATGGAGGATCTCGATTGCTGCCCAGACCGGAGAGTACAGAACACCCCATCTGAATATAGGAGGGATGTCAAAGGTAAATTCTTTAGTCAGAGAGTGGTTGAGGTGTGGAATGCATTGCCTGTTGTGATAGAGGAGTCAGACACTTTAGGAACTTTCAAATGGTTATTGGATAGGCACATGGAGCACACCAGAATGAGAAGGAGTGGGATAGCTTGATCTAGGTTTTGGAAAAGCTCGGCACAGCATCGAGGGCGAAGGGTCTTTACTGTGCTGTACTGTTCTATATTTACATGTTTCTCTACTCAGAGCTAAATCTGCTTCCCCTTATTTTGAGGCTATGTCCCCTAGTTCTCATTTCACCTGTCAGGGAAAACACTGCTTCTATCTTATTTATTCCCTTCATAATTTTATGTTTCTATAAAAGTCCCCACTTTCTTCTAAATTCCAATGAATTTAGTCCTATCTACTCAATCTCTCTTCATAAGCCAACCCTCTCAACTCTGGAAACAACCTAGTGAGTTTTCTTTGCACCCCCTCCAGTGCCAGTATATCCTTTCTCAAGTAAGGAGACTAAAACTGTACACAGTACTCCAGGTGAGGCCTCACCAGCAACTTATACAGCTGCAACATAACCCCACTGTTTTTAAACTCCATCCTTCTTGCAATAAAGGACAAAATTCCATTTGGCTTCTTAATTACCTGCTGCATCTGCAAACTAGCTTTTTGTGATTCATGCACAAGGACACCCAGGTCCCTCTGCACAGTAGCATGCTGCAAATTTTTACCATTTAAATAATAGTCCATTTTGCTGTTATTCCAACCAAAATGAATGACCTCACATTTACTAACAGTGCACTCCATCTGCCAGAGTCTCACTCACTCACTTAGACTATCTATATCCCTTTGCAGACTTTCAATGTCGTCTGCACACCTTACTCTGCCAATCATCTTAGTCTTATATGCAAATTTTGACACACTACACTTCAAATCATCTGTGTAAATTGTAAACAATTGTAGTCCCAACACTGATCCCTGAGGCATATCACTAGTCACTGATCCCAATCAATAAAATAGCCCTTACCTCCACTCTTTGCTTTCTGTTAGCTAATCAATCCCCTATCCTTGTGAATACATTACTCACAATACTATGCACATTGACTTTATGCAGCAGCCTTTGATGTGGCATTTTGTTGAATGTTTTCTGGGAAATATACTGCAACTTTATTCTTTATTTCCCTTCCTTACAGCAAACATAATCACAATTGTGACCCTGAAGAGCAGAAACTGTGGTCTATCCAAATGTGTCATTTGTTACCTTGTGGCCATGTCAGTGGGGTAATCTACTGATCATTATCCTCGACCTGATATTGAGACACAAACCAGGGGTTGTTCCACAGCCGATACCAGCTAAATAAGATGAAATACCAGAAAATATTCTTTAAACAGCTCAGCACGGTCACTGTTCCCAGAACCACAGCTGCCGTTTTCTTACTGCAATATTTAGTTTTCAGCTTGAGGCAGCAAATGGCCACAAATCAATCAAAAGTGAAAGTAACAGTGAACCCGACAGAACAGTCAGTGGCTGCATAAAGCAAGACGGCATGGATGTTACACACAGGGATGAACCGCACAAAATTAAACTGTTCAAAAAAAAAGGATGGGAATGTGTCTCAATATCAGGTCGAGGATAATGATCAGTAGATTACCCCACTGACATGGCCACAAGGTAACAAATGACACATTTGGATAGACCACAGTTTCTGCTCTTCAGGGTCACAATTGTGATTATGTTTGCTGTAAGGAAGGGAAATAAAGAATAAAGTTGCAGTATATTTCCCAGAAAACATTCAACAAAATGCCACATCAAAGGCTGCTGCATAAAGTCAATGTGCATAGTATTGTGAGTAATGTATTCACAAGGATAGGGGATTGATTAGCTAACAGAAAGCAAAGAGTGGAGGTAAGGGCTATTTTATTGATTGGGATCAGTGACTAGTGATATGCCTCAGGGATCAGTGTTGGGACTACAATTGTTTACAATTTACACAGATGATTTGAAGTGTAGTGTGTCAAAATTTGCATATAAGACTAAGATGATTGGCAGAGTAAGGTGTGCAGACGACATTGAAAGTCTGCAAAGGGATATAGATAGTCTAAGTGAGTGAGTGAGACTCTGGCAGATGGAGTGCACTGTTAGTAAATGTGAGGTCATTCATTTTGGTTGGAATAACAGCAAAATGGACTATTATTTAAATGGTAAAAATTTGCAGCATGCTACTGTGCAGAGGGACCTGGGTGTCCTTGTGCATGAATCACAAAAAGCTAGTTTGCAGATGCAGCAGGTAATTAAGAAGCCAAATGGAATTTTGTCCTTTATTGCAAGAAGGATGGAGTTTAAAAACAGTGGGGTTATGTTGCAGCTGTATAAGTTGCTGGTGAGGCCTCACCTGGAGTACTGTGTACAGTTTTAGTCTCCTTACTTGAGAAAGGATATACTGGCACTGGAGGGGGTGCAAAGAAAACTCACTAGGTTGTTTCCAGAGTTGAGAGGGTTGGCTTATGAAGAGAGATTGAGTAGATAGGACTAAATTCATTGGAATTTAGAAGAAAGTGGGGACTTTTATAGAAACATAAAATTATGAAGGGAATAAATAAGATAGAAGCAGTGTTTTCCCTGACAGGTGAAATGAGAACTAGGGGACATAGCCTCAAAATAAGGGGAAGCAGATTTAGCTCTGAGTAGAGAAACATGTAAATATAGAACAGTACAGCACAGTAAAGACCCTTCGCCCTCGATGCTGTGCCGAGCTTTTCCAAAACCTAGATCAAGCTATCCCACTCCTTCTCATTCTGGTGTGCTCCATGTGCCTATCCAATAACCATTTGAAAGTTCCTAAAGTGTCTGACTCCTCTATCACAACAGGCAATGCATTCCACACCTCAACCACTCTCTGACTAAAGAATTTACCTTTGACATCCCTCCTATATCTCCCACCATGAATCTTATAGTTATGCCCCCTAGTAACAGCTACATCCACTGGAGGAAATAGTCTCTGTGTGTCCACTCTATCAACCCCCTTCATTATCTTATAAACCTCTATTAAGTTGCCTCTCATCATCCTCTGCTCTAAAGAGAAAAGCCACAGCTCTCTCAGCATTTCCTCTTAAGACCTACCGTCCAAACCAGACAGCACCCTGGTAAATCTCCTCTGCACTCTCTCCAGTGCTTCCACATCCTTCTTATAGTGAGGAGACCAGAACTACACACAATACTCCATATATGGTCTCATCAAGGTCCTGTATAGTTGCAGCATAACCCCATGGCTCTTAAACTCAAACTCCCGTTAATAAACACTAATACACTATAAGCCCCCTTCACGGCTCTATCCACTTGAGTGGCAACTTTCAGAGATCTGTGGATATGAACCTCAAGATCTCTCTGCTCCTCTACATTCCTCAGAACTCTGCTGTTGATCCTGTTATCCGTATTCAAATTCACCTCGCGCTTATCAGAGTTAAACTCCATCTGCCATTTTTCAACTCAGCTCTGCATCCTTTCAATGTCTCTTTGTAACCTGCAAGAGCCCTCCAACTCATCTACCACTCCACCAATCTTGGCGTCATCAGCAAATTTATTGACCCATCCTTCAGCCCCCTCTTCCAAATCATTGATAAAAATCACAAATAGCAGAGGACCCAGCACTGATCACTGTGGTCCACCACTGGAACTGGTTTCCAGTCTGAAAATTTTCCATCCGCCACCACCCTCTGTCTTCCATGAGATATGATGTGGAGATGCCAGCTTTGGACTGTAGTAAAAACAGTAAGAAGTCTCACAATACCAGGTTAAAGTCCAACATGTTTATTTGATAGTAAACCCACAAGCTTTCAGGGTTTGCCCTTTGCCAGGTGAGTGGAGAGTTCTGGTCTCAAACAGGGCATATAAATGCAGACACAGTTTATGGAATACTGAATAGTCTTTACAGCTAATCAATTCTCAAGATGCAGACAATGTGAGCGGGAATAGCATTAAGCATCGGTTAAAGAGATGTGTATTGTCTCCAGACAGGACAATAAGTGAGATGTTGCAAGCCTAGGCAAGTCAGAGGATTGCAGATAGTGTGACATGAACTCTAGATCCTGGTTGAGGCCTTCCTTATGTATGCGGAACTTGGCTATCAGTCTCTGCTCAGTGACTCTGCGCTGTCGTGTGTCACGGGCATTCTGTGTTCAGCACTCATGGGCATTCGGCCTCTGAGCTTCAGGTAAACATTCTCCAAGTTGGCTTTCACCACATACGACAGCGCAAAGTTGCTGAGCAGGAACTGATAGCCAAGGTCCACACACACATGAGGACGGCCTCAACTGAGATCTTGGGTTCATGTCACACTATCTATAACCCCCATGACTTGCCTGAACTTGCAACATCTCACTTACTATCCTGTTTGGAAACAATGCATATCTCTTTAACCTATGCTTAATGCTATCTCCACTCACATGTCTGCACCTTTAAGGATTGATTA
Source organism: Sphyrna mokarran (assembly GCA_024679065.1). Lineage (NCBI taxonomy): Eukaryota > Metazoa > Chordata > Chondrichthyes > Carcharhiniformes > Carcharhinidae > Sphyrna > Sphyrna mokarran. Next base: position 21,843 of record JAGIQG010000036.1, on the reverse strand, counting down.
GCCTTAAAGACTCGCGTTTTATTCAGTATTCTATAAACTGTGTGTGACTTTATATGCTGTGTTTGTGACCATAACTCTCCATGCACCTGGTGAAGGGGCAAACACGAAAGCTAGTGGGTTTACTTTCAAATAAACTTGTTGGACTTTAACTTGCTGTTGTGAGACTTCTTATTATCTTCTATGAGGTAGCCAGTTATTTATCTAATCGGCCAAATTTCCCCTTATCCCACACCTCCTTACTTTCTTGATGAGCTGACAATTGGAGAACTTCTTCACACAAAATGTTATGAATCTGGAATTCCCTGCCCAATGAAGCAGTTGAGGCTCCCTCATTGAATGTTTTTAAGGCAAGGATAGATGAATTTTTGAACAGTAAAGGAATTAGGGGTTATGATGAGCGGATGGGTAAGTGGAGCTGAGTCCACGAAAAGATCAGTCATGATCTTATTGAATGGCGGAGCAGGCTCGAGGGGCCAGATGGCTGACTCCTGCTCCTAATTCTTATGTTCACTGTTTTACTCATGACAGGATCACATTGGAGGACCCATGTCAATGGAAAGTTACAGCACTCAATTATCTGTGGTTGATAGAATCAATGACTGGATACAGAGGATGAACAGAAACAACCAAGCAGCAAATCAGGCAGAATAAATGATAAGAAAAGCAACATAGTTGAACAGTTTCTAGAATTAGGATCCCAATGTCCAAAAGACCTGTTGTTAGGTGGATTGGCCACGAATAAAGTCTCCCTCACTGTACCTGAACAGGCACCAGAGTGTGGTGACTCAGGGATTTTCACAGTAACTTCATTGCAGTGTTAAGATAAGTCTAGTTATGACACTAATAAATAAATTTTAAACTTATAGGGAACACCAAAAATTGCCAGCAGGGGATAATAAAAACATTGAATCGCATTCAGTAGAAATTTAATCCAATCAGCTACTGGTATATACCAGCCATCTGCAGTAAACCGAAAAATCCACATGGATAAACTTCTGTCCAGTATTGGAACATTCCAGTCCATCGTTCCCAGATCCAGATCTCTGCTCCCTCTCTGTTTGCAGCCGCTGATCTATCTTAGTGTTGGAGTTGATGTTGCCGCTGACTCCATGGAATAACACATCGAATGGAATTCTTTATTAATAGAAGAGAGAAAACATCCAGTGAATGTGAATGGAGTACCATAGAGACTGACATTAATCGCAGTTACTGAACAAACAGCTCCAGTTAACCCGTTCAATCCAGAACTTTCTATATCACAAAGTAACACACAGATGTTTGAGGACAAATTAACACCTGGCATGTGGAGGCTTTCAAGTGTAAGTTGGTAAGGATTCAAGATCAGCACATTCCTGTAAGGATGAAGGCTAAGTATGGCAGGTTTAGGGAACTTTGGATAATGAGAGATATTGTGAGGTGAGTCAAAAAGAGAAAGGAAGCATTTGTCAGAGCTAGGAGCCTGGGAGCACACAAAGCAAATGTAGTATACAGAAAATTAGAAATAAACTTAAGCAAGGAGTAAGGAGGGCTAAAAGTAGTCATGAGAAAGCATTAACCAGAAAATCCCACAGCTTTTTATACATATATAAAGAGCAAGAGGGAGCCAGGGAGAGGATTGGCCCACTCAAGGATAAAGGAGGGAATCTATCCATGGAGCCAGAGGAAATGGGCAAGGTATTAAACGAGTACTTTGTCTCAGTTTTCACTGAAGAGAAGGACTTCATGGATGATGAGTCTTGGAAAGAGTGTGAAGATAGTTTGAGATCAAAAAGAAGAAGGTATTGGAGTTCTTGAGAAACATTAAGTCCTCAGAGCCTAATGGGATATACCCCAGAATACTGAGACAGGCAAAGTGGGAAATTGTTAGGGCCTTGAGAGAAATCTTTGTATCCTCACTGGCTAAGGGGAGGTCCCAGAGGATTGGAGGATAGCCAATGTTATTTGTTTAAGAAGGGTAGCAAGAGTAATCCAGGGAATTACAGGTTGGTGAACTTTACATCAGTGGTAGGAAAATTATTGGAGAGGATTCTTCGAGACAGGATTTATTCCCACTTGGTATTAAGTGGACATATTAGTGAGACACAATATAGTTTTGTGAAGGGGCGGTCGTGTCTCACTAACTTGATTGAAGTTTTCGAGGAAGTGATAAAGATGATTGATAAGGGTAAGAGCAGTGGAGGTTGTCTATATGGATTTCAGCAAGGCCTTTGACAAGGTCCCTAATGATATAACACAAAAATTGGTAGATTTGCAGATAGCGATGAAAACCATCAGAGGGTATAGCAGGATTTAGATCGGTTGGAGACTTGGGTGGAGAGATGGCAGATGAAATTTAATTCAGGCAAATGTGAGGTAATGCATTTTGAAAGAACTAATACAAACAGAAAATGTACAGAAATACTAAAACCCTTAAGACCATTGATAGACAAAGGAATCTGGGTGTTCACGTACACAGGTCACTGAAAGTTGCAATGCAGGTGGAGAAGGTAGTCAAGAAGGCATATGGCATGCTTGCCTTCATCAGCTGAGTATTGAGTTTAAAAATTGGCAAGTCATGTTGCAGCTTTATAGAGTCTTAGGCTGCACTTGGAATATAGTGTTTGTAATTTTTATAAATGATCTGGATGAGGGTATTGAAGGATGGATTAGTAAATTTGTGGATGACACCAAAGTTGGAGGAGTGGTAGATAGTGAAGAGGGGTGTTCTAGTTTGCAGAGAGACTTGGACAAGTTGCAGAGCTGGGCCGAGAGGTGGCAAATGGAGTCTAATGTGGAAAAGTGTGAGGTAATTCACTTTGGCAGGAATAACAAATGTGTAGAGTATAGGGCTAATGGTAGACTCTTAATAGTGTTGAAGAACAGAGGGATCTTGGTGTATATGTGCATAGATCCCTGAAAGTTGGCAATCAAGTCGATAATGTTGTTAAGAAGGCATACGGAGTCTTAGCTTTTATTGGTAGGGGGATTGAATTTCGGAGCCGCAACGTCATGTTGCAGCTGTACAAAACTCTAGTGCGGCCGCACTTGGAGTATTGTGTGCAGTTCTGGTCCCCACATTATAAGAAGATGTGGAGGCATTGGAGAGAGTACAGAGGAGGTTTACCAGGATATTGCCTAGTATGGAGGGCAGGTCTTATGAGGAGAGGCTGAAGGATTTGAGATTGTTTTCGTTAGAAAGAAGGCGGCTAAGAGGAGACCTTATTGAAACATATAAGATGATTAGAGGTTTAGATAGGGTGGACAGTGATAGCCTTTTTCCTAGGATGAAGAAAGCTAGCACGAGGGGACATAGCTTTAAATTAAGGGGTGGTAGCTATAGAACGGATGTCAGAGGCAGGTTCTTTACCCAGAGGGTGGTAAGGGTATGGAATGCCCTGCCTGCTGCAGTTGTAGATGCGCCAAGTTTGGTGGCGTTTAAGAGGTTTAGTAGATAAGTTTATGGCCAGAAAGGGAATGGTTTAGATTAGAGGGTCATTGCTTTTTCTTAATTGGTCGGCGCAACATCGAAGGCCGAAGGGCCTGTTCTGCGCTGTAATGTTCTATATTCCATGTTCTATAGTGTTCAATTCTGGTCACCACACTACCAGAAGGACGAGGAAGCTTTGGGGATGGTACAGAAAAGATTTACAAGGATATACCTGGTATAGAAGGCATTAGCTATGAGGAGAGGTTAGAGAAACTTAATTTGTTCTCACTGGAACAATGGAGGTTGAGGGGTGATCTGATAGAAGTAGAATCATAGAAACTCTACAGTGCAGAAGGAAGCCATTTGGCCCATTGAGTCTGCACTGACCACAATTCCACCCAGGTCTTATCCCCATATCCCTACATATTTTACCCACTAACCCTTCTAACCTACACATTTCAGGACACTAAGGGGCAATTTTAGCACGGTCAATCAACCTAACCTGCACATTTTGGACTGCTGGAGGAAACTGGAGCACCAGGGGAAACCTGCACAAACACAAGGAGAATGTGCAAACTCCACAGAGACAGTGGCCCAAGCTGGGAATCAAACCCAGATCACTGGAGTATGAAGTAGCAGTGCTAACCATTGTACTTGCCTAGATTATGACAGGCATGGACAGGGTAAATAGTTGGAATCTTTTTCCAAAGATGGAAGAGTCAATTACTAAGGTTTAAGGCAAGGTTTAAAAGAGCTGTACGAAGCAAGTTTTTCACACAGAGGGTGTAGGTGCCTGGAGCTCGCTTTCAGGGAAGGTAGTGAAATTAGATACAATAGTGAATTTTAAGGGGCATCTTGACAAATACATGAATAGGATGGGAATAGGAGGATATGGTCCCCAGAAAGTTAGGGTTTTTTTTTAAATCAGGCAGCATGGTTGGGGCAGGCTTGGAGGGCTGAAGGGCTTGTCCCTGTGCTGTAATGTTTTTTGTTTTTACCCGGTCTGCATGGGCTGCTGAGGGTCAGGAAAGGACGGGAAGGTGGAAATAACAGAGAATCCAACAATAAATATTTCAATCTGCATTCCATAAGGGATTGGACCCTGTGTTCTCATGGTTGTGGATTTTAGATGAGTTTATTATTACTCAGGATTGATAGAGACTACTAAAATCCAGGCTGCTGTTAAATTACCTTTCATTCAACACACTGTTATGTATAGAATAAACCTTAGCAAGGGAAGGAAATCTGTTGTTCTTACCTGCTCTGGCCTATATGTGACTCCAGAACCACAGCAATGTGACAGGACCATTGCACGGTTCTTGTCAAGACAAAGTCCCACTTTCACATTGAGAGGAATATCCTTTGCGTTGTGTGGCACTAGTTCAATGGAGAGTGCAGGAGATATGCCAGGAACAACACCAGGCATACTTAAATAAATGTGTTTAACTTGGTGAAGCTAGTATCCGCTTCAATAGCAATATCAGGAAGGCAGATTACAATTTGAATGGGTGTAAATTGAGTTGGATACTCAGTGAGAACTTGGTGCCCTCGTGTATCAGTCGTTGAAAGTAAGTGCACAGGTACAGCAGGCGTTACAGAAGACAAATAGTATATTGGCCTTTATAGCAAGCAGATTTGAATTTAGGGATAGAGATGGTCTCCTGCAATTGGATAGGCGGTTGAGGCAACTGACAACTGGGCATCAGCAATGCTAGGGGAGGGGGGCTTTAGTGGCAATCTGTGGGGTTGGGGGAGCCCCGTTGTCACTCTGCATGGGATCAGTCTTGGATGGAGGGAGGCCAGCAATCAGAGTGGGCTGGGGGTGTGGGGTGGACTGCCAGGGGAGAGCATTGCCTCTCATTGGGATGGTCTGCCAGGGTGAGGGAGGAATTGCTATTGCTGGGTTTGGGGGACTGGATATCGGGGTGCTCTGGAATGATGGGGTGGGGCGGTAGTTGGGGCTGACAGGGTAACACTGCAGTGGTCTTGGACTGGCCAATAATCAGACAGACCAGCAAACAGGGAGACTGACAGATCAGGATATTGCACATGCACGGAGTTCCAGAACTGTCAAACTCCAGGGTGAATAGACGCCGTGCACCTGGATTTTTAATGAGTTTCATGATTTTGATCTCAGCATTGCACAGAGTGCAGAGATCCACATGAAGTTACGTGGAAAAGCACTGCGATGTGGATCAGTTTTTTCAGCACTTTGGGAGAACTGCCTCTAGATTTCAGTCTGTCTAGTGCATAGGCACTTCTGTCTTTTTTTTAAACTCTAAAACACTACCTTTTTAAAGGGGCCATGCAATGCTTTCACCTCTCAGCATTTCATAATGTTTTAAAATTTTACAAATGCCAAATTTCCCCTTTAAGAAAAGATGAACCATCTTCATGAAAAAATGAAATCATTCTTTTCTCCTTTTTAAAATCACAATAAAGCATCCACAATAACATTTTCATGACCCAGAGCATGCATAACCCATCAAGTAAATGTAACATAAGACTCCTTTTAAGGATCAACAAGGTCATCTATGTGCAGATTCACAAGAGAGGGGGTGAGATCCCAAAGGAACATTTCTAATCAGTATTTACTGTTGAGAAAACCATGGATGTTAGGGAACTTGGAGAAATAAATAGTGATGTTTTGAGGAGTGTACATATTTCAGAGAAGGAGGTGATGGAAGCTCTGAAGCGCATCAAGGTAGAGAAATCCCAGGACCTGATGAAGTATATCCCAGGATATTGTGGGAGGCGAGGGAGGAACTTGTGGGTATCCTAACCAAGATATTTGAATCACTGATAGTTACAGGTGAGATGCCTGAAGGTTGGAGACTGGCAAATTTTGTGCCTTTGTTTAAAAAGGGTTGCAGGGAAAAGCTTGGGAACTGCAGGCCAGTGATCCTCACATCTGTGGTGGTAAGTTGTTAGAAGCTGTTCTGAGAGACACAATCTACACGCATTTAGAGACACAAGGACTGATTAGGAACAGTCAGCACGGCTGTGTGAGTGGAAAATCATGTCTCAAAAATTTGATTAAGTTTTTTGAAGGGGTAACCGAAAGGTAGTTGAGGGCAATGAAGTTGAAGTTGTCTATATGGACTTTAGCAAGGCTTCGACAGGGATCCTCCCCCTACGTTTCTCCCCCTTTGTTCCTCCCCCTCTGTTCTTTCCTCTCTGTTTCTCACGCTCGTTTTCTCCTCCTTTGTCTCTCCCCTGTTTCTCTGCCCCATTTCTTGCCCCTGTTTCTCATCCCCGTTTCTCGCTGCCTTTTTGTCACCAACTGTTTTTCGCCTCCTGTTTTCCCATCTTTGTTTCACACCACTATTTCTCACCCTGTTTTTCACCCTGTTTCTCACCCCCTGTTTCTCACCCACTGTTTCTCACCCCATCTTTCTCGCCCTCTTTTTCTGGCCCCATCTTTCTCGATCCCTGTTTCCCCCCTCTGATTCTCACCTATGTTTCTTGCTCCCGGATTCTCACATGCTCTTTCTCGGCCCTTGTTTCTCGCCCCCTGTTTCTCACCCTCTGTTTCTAGACCACTGTTTCACATCCCCTGTTTCTTGCCCCCTGTTTCCCTCCTCTGTATTGTTGCGCCCTGTTTCCTCTCTGTTCTCCCCTTATGTCTCCCTCTCTGTTCCCTCCTCTATTTCTCATGCTGTATTTCTCCCCCTCTGTTTCTTCCCCAAGTTTATCCCTCTTTGTTTCTCTCCATCTGTGTTTCATCCTCTGTTTTTTCCTCTCTGTTTCTCCCTTGCTGTTTCTCACCTACTGTTTCTCCTCCATTGTTTTTTCCCTGCTGTTTCTCCTCTTCTATTTCTCTCCCTCTTTTTCTCCCCCTTTGTTCCCTCCCTCTGTTTCCTATGCACTGTATCCCGCCCATTGTTTCTCACCTCCTGTTCCTCGACCCCTGTATCCACCCTTCTGTTTCTCTGCCCGTTTCTCCCCTCCTGTTTCTCAACCCCTGTTTCTCGCCTCCTGTTTCTCACTCCCTTTTTCTCGCCACCCCTGTTTCTCACCCCTTGTTTCTCCCCGTCTGTTTCCCACCCCGTTTCTTGCCCACTGTTTCTTGCTCCCTTTTTCTCACCCCCGTTTCTCCTCCACTGTTTCTCACCTCTTGTTTCTCGCCCCCGTTTCTCGCCCACTGTTTCTCACCTCCTGTTTCTCCCACTCTATTACTCCCACTCAGTTTCTCCTCATCTGTTTCTCTCTCTCTCTGTTTGTCCCCCTCTGCTCCTTGCCCGCTGTTTTTCACCCCGTTTCTCACAATCTGGTTCTCCCCGTCTGGTTCTCCAACTTTGTTTCTCCCCCTCTGATTTGACCCCATTGTTTCTCACCCCTGTTTCTCACCCTTGTTTCTCACCCCTTTTTTCTCCCCCTCTGTTTCTTGCCTCTTGTTTCTCCCCCTCTGTTTCCTGCCCCCTTTCTCACCCCTGTTTCTTGCTCCCTGTTTCTCGCCCATGTTTCTCGCCCATGTTCCTCGCCCCCTATTTCTCCGCCTCTATTTCTCCTTCCCGTTTTGTGCCTCCTGTTTCTCGCCCACTGTTTCTCACCTCCTGTTTCTCGCCTCTATTTCTTGCCTCTAGTTCTAGCCCCCGTTACTCCCACTCTGTTTCTTCTCATCTGTTCTCTCACTCTGTTTCTCCCACCCTGTTTCCTCCCCTCTGTTTCTCCCCCTACGTTTCTGGGCCGCTATTTCTCGCCCTTTGTTTCATCCTCCTTTTTCTCACACTCTATTTCTCCCCCATGGTACTCCAACTTTGTTTCCCCCCCTCTGATTTTACCTCAAAGTTCCTCACCCCCTGTTTCACGCCCCCTGTTTCACGCCTCCTGTTTCTAATGCCCTGTTTCCCACCAGCCCCTATTTCACACCCCCTGTTTCTCACCCATGTTTCTCGCCTTCTGTTTCTCGCCCCCTGAGTCTCACCCCAAGTTCCTCACCCGCTGTTCCCTCCCTCTCTTTCTCCTCCCCTGTTTCTTGCCTCCTGATTCTCACCCTGTTTCTTGAACCCTGTTTCTCACCCCCTGCTTCCACCCTTCTGATTCTCCACTCCTGTTTCTCGCTGCATGTTTCTCGCCAACTGTTTCTCATCTACTGTTTCGTATCCCCTGTTTCTCCCCACTCCCATTTCTTGCTCCCTGTTTCTTGCTCCCAGTTCCTTGCCCCTTGTGTCCTCTCCTCAGTTTCTCCCACTCTATTTCTTCTCTTCTGTTTCTCCCCCTTTGTTTCATGCCCCCTGTTTCTCACTTCCTGTTTCCCCTCTTCTGTTTCTCCGGCCTATTTCTTGCCTCATGTTTCTCCCCCCTGTTTCTCGCCCCCTGTTTCTTGCTCCCTGTTTCCCCTCCTCAGTTTCTCTGCCCCTGTTTCTTACCTCATGTTTCTCACTCCCTGTTTCTCACCCCCCTGTTTCTCACCTCCTGTTTCACCTCCCCTGTTTTTCACCCCCTCTTCCCCGCCCCTGTTTCCCCTCCTTCTCGCCACCTTCCCTTCTCACCACCCCCCGTTCTCACCACCCCTGGCCTGTGCCCCTTCTTCCCCCTCTGCCACCGCTTGCACCTCCTCTTCCCCCACCACCCCCTGTTCCCCCTCCACCACCCCATGTGCCCCTACTTCCAGTCCCTGCGCCCCCGATTGCCCCCGCCACCTCTGCACTCCCTCTTCCACCCTGGCCCTGTGCCCCCCTTCCCCCTCCACCCTCCATTCCCCAGTCCTGCACCCCTCTTCTCCCTCCACCCCCTCTCTCTCTCTTCCCCACCCTCCCTGGGTTTTTGGGATGTCTCCCGGTTGGGACTGTGACTGTCTCTGTCTCTCCCCAGGTGGCTACGTGGAAACTAGCTGTTAAACACTATGGAATCTACGCTGCCTGGGCCGTGCTGATTATTCTCTGTCTCTGCCGCCTGGCTCGAGCCTGCTACTGGGCTTGTCCCGAGTCAGTCACCCCATCCAGAACTTCTACTGATCATCTCCCAACCCCAAGAACAGAGAGCGGAGTGAGGGGCTGAATGGCCTATTTAACTCACCCTGCTGCACAGTGGGAACTGTGACTATCACTGTGATCCCTAACAGCATTACCTCCTCACTACACACGCTGTCGGTGTGTGTCTGTGTCTGCTTACTACAGACCCCGTGTGTGTGTTACACTGACGTTCTGATCCACTGTCAGCCTCGCATCTCCCTCCCTCACTCCCTCAGGGTCTGAGTGGATTCAGGGGTGGAGAGAGTGATGTGTGCGAGAGGGCAATCCAGCTGGAACACAATTCTCCTGGTGTGACCAAATCACTCCCCATGTAAAGCAGATAGTATACTAGCCTTTGTAGGAAGGGGTATTGAGTACAAGAGGCAGTCAAGTCGAGAAGGTTGTTAAGAAGGCATATGGAGTCTTGGCTTTTATTGGTAGGGGGATTGAATTTCGGAGCCGCAACGTCATGTTGCAACTGTACAAAACTCTAGTGCGGCCGCACTTGGAGTATTGTGTGCCGTTCTGGTCCCCACATTATAAGAAAGATGTGGAGGCATTGGAGAGGGTACAGAGGAGGTTTACCAGGATGTTGCCTGATATGGAGGGCAGGTCTTATGAAGGGAGGCTGAGGGATTTGAGGTTGTTTTCGTTAGAAAGGAGGCGGCTAAGAGGGGACCTAATCGAAACATATAAGATGATTAGAGGTTTAGATAGGGTGGACAGTGATAGGCTTTTTCCTAGGATGGAGAAAGCTAGCACGAGGGGACACAGCTTTAAATAAGGGGTGATAGTTATAGGACGGATATCAGAGGTAGGTTCTTTACCCAAAGGGTGGTTCGGGAGTGGAATGCCCTGCCTGCAGTAGTTGTAGATGCGCCAAGTTTGGTGGCGTTTAAGAGGTTAGTTGATAAGTATATGGAAGAGAAGGGAATGTTTAGTTTGGAGGGGCATTGCTTTTTATATTGGTCGGCGCAACATCGAAGGCCGAAGGGCCTGTTCTGTGCTGTAATGTTCTATGTTCTATGTTCTATCTCCTCTGTATTTGCTTTCCTGCACCTTAAATCTGTGTCCTCTCGTAGTGACCATTTCAGCTCGGGGAAATAGTTTCTGAGAATCCACCCTATCTATTCCTCTCAACACTTTATAAATCTCTATCAGGTCGCCTCTCAACCTACGTCTCTCCAGTGAGAAGAGTCCCAGCTCCCTCAACCTGTCTTCATAAGGCCTGCCTCCCAATCCAGGCAGCATCCTTGTAAATCTCCCCTGCACTCTCTTAATAGCCTCTACATCCTTCCTATAATGAGGCGACCAGAACTGCACACAATATTCCAAGTGGGGTCTGACAAGGGTCTTATAGAGCTGCATCATTACCTCCTGACTCCAAAACTCTATTCCTCGATTAATGAAGGCCAGTACACCATACGCCTTCTTGACTACTTCCTCCACCTGCGAGGCCGATTTAAGAGTCCTATGGATCCAGACCCTGAGATCCTTCTGCTGTACAACACAGCTAAGACTCCTACCCCTTATATTGTACTCCTTCATCCCATTATTCCTGCGAAAATGGACCATTACACATTTATCCATATTGAAGTCCATCTGCCACTTCTCTGCCCAGTCTTGCATCCTGTCAATATCCTGCTGCAACTTTTGACATCCCTCCAGACAATCTACAACACCACTGACCTTTGTATCATCGACAAACTTACTAACCCATCCCTCCACTCCCTCATCCAGGTCATTTATGAAAATGACAAACAGCAAGGGTCCCAGAACAGATCCCTGGGGCACTCCACTGGTGACCGATCTCCATGCAGAACAAGACCCATCCACAACCACTCTCTGCCTTCTGCCGGAAAGCCAGTTCTGGATCCACGAGGCCAAAGCCCCTTAGATCCCATGCCCTCTCACCTCTCGCCTTGCATGGGGGACCTTATCAAACACCTTGCTAAAGTCCATGTACACTACGTCCACCGCTCTTCCTTCGTCAATGTGCTCAGTCACATTTTCAAAGAACTCAATTAGGCTTGTAAGGCATGACCTGCCCTTGACAAAACCATGCTGACTATTTCTGATCAGTCTAAACTTCTCCAAATGTTCATAAATCTTATCCCTCAGAAGCCTCTCCATCAACTTACCAACTACTGAAGTCAGACTCACCGGTCAGTAATTTCCTGGACTATCCTTGTTCCCTTTCTTAAAGTAGGAACCACATTTGCAATCCTCCAATCCCCCAGAACATTTCCCGTTTCTATGGACGATGCAAATATCATCACCAGGGGCTCTGCAACCACTTCCCTCACCTCCCACAATAACCTTGGGTACATCCCATCCGCTCCCGGCGACTTGTCTATCTTGATAGAATTTAACAGATCTAACACATCCTCTTTCCTAACATCCACATACTCAATCTTTTCCGTTTGCCTCAAACCTGCAGTACAACCTCCCAGTTCACTTTCCACCGTGAATATCAAGGCAAAGTACTCGTTAAGCACCTCTGCCATTTCTTCCTGATTCACACAGACTTTTTCCCCTTCACCTTTTATAGGTGCGATCCCTTCTCTTCTCATCCTTTTACTTTTCACATATTTGTAGAAGGCCTTGGGATTCTCCTTAATCTTACCTGCCAAGGCCTTCTCATGACCCCTTCTGGCTCTCCTAATTTCCTTTTTAAACTCCCTTCTACTCACCTTATACTCCTCTAGATCCCTAACATCTACTAGCTCTCTGAACCTTTTATACACCTTTCTTTTCTTCCTAACTAGGTTCATCAAAACCTTCGTGCACCACAGTTCCCGCCCCCTACCAAAACCTTGTTGTCTCCTCGGAACGTTGTCTTGCAGAGCCCCAGACAAACATTCCTTGAATATCCGCCACTTTCCTTCTGTAGTCTCCCCCAAGAACGCCTCCTTCCAGTTTATTCATCCAATTACCTGCCTAATGTTTTCATATTTCCCCTTACTCCAGACAAACACCTTCCTAGCCTGCCTGATCCTATCTCTTTCCATTGCTATCGTGAAAGAGATAGAATTATGATCTCCATTCCCAAGATGCTCACCTACTGTGAGATCCGACATGTGTCCTGGCTCATTAGCTAGCACCGGGTCAAGTACAGCCTCTCCTCTCGTAGGCTTTTCCACGTACTGTGTCAGGAAACCTTTCTGAACACACCTAACAAACTCCTCCCCATCCAAACCCCTTCCCCTTGGGATATTCCAGTCGATGTTTGGGAAATTGAAATCTCCCATCACGACAACCGTGTTATTTCTACATCTGTCTAGGATCTGTTTCCCTATCTGCACCTCAACTTCCCTGTTGCTATTGGGCGGCCTATAGAATACACCCAGCAAAGTTATCGACCCTTTGCTGTTCCTAACTTCCATCCACAGGGACTCCGTAGACATTCCTTCAACGTCTTCCACCTTCTCTACAGCCATGACACTGTCCCTGATCAACAGTGCCACACCACCATCTCTTTTGCCCCCAACGCTGTCCCTCCTGAAGCATCTGAATCCCGGCACCTGAAGTACCCAGTCCTGTCCCTGAGACAACCAAGTCTTTGTAATGGCCAGCACATTACACTCCCAAGCAGCAATCCACGCCCTAAGCTCATCTACCTTATTTATTTTGCTCCTGGCATTAAAATAGACACACCTCAGCCCCTCAGTCAGGATATTTCCCTTTTCCACCACCCGCCTTCCTTAGATTTTTGGCATACTGGCTCAGATTTAGAGAGCGGGCCACTGCTGCCTCCCTCGGATGAGTTGTCCCGCCCAGTAGTACTCAGGCAGGAGTACTTATTATGAAGGGGGACACCCTCTGGTATGCTCTCCATCACCCAAGTTTTCCCCTTCCTGATAGTCACCCACGTGCCTTCTTCCTGTTGCCCTGGTGTGACCACCTGTTGATAGCTCTTGTCGATTATCTCCTCGTTCTCTCTAATGAGACGAAGATCCTCAAGCTGCATCTCCAATTCTTTAACCTTGTCCCTTAGGAACTGCAGCTCTACACACCTAGCACAGGTATGGATGTCTGGGAAACCAGTAGCCTCCAAGATCTCCCACATCTGGCACTGGCAACAACATATCGGCCTTACGCCCATTATTTGCCCCTTTTAGAAACCCAGAGGAAAAAGGTAATAAAAACTTATAACTTACGCTCTCTCACCCTTTTTGCTTAGGCCTTGTGAGCCAAAGCCCTTACAGCCACACAAAAAACAGATAGAAAAACAATCTTACGTGCTCTCTCTCTCGCTTTCTCTTTTTTAGGTTAGAGGAGGGGGGAGGGTGGGATACTCTACCCGTGTAGAGTATCGGGATTTCCCACCGCTCCAATTTATAGTAAGCTTAAAAAAAACTACTCTACCCACGTGTCTTTGCGACACTTTATGGCCTCTGGTAAATTAAAAAAAACTAGTAAAAATAAATAATTTGTAAAGAAAAATTGTTCTACTCACCCACACAAGCTCGCCTCTCGGAAATCGCTGCCTCTCTTCAGTGCCCCCAAGGAACAACGAGACCGAATCCCCGAGGTGAGTAACTTTTTAAACTTAAAAAAAAACTACTCTACCCACGTGTCTACCAACGAAACTTATTTTCCCTTTGGGAGAGGTGTCAATAACCAGAGGGGCTGTGGATTTAAAGAACAGAGCAGATTTCTGTAGGGATATGAGGAAAAATGCTTCCATTCACAGGTAGCTGGGATCTGCAGTTCACAGCCTGAAAGGATGGAAGAAGTGGGAACAACCACAAGAAGCATTTAGATCAGCGATTCAAACATCAAATTCAGAAGGCTGTGGATCAAGTGCTGGAAAATGGAATTCCTTTGGATAGGTATGTGATCACCAGTTCAGAAATAAAGGGACGAAAGGCCACATTTTGTGCCATAGAACATAGAAGAGTACAGGCCTTTCGGCCCTTGATGTTTTGCCGAGCTATGTCCAATCCCAAGATCAGGCTATCCCACTCCCTATCATTCTGGTGTGCTCTATGTGCCTATCCAATTACTGCTTGAAAGCTCCTAAAGTGTCTGACTCCACTATCACAGTAGGCAGTCTATTCCACACCCTGACCACTCTCTGAGTGAAGAACCTAACTCAGACATCCCTCCTATACCTCCAATCATCAACCTTATAGTTATGCCAATTAAAACTTGAGAACTGCTAAACCACCCTCAGCAGTGACCCCATCACTTGGAGCTCTCACAGTGCTGCCTGGGATACTGACCATGTACCAAACCGATGTGGTTACAAATGTGCAATTGCAGCCAGCAGTGAGTCTGAGAGAGAGAGATACCTGTCAGCCCTCTGCTGCTGCAGATAGCGTCAACACAGCAACTGCCCTCAGATAGTCTGGGTGCTGCAGCTCTTTGTGAGCAACCCCCAAAACTCCCCTTCAGTATGTCCCCCCCTTGCCACCGCCACCACCACTACCAACCAGACCAATTACCCCTCTTTCCCACTCCAATTGCATGCAGAATGGCTGTAGGACCCCCTGCCTCCCAACAATCACTTTCAGTGGGGTAACAGGGAGAACCCCACCCCACAGCAATATGCAGAGTGACCACGGGGACACCCTACCTCACTAACGAAGAGGGACATCTTGCCCCCCCTCCCCCACCGAACAATTGGGCGCAGAGGGTTAGTGAGCACCCTCCCTACCCGCTAATCATGTGAGAGTGGCAGTCGGATGTCCAACCCATCACCAATTGCATGCAGATTGACGGCAGACCAACTAGCCCATCCAATCAGAGTGCAGCAGACCCACTACCCCAGCCAATCAGAGTGCAGCAGACCCACTACCCCTCCCAATTAGAGTGCAGCAGACCCACTACCCCACCCAACCAGAGTGCAGCAGACCCACTGCCCCATCCAACCAGAATGCAGCAGACCCACTACCCCACCCAATCAGAGTGCAGAGACTCACTACCCCATTCAATCAGAGTGAAGCGAGGTCATGATCCTTCCCCCGTCAATTGTATGCAGAATGGCATCAGAGCCACACCTCCCCTGCCCTCCCACCCCACCCCCCACCCTCCCACCACTCTCCCACCCCACCCCCCCACCCTCTCCCCTCCCCCCACTCTCCTACCACCCGTCACGTGCAGAGTGGCCCACTCCCCAAGGACAACATGGGCCTTCAGGTCCCACCCTACAGGTCACTGCCCATAGACCCCATCCACTGGTACTGCCCAGTTGACACTGCCAGGTGGGCAATGCCCAAGGGGCTCCTACCTTCGCCCTCAACCTTGCCCGGTGTCCTTAGCGGCCTTTGGTTCTACCGATGAGGGGCCTCACAATTCATCCATCAACATATGGCTCAAGTGCACCACATGATTCTATCCCAGGCTTGCTAAAGTTTATTAAATTTGTTTTAGAACATAGAACAAAGAACAAAGAGCAAAACAGCATGGGAAACAGGCCCTTCGGCCCAATGAGCTTGCGCTGCCACCCCGACGTTCCCACCTCTACCCGTGATCCCTGTCTATTTTGGAGAGGGTACAGAAGAGGTTTACCAGGATGTTGCCTGGTATGGAGGGCAGGTCTTATGAAGAGAGGCTGAGGGATTTGAGGTTGTTTTCGTTAGAAAGGAGGCGGCTAAGAGGGGACCTGATCGAAACATATAAGATGATTAGAGGTTTAGATAGGGTGGACAGTGATAGCCTTTTTCCTAGGATGGAGAAAGCTAGCACGAGGGGACACAGCTTTAAATTAAGGGGTGATAGTTATAGGACGGATATCAGAGGTAGGTTCTTTACCCAAAGGGTGGTTCGGGAGTGGAATGCCCTGCCTGCAGCAGTTGTAGATGCGCCAAGTTTGGTGGCGTTTAAGAGGTTAGTTGATAAGTATATGGAAGAGAAGGGAATGGTTTAGTTTGGAGGGGCATTGCTTTTTATATTGGTCGGCGCAACATCGAAGGCCGAAGGGCCTGTTCTGTGCTGTAATGTTCTATGTTCTATGTTCTTGCCCATTGTTTCTCGACCCTTGTTTGTCGCCCACTGCTGTTCCCCATCTGATTCTCCCCCTCTGTTTCCTGTGCTCTGTTTTTTGCCAGCTGTTTCTCATCCCTGTTTCCATGCTCTGTTTCTGGCCCCTTTTTCTGGCCGTCTGTTTCCTGCCCGCTGTTTTTCACCCCCTCTTTCTCGCCCCCCCTGTATCTCACCCTTTGATTTTCGCCGTCTGCTTCTGGCCCCTGGTTTGTGGTCTCCTGTTTCTTGCTCCCTGTTTCTGGCCCCTTTTCTTGCCCCCTGTTTCTGGCCTCCAGTTTCTTGCCCCCTGATTCTCGCCCCCTGTTTCTTGCCACCTGCACCTCACCCTCCGTTTTTCACCCTCTGTTTCTGGCCCCTTTTTCTGGCCTCCTGATTCTTGCTCCCTGTTTCTGGACCCCTGTTTCTGGCCACAAGTTCTTGACACCTGTTTCTCACCCACTGTTTCTTGCCACCTGTTTTACTCCCCCTGTCTCTCGACTCTAGTTTCTTAACCCCCGTTTCTAGCCCCTGTTTCTTGCCCCTGTTTCTTGCCTCCTGTTTCTGGCCCCCTGTTTCTGGCCCGCTGATTCTTGACCTCTGTTTCACACCCCCTGTTTCTCACACCCTGATTCTTGCCCCCGGGTACCTCATACCCTGTTTCTCGCCTCCTGTTTTTGTCCCCTGTTCCTGGCCTCCTGTTTCTCACCACTTGCTTCTCACCTCCTGTATATCACTCTCTGTTTTTTGCCAACGGTTTCTGTCCTCCTACTTCAGGCCCACTGTTTCAGGCTCCCTGTTTCAGGCCCCCTGTTTCATGCACCCTGCTTCACGCCCCCCATATCTGGCCACCTTTTTCATGCCCCCTGTTCACGCCCCTGTTTCTGGCCCCTGTTTTGGGCCCCTGGTTTCATGCCCTATTCTGGCCCTCTGTTTCACGCCCCCTGTTCAGGCCCACAGTTTCAGGCCCCTTGTTTCAGGCCCTGTGTTTCTGGCCCCCTGTTTCACGCCCCCACTTTCAGGCCCACTGTTTCAGGCCCCGTGTTTCTGGCCCCCTGTTTCACGCTCCCTGTTTCATGCTCCCTGTTTCAGGTCCCTGTCTCCACATCCCTTGTTTCAGCCCCCTGTTTCTGGCCCCCTGTTTCAGACACCCTGTTTCACACCTCCTGTTTCTGGCCCCGTGTTTCTGGTGCCCTGTTTCTGCCCCCTGCTTCACGCCCCGTATCTGAGGCATCCTTTTTCAGGCCCCCTGTTTCATGCCCCCGGTTTCACGCTCTCTGTTTCAGACTCCCTGTTTCAGGCACACTGAGTCATGCCCCCTGTTTCTGGCTCCCTGTTTCTGGCCTCCTGTTTCAGGCCCCCTGTTTCACGGCCCGTGCTTCTGGCCCCCTGTTTCACGCCCCTGTTTTCCGGAACCGTGTTACACGCTTACGATTTCACGCCTCTGTATCAGCCCCCGTTTTGGCCCCTGTTTCACACACCCTTTTCCGAACCCTGTTTTACGTCCCTATTTTCAGGCCCTGTGTTTTTTTAGGGCCTGGTTAGGACCCTTGTTTCAGGCCCCTTTTCACGGCCCTTGTTTTCTGGCACCCTGTTTCTGGCCCCTTGTTTCAGGCACACTGTTTCATGCCCCTGGTTTCACGCCCCCTGTTCACGCCCCCGTGTTCAGGCCCCCTGTTTCATCTGCCCCCTGTTTCACGCCCCTGTTTCACGCCCCGTTTTTCTGGTTCCCCCTGTTTCTGGCTCTCTGTTTCACTCTCCCTGTTTCAGTCCCCCTGTTTCACGCCCCTGTTTCATTCCCCCTTTTCACGTTCCCCTGTTTCACGCCCCATGTTTCATGCCCCTGTTTGTCCCTGTTTCACGCCACTGTTTCACGCCCACTGTTTGCCCCCTGTTTCAGGCCCCCTGTTTCACGCCCCTGTTCAGGCCACTGTTTTTTCAGGCCCCCTGTTTCACTCCCCTTTTAACGCCCTGTTTCACGCCCCATGTTGTCAGGCCCATTGTTTCATGCCCACTGTTTCAGCCCTGTTTCACGCCCCTGTTGGTTTTACGCCCCTGTTTCAGGCCCATGTTTCATGCCCCTTGTTTAGGCCCACTGTTTCATGCCCCTGTTTCACGCCCCTGGTTCATGCCCCATGTTTAAGGCCAATGTTTCACGCCCCCTGTTCAGGCAACCTGTTTCTGGCCCACTGTTTCTGGCCCCTGTTTTGGCCCCTGTTTCTGGCCCACTGTTTTTGGTTCCCCTGTTTTCAGGCCCCCCTTTCACGACCCCTGTTTCGCGCCACCTGAAATATGCCCCCTTGTTGCAGGCCCCGTGTTTCCACGCTACCTGTTCACGCCCCTATTCACGACCCCCTGTTCATTGCCCCTTGTTTAACGTCCTTGTTCTTGGCCCTGTTTGGCCCCCTGTTTAACACCCACTGTTTCACGCAACTGTTTCAGGCCATGGTTTTCGCGACCCCTGTTTCACGCCCGTGTTCGCGCCCCCTGTTTCACAACGCTATGTTTTAGCCGGCCCCTGTTTCACGGACCCCTGTTTCCCGTCCCCTGTTTCAAACCACGGTTTCACGCCCCCGTTTTGGCCCCTGTTCATGTGTCCTTTTTTCACCCCTCCTGTTTCGCACCCTCTGTTTCACGCCCCGTGTTTTCAAGCCACCTGTTTCAAGCCTCCTGTTTCAAGCCCCGTCAAACCCCCTGTTTCACAGCCCTGTTTCTGTCTGCATATTTCATGCTCCCTGTTTCACACCCCTGTTTCATGCCCACTGTTTCACCTGCCTGTTTATGACTCTGTTCACGCCCCCTGTTTCTGGTCCCCTGTTTTTGGCCCCCTGTTTTTTGGCCCCCGTTTTTGCAGGCTATGGTTTCACACCTCCTGTTTACGCCCTCTGTTCATGCCCCGTGTTTTTCGCTTCCCTGTTTCACAACCCCCTGTTTGACGCCCCCTGTTTGCACTGTTTCCTGCCCTGTTTCACGCCCCCTGTTTCCCGCCCGGTTTCTGGCCCCTTTGTGTTGTGCCCCTTCTTTCTGGCACACTGGTTCAAGGTCCCTGTTTCACCCCGCCTGTTTCACGGCCCCTATTTCACAACCCTGTTTTGGATCATGTTTCTGGGCCCCTGTTTCTGGGCCCTCTGTTTCACGACCCCTGTTTCATGCTCTCTGTTCACGTCCCTGGTTTCTCCCCACCTGTTTCACGCCCCCTGTTTCAGGCCACCTGTTTCATGAACTCTGTTTCACATCCCATTTTTCTAGTCCCCTTTTTCTGGCCCCTTGTTTTGCACCCCCGTTTCGCACCCCTTTTCGTCCCCCTGTTCGCACCCCTTTTTTCTGCCCCCGTTTCAACCTCCTGTTTCATGCCCCCTATTTCTGGCCCCTGTTTCGCGTCCCTGTTTTTTCGCACACCCTGTTTCAGACCCTGTTTCTGCCCCTGTTTCAGGCTCTGTCCACGCTGCTGTTTCACACCCGCTGTTCCACACCCCCTGTTTCACGCCCCCGTTTCAAGCATCTTGTTTAAGTCCCCTGTTCACACCTCCTTTTCATACCCTTGTTTCACGCCCCTAATTGTTTCATGCTCCCTGTTCTGGCCCACAGTTTATGGCCCCCTGCTTCGCGCCCACTGTTTCGCACCCATGTTTCGCACTCCCTTTCTCGCGCCCCCCTGTTTCGCGCCCCATCTCAGGCCCATGTTTCATGCCCCATGTTTCCACGGCCCCATGTTTCACACCCCCTGTTCCCACCCCGCCTGTTTCGCGCCCATGTTTCACGCCCCATGTTTCACGCTGGGTTTCACGCCTCTATTCAATGCCCATTGACACACGACCCGGTTTAACGCCCCCTGTTTCATGCCACCTGTATCACCCCGCCTGTTTCATGCCCCAGTTTGGCCCCCTGTTCAGGCCACCTGCTTCATGCCCCGTTTCATGCCCCCTGTTCTGGCCCCCTTTTTCACGCCCCCTGTTTCACACCCACTGTGTTCACGCCCACTGTTCACGCCCCCTGTTTCACACCGCCGGTTGCACATCCCTGTTTATGGCCCACTGTTTCACACACCATGTTTTCACTCCCCCTGTTCTGGGCCCCCTGTTTCTGGCCCGCTCTTTTAGGCCCCAAGGGGTTCGCCAACCCCCTGTTTCACGCACCTGTTTCACACCAGCTGTTTCTGCGCCTCTGTTTCCGCCCCGGTTTTACACCCCGCCTGTTTCACATCCCCTGTTTATGCCCACTGTTTCACACCCCCTGTTTCACTCCCCCTGTTTCTGGTACCCCTGTTTCCGGCTGCTTTTTTAGGCCCAGGTTTCGCGACCCCTGTTTCACGCACCCTGTTGCACCTGCTGTTTCGCGCACCTCTGTTTCGCCGCCCCCTGTTCTGCGCACGCTGTTTCGCACCCTCTGTTTCACGCCCCCTGTTTCGCGCATGCTGTTATGATCGCCCGCTGTTTCGCACCCTCTGTTTCTGGCCCCCTGTTTCTGGCCCCCTGTTTCACGCATCCCTTTTTCACCCTACCGGTTTCACGCCTCCTGCTTCATGCCCCGTGTTTCACGCTCCCTGTTTTGTGCCCCCTGTTTCTTCCCCCCCTGTTTCACCGCCCCCTCTTCAAGATCCCTGCTTCACGCCCTCTGTTTCACGTCCCCTGTTTCACGCCCACGGTTTTACGCCCCCTGTGTTCACACCCCCAGTTTCATGCCCCCTATTTCAGGCTCCCTGTTCCACCCCACCTGTTTACGCCCCTGTTTCGCGCCCCATCTTTCACGCCCTGTTTTCTTCCCCCCTGTTAAGCCCTTGTTTCAGGCCCCCTGTTTCTGGCCCCCTGTTTCACACCCCATGTTTCACGCCCCCTGTTTCAAACTCCCTGTTTCACACCCCCAGTTTCATGCTCCCTGTTTCACGCTCCCTGTTTCACGCTCCCTGTTTCACGCTCCCTGTTTAACGCCCCCTGTTTCTCGCCCCCTGTTTCTGGCCCCCTGTTTCTGGCCCCTTGTTTCTGGCCCCCTGTTTCTGGCCCCCTGTTCCACGCCCCTGTTCTGGCCGCCTGTTTCTGGCATCCCTGTTTCATGCCCTTGTTTCTGGCAATGTTTGTTGGCCAAGTGTTTTCATGCCCCCTTTTTCAGCCCCCTGTTTGGCCCACTGTTTCACGCCCTATGTTTCACGTCCCTTGTTTAACGTCCCCTGTTCACGCCTTGTTTCACGTCCCTGTTTCACGCCCCCTGTTTCTGCCCCACGGTTTTAACGTCTCCCTGTATCACGCCCTTGTTTCACACCTCCTGTCACGCCCCCTGTTCTAGGCCCCCTGTTCCAATCCCCCTGTTTCACAACCCCTGTTTTTGGCCCCCTGTTTCTGACCCTCTGTTTTGCACGCACTGTTTGGTGCCCCCTGTTTCGCGCTCCCTCTTTCACGCCCCCTATATGACATCCCCTGTTTCACATCCCCTGTTTCACGCCCTCTGTATCAGGCTCCCTATTTCACCAAGCCTGTTTCACGCCCCCTGTTTCACGCCCCATGTTTCAGGCTCCCTGTT
>JAGIQG010000359.1:0-35568 GCA_024679065.1 Sphyrna mokarran | reverse complement strand
AACCCTGACCCCGACTACAGGCCCCAAACCCTGAACCCTGACCCCAAGTACAGGCCCCAACCCTGAACCCTGACCCTGAGTACAGGCCTCAACCCTGAACCCTGACCCCAGGTACAGGCTCGAACCTGAACCCTGACCCCAGGTACATGTCCCAAATTTGGCCGATTGGATCAGTAACTGGCTGTCTCATAGAAGGCAGAGGGAGGAGATGGAGAGAAAATGTACAGACTGGAGGCCAGTTCCCAGCGGTGCACCACCGGGGTCAGTGCTGGCTTCTCTGCTATTTGTGATTTTTATCAATGAGTTGGAAGAGGGGGCTGAAGGATGGGTTAGTAAATTTACTGATGACACCATGATTGGTGGAGTAGTGGATGAGGACGAGGGCTCTTGCAGGCTGCAAAGAGACATTTATAGGATGCAGAGCTGGGCAGGAAAGTGGCAGGTGGAGTTTAACCCTGATAAGTGCGAGGGGATTCATTTTGGTAGGACAAACTTGAATGTGGATTACAGGGTCAACGACAGGGTTCTGAGGAATGTGGAGGAACAGAGAGATCTTGGGGTTCATATCCACAGATCTCTGAAGGTTGTCACTCAAGTGGATAGAGTGTGAAGAAGCTTATAGTGTGTTCGTGTTTATTAACAGGGGGTTTGAGTTTAAGAACCGTGGGATTATGCTGTAACTATACCGGACCTTGATGAGACCACATTTGGAATATTGTGTACAGTTCTGGTCACCTCACTATAAGAAGGATGTGGAAGCATTGGAGAGAGGGCAGAGGAGATTGACCAGGATGCTGCCTGGTTTGGAGGGTAGGTCTTATGAGGAAAGGTTGAGGGAGCTGAGGCTTTTCTCTTTAGAGCGGAGGAGGATGAGAGGCAACTTAATAGAGGTTTATGATGAGAGTGATTGATAGAGTGGACGTGCAGAGACTTTTTCCTCGGGTGAATGTAGCTGTTACGAGGGGGCATAACTATAAAGTTCATGGTGGAAGATATAGGAGGGATGTCTGAGGTAGATTCTTTACTCAGAGAGTGGTTGGGGTGTAGAATACACTGCCTGCTGTGATAGTGAAGTCGGACACTTTAGGAACTTTCAAGCAGTTATTGGAGAGGCACATGGAGCACTCCAGAATGAGAGGGAGAGGGATAGCTTGATCTTGGGGTCAGACAAAGCTCGGCACAACATTGAGGGCCGAAAGGCCTGTACTATGCTATTCGATGTTCTAAATTTGCCCCAAGACATATTGGCTAGGGGGATTTGGGAAGCTAAATCGCCCCTTCATGTCCCAAAATGTGTACGAGAGATGGATTGTCCATGCCAAATTCCCCATAGTGTGCTAAGATGTGTAGTTTGGGTGGATTGGCCTTGATAAATTCATCTTAATGTGCCAAGATGTGTAGGTGAGGTGCATAGGCCAGACTAAATTCTCCTTAGTCTCCGAAGATGTCTATGAATGGTGGATTGGCCGGGCTAAATTGTTCTTTAGTGTCCCAAGATGTGTGAGATAGGTGGATTGCCCAAGCCAAATTGCCCTTTAGCATCATAAAGAGGTGGATTGGCCATGTTACAATTCCCCTTAATGTGCCAAGATATCTAAGATATATTGGCAACACTAAATTCCCCCTTATTGTTTGCAGATGTGTAAGTTTGATGGATTGCCCCTTTGTGTCCCAAAACATGGAGGTTAGGGGTATTGGACATACTGAATCACCTCTTTGTGTCCCAAGATGAGTATGAGAGGTGGATTTGCCAGATTAAATTGCCCCTTCATTTCCCAAGATGCCCCTTCATTTCCCAACCTTAAATTGCCTCTTAGAGTCACAAGATGTGTTGGTCAGATGGATTGGCCATGTTAAATTGCACCTGTAGTGTCCTAAGATGCGTACAAGTGGTGGATTGGCCTTGCTAAATTACCCCTTAATGTTGCAAGATGGGTACTTTAGGTGGATTGGTGATTCTAAATTGCACCTTCACTTCCTGAAATATGCAAGTTAGATGGATTGGCCGGGCTAAATTTCCCCTGACTGTCCCAAGATGTGAAGGTGAGGTGGATTGGCTATGCTAAATTCATCTCAGTGTGCCAAGATGTATATGAGAGGTGCATCATCCAGGCTAAATTGCCTTTTATTGCCCCAACTTGTGTGCAAGATATGGATTTGCCATGTTAAATTCCTACTCGTGTCCCAAGACATGTACAAGAGGTGTATTGGCCAGGCTAAATTGCCCCTTACTGTCCCAAAATGTGTAGGTTAGATGGACTGGCCATTCTAAATTGCCACATAATATTGCAATACGTATAGGTTGAGTGGATTAGCTAAATTCATCTTAGTCTACCAAGATGTGTATGAGAGCTGCGTAGGCCAGGCTAAATTGCCCCTAAGTGTCACAAGATGTGTACGGGAGGTGGATTGGCCATGCTAAATTGCCCCTTCGTGTCCCAGGATATGTAAAAGATTGCCCCTGACTGACCTAAGGTGTGTTGGTTAGATGAATTGGCCATGCTAAAGAACATAAGATCATAAGAAATAGGAGCAGGAATAGGCTATCTAGCCTTTCGAGCCTGCCCCGCCATTCAATCAGATCATGGCTGATCTGAAGTGGATCATTTCCACTTAGCCGCTTGCTCCCTATAATCCTTAATTCCCTGAATCGCTTAAACTGCATCTTAATATTCCAAGTTATGTAATTAGGTGGATTGGCCAGGCTAAATTTGCCCTGCTGTCCCAAGGTGTGTAGGTTAGGGTGGATTCCCCCTACTGTCCCAAGGTGTGTAGGTTAGGGCGGATTGGCCAGACTAAATTCCCCCTGCTGTCCCAAGGTGTGTAGGTCAGATGGATTGGCCAGGCTAATTTCCCCCTGCTGTCCCAAGGTGTGTAGGTTAGATGATTGGCCAGACTAAATTCCCCCTGCTGTCCCAAGGTGTGTAGGTTAGAGTGGATTGGCCAGACTAAATTCCTCTTGCTGTCCCAAGGTGTGTAGGTTAGAGTGGATTGGCCAGACTAAATTCCTCTTGCTGTCCCAAGGTGTGTAGGTTCGAGTGGATTGGCCAGACTAAATTCCTCTTGCTGTCCCAAGGTGTGTAGGTTAGAGTGGATTGGCCAGACTAAATTCCTCCTGCTGTCCCAAGGTGTGCAGGTTAGATGGATTGGCTAGGCTAAATTCCCCCTGCTGTCCCAACCTGTGTAGGTTAGGGTGGATTGGCCAGGCTAAATTCCCCCTGCTGTCCCAAGGTGTGTAGGTTAGGGTGGATTGGCCAGGCTAAATTCCCCCTGCTGTCCCAAGGTGTGTAGGTTAGAGTGGATTGGCCAGACTAAATTTCCCTGCTGTCCCAAGGTGTGTAGATCAGAGTGGATTGGCTAGGCTAAATTCCCCCTGCTGTCCCAAGGTGTGTAGATTAGAGTGGATTGGCCAGGCTAAATTGTCCGTTCGGTCTAAAAATGTGTAGGTTTGGTTAATTGGCCATGCTAAATTCATCTGAGTGTCCAAGATAAGTACGAGAAGTAGGTTTGGCCATGCTAAATTGTCCCGTGGTGTCACAAGATGTGTACCAGTGGTGGATTGGTCATGTTAAATTTCCTTTAGTGTCCTAAGATATGGATGAGAGGAGAATTAGACATGTTAAAATCCCGTTAGTGTCCCAAGATGTGTAGTCGGGTGAATTGGCCGTGCTAAATGCACTTAGGGTCCAAAGATGTGTAGTTTCAATTCACTCTGTCCTTTTTGATTCAGTGTCACAGGCCTGGCTGGGTTCACTCTCTCCTTTTTGATTCAGTGTCACAGGCCTGGCTGGGTTCACTCTGTCCTTTGAGATTCAGAGTGTGCACGTGCGCGGGTGTAAGGATGCGCGAGTATGTGTGTGTTAGGGAATTTGTGAGGGGGTGGGTGAGTGAGAGAGTGTGTTGATATGCATGTGAATATTTCTGAGAGATTCCTGTAATTTACCAATGCCAATTAGGAGTTAATCCCCGGAAAACAATACGTATTGCAACAAGAAGTGTTGGTCAATTTTTTGGTTACTTGGATTGTCCGTGAGGGACAATTTAGCCTGGCCATCGACCTGTCATACACATGATCTGACCTCACTCCCCTCCCCCACCCAGAGAATGATCTGACCTCACTCCCCTCCCCCACCCAGAGAATGATCTGACCTCACTCCCCTCCCCCACCCAGAGAATGATCTGACCTCACTCCCCTCCCCCACCCAGAGAATGATCTGACCTCACTCCCCTCCCCCACCCAGAGAATGATCTGACCTCCTAAAGCCTCACCCCCTCCCCCACCGGGGAATGATCTGACCTCACTCCCCTCCCCACCCAGAGAATGTCTGACTCACTCCCCTCCCCCACCCAGAGAATGATCTGACCTCACTCCCCTCCCCCACCAAGGAATGATCTGACCACACTCCCCTCCCCCACCCAGAGATGATCTGACCTCACTCCCTCCCCACCAGAGAATGATCTGCCTCACTCCCCTCCCCCACCCAGAGAATGATCTGACCTCACTCCCTCCCCCAACAGAGAATGTCTGACCTCACTCCCCTCCCCCACCCAGAGAATGATCTGACCTCACTCCCCTCCCCCACCCAGAGAATGATCTGACCTCACTCCCCTCCCCCACCCAGAGAATGATCTGACCTCACTCCCCTCCCCCACCCAGAGAATGATCTGACCCACTCCCCTCCCCCACCCCCAGAATGATCTGACCTCACACCCTTCCCCCACCCAGAGAATGAGCGGACCTCACTCCCCTCTCCCACCCAGAGAATGACCTGACATTACTCCCCTCCCCCACCCAGAGAATGATCTGACCTCACTCCCCTCCCCCACCCAGAGAATTATCTGACCTCAGTCCCCTCCCCGACCCAGAGAATTATCTGACCTCACTCCCCTCCCCCACCCAAAGAATGATCTGACCTCACTCCCCTCACCCATCCAGAGAATGATGTCTCCTCACTCCCCCCCCTCCACCCAACGAGTGATCTGACCTCACTCCCCTCCCCCACCCAACGAGTGATCTGACCTCACTCCGCTCCCCCACCCAGAGAATGATCTGACCTCACTCTCCTCCCCCACTCCACCCAGAGAATGTTTATGGAAGGAGATGTAGTCGGGATGTCCGAGGTGGATTCTTAACTCAGAGAGTGGTTGGGTTGTGGAATACACTCCCTGCTATGATAGTTGAATCAGATACATTAGGTACTTTTAAACGGTTATTGGATAGGTACATGGAGCATCCTGGAATGATAGGGAATGGTGGTTTAGTTTGGAGGGTCTTTGCTTTTTATATTGGTCGGCGCAACATCGAAGGCCGAAGGGCCTGTTCTGTGCTGTAATGTTCTATGTTCTATGCTCTATGTAATGAGGGAAGTAGAATTAGGGATATTCATGTGAGGGATCCTGTAGGCCTGAGTGATTATAGTCTGGTAGAATGGATGATGCAGATGGAGGATGAGATAGTCTCTGTGTACTATATTTGAACAGAGGGGACTATGATAGGATGAGAGAGGAATTGGTGGCTGTGGATTGGAGGAGTGAGCTGGTTGGTAGGACGGCTGAGGAACAGTGAGGGATTTTTAAAGAGATCTTTTTCTGTACTCAGCAAAAATATATTCCGATGGTGAAGAAGGACTGTAGGAGAAGGGAAAATCAGCTGTTGTTCTGAAGGGAAATTAAGGAGAGAATTAAATCAAAAGCTGAGGTGTTCAGAACGGCTAAAAGTCGTCGGTGATCAGAGGATTTGGAAAGTTTCAAACAACAGCAAAGAATGATTCAGAAGGTGATTAAAAAAGGAAAGATAGAAATGAGGCTAAACTAGCTCGAAATATCAAAAAGGACAGTAATAGTTTTTATAAATATATAAAGAATAGGAGGATGGTCAGAGATAATGTTGGACCCTTGTAGGATGAGAGGGGGGATTTAGAGACTTGCCTGGGTTTATAAACCCTCACTTACTGGGCTGTCTGGAGACAATCCACATCTCTTTAACCTGGGGCTTAACCCTCTCTCCACTCACACTGTCTGTATCTTTAAGAATTGAATAGCAGGTTCGTTGTAAAGCCTCCCATTCGAATCAGTAATCTGGAAACTGTCTGTGCTGTTCTCTGCTCTGTCTGAGAGCCAAACTCTCCATTCACCTGACCAAGGGACAAACCCCGAAAGCTTGTGAGTTTATTATCAAATCAATCGGTTGGATTTAAACCTGGTGTCAGACTCTTACTGTGTTTACCCCAGTTCAACACCCACATCTCCACACCCCAACCCCTCACCATCCCCTGACCTCTCATCCCCCACCATCCCTTACCCCTCACCAATCTTGCTCCTTCAGCATCCCTTACCCCTGACCCCTCACTGCCTCTGATCCCTCACCACCTCACCATCCCTCACCAACCCTGACCCTTCACCCCTCACCAACCCTGACCCTTCACCCCTCACCAACCCTGACCCTTCACCCCTCACCAATCCTGACATCTCACTGTCCCTGACCTCTCGCCTCTCACCATCCCTGACCCCTGACCTCTCACCATCCCTGACCCTTTACCCCTCACCAACCCTGACATACCACCATCCCTGACCTCTCACCTCTCACTATCCCTGACCCCTGACCTCTCACCATCCCTGACCCCCTCAGCAGCAACCATCTCTGACCCCTCACCCTTTACCATCTCTGACCCCTCACCAACACTGACCCTTCACCAATCTTGACCTTTCATAATCCCTGACCCCACTACCCACATCAACCCTGACCCCTCATCCCTCACCATTCCTGACCCATCACCATTCCTGACCCATCACCATTCCTGACCCATCACCATCCCTGACCCATCACCATCCCTGACCCATCACTATCCCTGACCCATCACCATCCCTGACCCATCACCATCCCTGACCCTCACCATCCCTGACCCATCACCATTCCTGACCCATCACCATTCCTGACCCATCACCAATCCTGACCCATCACATCCCTGACCCATCACCAATCCTGACCCATCACCAATCCTACCCATCCCACCCTGACCCATCGCCACCCTGACCCATCACCAATCCTGACCCATCACCAATCCTGACCCATCACCATCCCTGACCCATCACCAATCCTGACCCATCACCATCCCTGACCCATCACCATCCCTGACCCATCACCATCCCTGACCCATCACTATCCCTGACCCATCACCATCCCTGACCCATCACCATCCCTGACTCCTCACCTCATACATTCACTGACCTCTCACCTCTCACCAATCCTGATCCCTCATCCCTCGCCATTCTTGACTACTCAATCCTCACCATCCATCTCCATTCCTGACCCCTCATCAACCCTCTCCAACCTTCAGCGCTCAAGCCTCACCATTCCTGATTCTTGACCCCTCACCAACCCTCCCGACCCCTCACTTTTCATCATTTCTGACCCCTCACCAACTCTGACCCCTCACCATCCCTGACCCCATTCACCTCACCATCCCTGAACCATCATCCCTCACCAACCCAGACCCCTCAGCCCTCACCACCTCTGACCCCTCATCATCCCTGACCCCTCATCCCTCACCATCCCTGACCCCTCATCCCTCACCGTTTCTGACCCCTCATCCCTCATCATCCCTGACTCCTCAACCCTCACCATCTGTGACCTTTCACTCCTTACCAACCCTGATCACTCACCCCTCACCTTCCCTGATCCCTCATCATCCCTAACCTCTCACCATCCCCTCACCATCTCTGACCCCTCACCATCTCTGATCCCTCTCCCCTCACCATCCCTGACCCCTCAACATTCTTCACCACTCACCCCTTACCAACCTTGACTCCCCACCCCTCAGCAATCCTGACACCTCACCATCCCTCACCCCCACCATCTGTGAACCCTAACGCTTCATCTATCCTGACCCCTCAATGTCCCTGACAGCTCTTCCCTCACCATCCCTGACCCCTCACCATCCCTGACCCCTCACCATCCCTGACCCCTCATCAACCCTCACCCCCAAACCTCTCCATGCCTGACACCTCACCACTCCTCACTCCTCACTAACCTTGACCCCTCACTATCCCTGACCCTTCAACACTCAGCATCCCTGACCCTCACCAACCCTGGCCCCTCAACATCCCACAGCTCACATTTCCCACCATTCCTGACCCCTGACCCCCTCATCATCCGTGACCCCTGACCCCCTCACCATCCGTGACCACTGACCCCCTCACCATCCGTGACCACTGACCCCTCACCATCTCTTAACCATTCCCCCTCTGACTGCTCACCCCTCACCATTCCTGGTCCCTCACTCCTCACAATTGTCGACCCATCAACCCGCACCAAACCTGACCTCTCACCACTCACCCTGCACCAACCCTGACCCTCACCCTGCACCAACCCTGACCCCTCACCCCTCTTCCTGCACCAACCCTGACCCCTCACCCCTCACTCTGCACCAACTCTGAACCCTCACCCTGCACCAACCCTAACTCCTCACCCTGCACCAACCCTGACCCCTGACCCCTCACCCTGCACCAACCCTGACCCCTCACCCTGCACCAACCCTGACCCCCACCCACCCCGCCCACCACCCTGACCCCTAGACCCTCACCCTGCACCAACCCAACCCCTCACCCGCACCAACCTGACCCCTGACCCTCACCCTACACCAACCTGACCCCTCACCCTCACTGCACCAACCCTAACCCCTGCACCTGCACCAACCTGACCCCTCCACTCGTGCACAACCCTGAACCATCACCCTCCAAGCCCCCCCAAACCCTCGAAACCTTCAACCCTCAATCTGACACCAAATAAGAACCCCACCCTGCACAAACCTGACTCCTCACACTGCACAAACCCAGACCCCGACCTTCAACTGCCACCAACCACCCCCTCACCCTGCACCAACCCTGACCCCTGACCCCTAAACCCTACAAAAACCCTGACCCCTCACCCTGCACCAACTCTGACCCCTCACCCTGCCACCAACCCTAGACCCCTCACACATCACCCTGCACCAACCCTGACCCTCACCCTCCACAACCCACCCCCACTCTGCACCAACCTGACCTCTCACCACCCACCTACACAATCCTGACCCCTACCTCACTCTGCACCAACCCTAACCCCTCACCCTGCACCACCCTAACCCTCACTCTGCACCAACCTGACCCTTCACCCCTCACTCTGCACCAACCCTGAACCTCACCCTCACCCTGCACCAACCCTGAACCCTCACCCCTCACCCTGCACCAACCTGAACCCTCACCCCTCACCCTGCACCAACCTGACCACACCCTCACCCTGCACCAACCCTGACACCTCACCCTGCACCAACCCCCCCCCCCCACCTGACCCCTCACCCCTCACCCTGCACCAACCCTCACCCCTCACCCTGACCAAACCTCACCCCTCACCCTGCACCAACCCTCACCCCTCACCCTGCACCAACCCTGACCCCTCACCCCTCACCCTGCACCAACCCTGACCCCTCACCCCTCAGCATCCCTAACCCCTCACCCTCTCCATGCCTGACCCCTTACTCCTCAACATCCCTCACCAACCCTCACCCATCATCCCTCACCCTTCACTATTCCTGACCCCACAACTCTCCCCATCCCTGACTCCTCAACAACACTCACTCTGCAACCGTCATATCCCTGACCCCTCACCATCCCTGACCCCTCACCATCCCCGACCCTTCACCTTAAATGATCTCTCACCCCTCACCATCCCTGACTCCTCACTATCTCTGACCCCTCAGCTCTCACCAATGTGTCACCTCACCCTGACCTCTCTCCAACTCTGACCTCTCACTAAACTTGAATCCTCAACCATTACTATCCCTGATCCTTCACCCTTACCAACTGTGACCACTCACCTTCTCTTACCCCTGACCCCTCACCATCCCTGAGCCCTCAGCCCTCACCATCCCTGAGCCCTCACCATCCCTGAGCCCTCACCATCCCTGACCCCTCACCCCTGACCAATCCTGACCCCTCATCCCTCACCAAACCTGACTCCTCCCCCTCACCATTACTGACCCCTCACCCGTCACCATTCCTGACCCCTCAGAAACCCTGACCCCTTACCCTTCGCCACACATGACCACTCACACCCTATCATCTCCCACTTTTCACCATCTCTGATCTCTCAGCATCCCAGGTCCATCATCATTCCTGACCTCTCATTCCTCACCCCTCACCATCCCTGATCTCTCATCCCCCACTATTCTTCACCTCTCCTCCCTCACTATCCTTAACCCCAATCCTTCAGCATTTCTGACCGCTTGTCCCTCACCCATCACCATAACTCACCAACCCTGACCCCTCACCCCTCAGCAACCCTGACCCCTCACCTTCTCCATCCCTGACCCCTCACCATTCTTGACTCCTTACCCTCTCCATCACTGATCTCTGACCCCTCACCAACCCTGAGGCTCATCCCTCACCATCCCTCACACCTGAACCCTCATCACCCCCGGCCTCTCACCCCTCAACATGCCTGACCCCTCACAAACTCTGATCCCTCACCCCCCGACTCCTGATCCTCACTATCTCCGATCCCTTACTCCTCGCCATCCCTCACCAACCCTCACCCCTCATCGCTCACCATCCCTCACTCATGACCGCTCACCATCCCTGACCCCTCACCATCCCTGACCCCTCATGCTTTACAAACCCTGACCCTTTGCCATTCCTGACCCCACAACCCTCAACATCCCTGACCCCTCAGCCTTCACCAACCCTGACACCTCACCCTCCCCATTCCTGACCCTGACCCCTCACCATCCCTGACCCCTCACCATCCCTGACCCCTCACCATCCCTGACTCTTCACCAATCCTGACCCCTCTACCCAAACCCTCACCTCTCACCATTTCTTAGCCCTCACCCCTCACCATCTCTCACCACTCACCAACTGTGACCCCTCATCCCTCTCCAAACCTGAACTCTGTCCCCTCACCATCCCTAACCCCTCACCATTCCTGACTCCTGACCCCTCACCATTGCTGAGCCCTCAACATGTCTGACTTCTCACCCCTCACCTCGTGCTAGCACGAGGGGACACAGCTTTAAATTAAGGGGTATGAGTTATAGGACGGATATCAGAGGTAGGTTCTTACTCAAAGAGTGATTAGGGAGTGGAATGCCCTGCCTGCAGCTGTTGTAGATGCGCCAAGTGTGGTGGCGTTTAAGAGGTTAGTTGATAAGTATATGGATGAGAAGGGAATGGTTTAGTTAGGAGGGGCATTGCTTTTTATTTTGGTCGGCACAACATCGAAGGCCAAAGGGCCTGTTCTGTGCTGTAATGTTCTATGTTCTATGTTCTATGTTCTATGTTCTATCTCTCACCACTCACCCCTCACCATCCCTGACCCCTCACCCCTCACCATTGCTGGTCCTTAACATGTCTGACCTCTCACTATCTCTCACCACTCACCCCTCACCATCCCTGACTCCTTACCATTCGTGACTCCTCAGCATTCCTGACCCCTTACCTGTTACTAACACTAACCCCTCATCCGTCACCAATTCTGACTCGTCACCATTCATGAACTCTCACCCCTCACCAACCCTAATCCTTCACCCCTCACCAACCCTAATCATTCACCCCTCATCAACCCTCACCTCTCAACCCTCACCATCACTGACCCCTCACTATCCCTGACTTCTCAACTTGCACCATCCCTCACCCCTCCTCCCTCACCATCCCTGACCCCTCAGCATTCCTGACCTTTCATCCCTCACTATCTCTGACTTATCACCATATTTCACCTGACCCCCCACCCTCAGCATCTCTGACTCCTGACCCCTCACCATCCCTGACCCCTCACCAACTCCGACCCCACACCACCAATGACATCTAAGCTCTCTGACCTCTGACACCTCACCATCCCTGACCTCTCACCCCTTAACATCCCAGACCCCTCACCCCTCACCAACCCTGAAACTCACCCCTTATGAATCCTGAGGAGTGGTAGACAGTGAAGAGGGGTGTTCTAGTTTGCAGAGACTTGGACAATTGCAGAGCTGGGCCGAGAGGTGGCAAATGGAGTTTAATGTGGAAAAGTGTGAGGTAATTCACTTAGGCAGGAATAACAAATGTGTAGAGTATAGGGCTAATGGTAGGACTCTTAATAGTGTTGAAGAACAGAGGGATCTTGGTGTATATGTGCATAGATCCCTGAAAGTTGGCAATCAAGTCGATAAGGTTGTTAAGAAGGCATACGGAGTCTTAGCTTTTATTGGTAGGGGGATTGAATTTCGGAGCCGCAACGTCATGTTGCAACTGTACAAAACTCTAGTGCGGCCGCACTTGGAGTATTGTGTACAGTTCTGGTCCCCGCATTATAAGAAAGATGTGGAGGCATTAGAGAGGGTACAGAGGAGGTTTACCAGGATGTTGCCTGGTATGGAGGGCAGGTCTTATGAAGAGAGGCTGAGGGATTTGAGGTTGTTTTCGTTAGAAAGGAGGCGGCTAAGAGGAGACCTTATTGAAACATATAAGATGATTAGAGGTTTAGATAGGGTGGACAGTGATAGCCTTTTTCCCAGGATGGAGAAAGCTAGCATGAGGGGACATAGCTTTAAAAAAAGGGGTGATAGTTATAGGACAGATGTCAGAGGTAGGTTCTTTACCCAGAGGGTGGTAAGGGTATGGAATGCCCTGCCTGCGTCAGTTGTAGATGCGCCAAGTTTGGTGGCGTTTAAGAGGTTAGTAGATAAGTTTATGGATGAAAAGAGAATGGTTTAGGTTGGAGGGTCACTGCTTGTTCCTAATTGGTTGGCATAACATCGAAGGCCGAAGGGCCTGTTCTGCGCTGTAATGTTCTATGGTCTATGACCCCTCATCATCTCTGACTCCTCACCAACCCTGACCCCTGACTATCCTAACCCCTTGAACCCTCATCATCTCTGATCCCTCACCACTTAAGAGCCCTCACCTCTCGCCATCCCTGAGCCCACACCATCCCTGACCCCTCACCCTCCCTGACTCCTCATTCTTCACCAATCCTAACCGCTCACCATCCCTGACCTCTCACCATCCCTGACCACTCAATGCTCACCAACACTGACCCTTCATCCCTCACCATCACTGACCTTTCATCTCTCAACATCTCTATCTCCTCACTCCTCACGATCGCAGACACCTGACCCTAAACTCTCACCAATCGCGACGCCTCATCATCCCTCACCCCTAACCTCCCTTACCCCTGACCCCTCAACATCCCTGATCCCTCACCATCCCTGATCCCTCACTAATCCTGACGCCTCATCATCCCTGACCCCTAACCTCCCTGGCCCCTAACCCCTCAACATCCCTGACCCCTTACCATCTCTGACCCCTCACCATCCCTGACCGCTCACCAGACTGACCCTTGACCCCTCACCATACCTGACCCCTCACCCTTCACCAACTCTGATCCCTCAACTCTCATCATACGTAATCCTTCACCAATCCTGACCCTCTCCCCTCACCAAACCTGATCCTCACCCCTCACTAATTCTGAAGCCACATCCCTGACCATCCCGAACCCTTCACCATCCCTGACCGCTCATTCCGCACCATCACTGGTCCCTCATCTCTCACCATCCCTGACCCCTCACCAATCCTGACCCCTCACCGCTCACTAATCCTGGTTCCTCACCTCTCACCATCGCTTAGCCCTCACCCCTCCCCCCTCACCCGACCTGACCCTTCACAACTCACCATCTCTGACCTCTCACCCTGCATTATCCATGACCCCTCACTCCTCACCATCCCTGACCACTCAGATCCCACCAAACCTGACACCTCACCCTCCCCATTCCTGACCCTGACGCCTTACCATCCCTAACCCCTCAATTCGCATCATCTCTGATCCCTCTCCATTCCTGACCCCTCACCAACCCTGACCCCTCAATTCTTAGTAACCTTGACCCCTCACCCCTCACAATCTCTGACCCCTCACTATCCCTGACCCCTCGCTGTCCCTGACTGCTCATCCCTCACCATCTCTGATCTCTCACCATCCCTGATCCCCTCACCAACACTGACTCTTCACCAATCCTGACCTTTCACCATCCCTGACCCTTCTACCCATCATCCTCACCCCTCACTATACCTGACCCATCACTATCCCTGACTCCTCACCCCACACCTTCCCAGACCTCTCATCTCTCACCATTCACCCCTCACCGTCCCTCTCCAACTCTAACCTCTCAACTCTCACTATCCCTGACCTCTCACCACTCACCATCGCTGCCCCCTCATCCCTCACCAACCCTGACCCCTCACCATCCCTGACTCCTCACCCCACACCTTCCCAACCTCTCACTTCTCACCATCTGTGACCCATCACACCCACCATCTCTGACCATTCACCCCTCAGTAAGAGGTCTGACAACACCAATTTTAAATCCAACCGATTTATTTGATAATAACCTTGCAAGCTTTCGGCCTTTGTAGTCTTCGTCAGGCGAATGAGGATTTAAAATTGGTGTTGTCAGGCCTCTTACTGAGTTTACCCCAGTCCAACACTGGCATCTCTACATCATTCACCCCTCACCATCCCTCTCCAACCCTGACCTCTCAACACTCACCATCCCTGACCTCTCACCGCTTACAATCGCTGCCCCCTCATCCCTCACCAACCCTGAACCCTGTTCCCACACCATCCCTGACCCCTCACCCCTCATCCCTCACCATTGCTAAGCCTCAACATGTCTGACCTCTCAACTCTCACCACTCACCCCTCACCATCCCTGACCTCTCAGCCCTCACCAACCCTGACCCCTCATCATTCCTGACCCCTGACCCCTCATCATTCCTGACTCCTGACCATTCCTGACCCCTCACCCGTCACCAATACTAACCCCTCATCCCTCACCAATTCTGACTCCTCACCATCCATGAACTCTCATCAACCCTAATCCTTCACCCCTCACCTCTCATCATTGCTAACCCCTCACCATCCCTGACTGCTCAACCCGCATCATCCCTCACCCTTCCTCCTTCACCATCCCCTGACCCCTCAGCATCCCTGACCTCTCATCCCTCACTATCTCTGACTGCTCACCCCTCACCCATCAATATACCTCACCATCCCTCACCCCTCAGCCCTCAGCATCTCAGACTCCTGACCCCTCACTATCCGTGACCCCTCACCAACCCTGACCCCTCACCATCTCTGACATCTAACCTCCCTGACCTCTGACACCTCACCATCACTGACCCCTCACCCCTCACCATCCCTGTCCCCTCACCCCTTACCATCTCTAACTCCTCACATCGCTGTTACTCCTCACCATATCAGATCACTCACCCCTCCCATCACTCACCAATCCTGACCTCTCACCCCTCAACAACCCTGACCTCTCACCCCTCACTATCACTATCCCTTCACACCTGACCATCCCTCACCCTCAATGGTTACTATCTCTGACCTCTCACCTCTCCCATCCCTGACCCCTCACCATCTCTGACCTATCATCTGTCACCAAGCCTGACGCCTTACCCCTTACACTTACCGACCCCGACCCCTCACCTCTTACAATTCCTGACCCTTACAGTTGCTAACCCTTCAGCCCTCACCAACATTGACACCTCACCCCTCACCATCCCTGACCTCTCACCCCTCATCATCCCTGACCTCTCACCAAACCTGACCCCTCTTCTCTCACCATCCCTGACCCCTCACCATCCCTCACCCTTCACCATCCCTGACCCCTCACCTCTCACCATCTCTCACCACTCATCCCTCACCATCCTTCCCAATTCTGATTCCTCATTCCTCACCATCCCTGACCCCTCACCTCTCACCCTCTGTGACCCATCACACCTCACCATCTCTGCCCCTTCAACATCCCTGACCTCTCACCCCACATTATCCATGACCCCTCACTCCTCACCAGCCCTGACCCCTCATCCCTCACCAACCCTGACCCCTCACCAACTCTGACCCCTCATCCTCACCAACCCTGACCTCTCAACATTCCTATGTGACCCTCAACTTGTTTGACCCTTTTACCCCTCACCATCCCTCACCATTTCTGACCCCTCACCCTTCACCAACCCTGAACCCTCACCCCTCGCACCTCACCATTCCCTGACCCCTCACCCCTCACCATACCCTGACTTCTCAAAACTCAGAATCCGTGACCGCTCACCCCTCACCATCTCTGATCCCAGACCTGTCCTGATCCCACACCATCCCTGACCCCTCATCCCTCACCATACCTGACCCTCAGTACACAACAACCCTGACCCCTCACCATCCTTGTCCTCTCACCCCTCACCAACCCTGACCCTCAGCCTCCCCACTATCCCTGACCACTCAGCCGTCACCACCCCTGACTCCTCCCCTCACACCTCAACAGCCCTCATCGTCCCTCAGCCCTCACCACCCCCATCCCTCACACTCAACATCCCTCACCAATCCTGACCCCTCACCCGTCACCATTTCTCATCCTTCACTCTTCACCAAACCTGACCCGTC
Organism: Sphyrna mokarran; assembly: GCA_024679065.1. Lineage (NCBI taxonomy): Eukaryota > Metazoa > Chordata > Chondrichthyes > Carcharhiniformes > Carcharhinidae > Sphyrna > Sphyrna mokarran. The sequence goes on along the minus strand of JAGIQG010000359.1, from coordinate 19,115 downwards.
ACCCCTCACCAACCCTGACCCCTCAGCCATCATCATCCCTGACCCCTGACCCTTCACCATTCATGACTCCTCACCACTCATCATCACTAACCCCTCACCCCTCATGAACCCTGACCTTTCACCTTCACAAATTTTGTTGCCTCACCATCCCTGAACCCTCACCATTCCTGACCGCTCACATCTCACCATTCCTGACCCCTTACCACTCAACATTCCTTAGCCCTCAACATCCCTGATCCTTCACCATCACTGACCCCTCACCTCTCACCATCCCCTGATCCTTCACCATCACTGACCACTCACCTCTCACCATCCCTGACCCCTGACCCCTCACCCCTCACCATCCCTGATCCCTCATCATCCCTGACCCCTCACCATCCCCTGACCCCTCACCATCCCCTGACCCCTCACCATCCTTGAGCCCCTCACCATCTCTGACACCTCACCCCTCACCAACCCTGACTGCTCAACATCTCTGACCCCTGACCCTCACCCTCATGAACCCTGACCCTTACCATGCCTGACCCCTCACTCCTCACAATCCCTCACCAACCCTGACCCCTCATCCCTCATCCCTCACCATCCCTGACCCCTGAGCCCTCACCATTCCTGATCCCTGACCCCTCAGCTTCATCATCTCTGATCCCTCACCAACCCTGACACCTCACCCCTCAACTTTCCTATCTCTTCACCCCTCACCAAACCAGACCCCTCACCCCTCACCATTCCTGGACCCTCACCCCTCACAATCTCTGACCCTGACCCCTCACCATCCTGAACACCTCACCCCTCACCATCTCTGACCCCTCACCCTCAACTCTCACCATCCCTGATCACACATCCTGACCATCCCTACCTCCTCCCTCACCATCCCTCTCCAATCCTGACCCCTCAACACTCCTGACCCCTCACCCCCTAATATTTGGATCCCCCGAATGTTTGTTGGTTGGTGATTTTCACGTGTTATAGTTCTGAACACAGTTAGGAATCCGAATAATCGATACATGGATTTCTCTCCCACAGTGTGACATTCTGTACAATTCTACATTATAAAAGATAACATTTCTTTAGCAAAATATAACAATAACTTGACTTTCCCCATTTAACAAGCAGTTTTTTCATTGACCCCCTTAATTTCCTATATGAATATTTTCTCATTATATATAATTGTGATTTAATCCAGTGTAATTTTAACTTTTTCTTTAATTCAAATAATATTTCATACATTTATGGAAATAGCATTTGAAAAGTTTGACTTCTAGTCACATTTTCTGTTTGTAGAAATAACTATTTCCTGCAGCTACTATCAAATCAGTAAAGTTCTCTGAATTATAAGGATCTGTTTGAACTATTAGACCCTGTTTATATTACCACAAACCCAATATTTACAATTATCCTTGGAGTCAAACACCCCCCAGAGGGATAACTGAGTGTAATTCCATTCACTGCAAACTCAACTCAAGAGATGAATTTAAATTTGTTAATGTTCTGCAATTTGTTTCTCTGTTATTGGAGTCATGGTAATTTTTAGCCTTTGTCTGTTAAACCAAGAATTGAAAGTAAATTTTTGAACAAAGGCTGAGCTGAACACAAAGGTTCACTTCAATCACATGTCAAGTTTTAAAGCTGATTAAATTGGATATGTTAAATTAAAGAACTGGGCAGATTAAAAATCAAACCCAGTCAAACCTGGGGCAGGTCAATTGTACAAATAAACAAACCTGTCTGACCCATCAATCACCCAGCAAAGGTCATTGCCCCCTGACTGATATTTAGCAGGAGATCACTGCACCCTGTTGAAATGCACCGGCCGATTGTTAGAAGCCCAGATTGGGCCAGACTTTCTGTCACTGAGAGTTCCTGCAGTGGGTTTAATCTGATAACAGGTTACATGTAAGCAGCAGTGTGGAGATGGACACTGGGGTGGCAGGGGGGCGGGCGGGGGGGGCTGGTGTCCTGTCAGGCAAACATCAAGAAACCCACTGGGTATTGGAACCCCATCCCCCAGGATCTCATTGAGCAGAAGCCAGAGAAGTTCCTGGAAAGGCAAACAGGCAGTGGGGGGGGCGGGGGGGGGCGGGGGGTGGTGGAATACAGGGACACATTTCAGAGACCAGCAGTGAAGAGAGGATGAGGGAGGTTGACCATCTGGAAGACTGACCAGAGAAGGAAGGAAGGAAGAAGCTGCCATCGAGACTCACCTTCGACACAACAAACCAGAGAGACTCAGAGAAACGAGCCTACAGTTTAACCAAACCATCTTTGTGGGTTGGAGACTTCAATCTGGGCGATCCTCTTGTTTTATGGGGGTAATTTAAGGGTTAATAGTGTTATTATTAATAAACTCGTTGAACTTTTATTTATGTTTGTCCATCTTGTAAATAAGGACACTCTATTCAGAGTAAACAAACGGGTCGAAAGTATCTGAGAATGAACAGGTTTATGTTGCTTTAATCAGCTCAGTAAGAAGTCTCACAACACCAGGTTTAAATCCAACCCATTTATTTGATAATAATCCTACAATTACACAGGGACAGGAATCCTTTAGTCAGCTGACAGGTTAAACATTTAATTTAAAACCCAACACATTTTCATGCAGACAGGATGAGGAGCCGGGTGAGAAATCTGCTCACTGGGTCAGGGATAAAACAATTTAAAGGAATGGAGAATTTTTTTGTGGCCATTTTTTGGGGTCTTACAAACAGGCAGAGGTGAGAACCTCCTAACACACAAGTTAAAAGTCCTTTCAACTTTTGTTGAAGTGGGTCAACTCCAGTCCCCTCACCTTAATATCACTGACCCGTCACCCCAGACCAACCCTGACCACTTACCCCTCACCAACCCTGACCCCTCACCCCTCAACAACCCTGACCTCTCACCCCTCACCAACCCTGACCCCTCAGCATCTCTGACTCTTGACCCGTCACCAACCACGACCTCACACCACCCATGACATCTAAGCTCTCTGATCGCTGACACCTCACCGTCCCTGACCTCTCACCCCTGAACATCCCTGACCTCTCACCCCTGAACATCCCTGACCCCTCACCAACCCTGAACCTCACCCCCATGAAGCCTGACCCCTCATCATCCCTGACTCCTCATCCTCACCATCTCTGACCCCTGACCATCCTAACCCCTCAACCGTCATCACCTCTGATCCCTCACCACCTATAGACCCTCACCTCTCACCATTCCTGAGCCCACGCTATCTGTAACCCCTCACCAATCCTGACCCCCCTCACCATCCCTCGCCACTCATCACACTGATCTCTGACCCCTCACCATCCCTGACCGCTCAATGCTCACCCACACTGACCCTTCATCCCTCACCAAGCCTGACCCCTCAGCCCTCACCATCACTGACCTTTCACCCCTCAACATCCCTGTCCCCTCAGCCCTCACGGTCGCTGACACCTGACCATTCCTAAACCCTCACCAATCCCGGCCTCACCATCCCTGACCCCTAACCTCCCAGACCCCTGACTCCTCAACATCCCTGACCCCTTACCATCTCTGACCGTTCACCATCCTTGACCGCTCACCAGGCTGACCCCTCACCATCCCTGACCCCTCACCCTTCACCATCCCTGACCATCCCTAACCCTTCACCATCCCTGACCATCCCTCACCCTTCACCATCCCTGACCCCTCACCCTTCACCATCCCTGACCACTCACCCTTCACCATCCCTGACCCCTCACCCTTCACCATCCCTGACCATCCCTAACCCTTCACCATCCCTGACCACTCATCCCTCACCATCACTTGTCCCTCATCTCTCACCATTCCTGACCATCCCTAACCCTTCACCACTCACTAATCCTGATTCCTCACCTCTCACCAGACCTGACCCCTCACAACTCACCATCTCTGACTCCTCACCTCTCACCAATCCTGACCCCTCATTCCTCACCATTCCTGACCATTCACCCCTCACCATCCCTCCCAACTCTGATCCCTCACTCCTCACCATCCCGACTGCTCAGATCCCACCAACCCTGACACCTCACCCTCCCCATCCCTGACCCTGATGCCTCACCATCCCTAATCCATCAATTCTCAGCATCTCTGATCCATCTCCATTCCTGACCCCTCAGTCCTCACCAACCCTGACCCCTCAACCCTCACTAACCTTGACACCTCACTATCCCTGACCCCTCGCTGACCCTGACTGCTCATCCCTCACCATCCCTGATCCCTCACCAACACTGACCCTCCACCAATCCTGAACTTTCACCATCCCTGATCCCTCTATCCACACCCTCACCCCTCACCATCACTTAGCCCTCAACGCTTACCATTCCTGACCCCTTGCCCCTCGACATCCCTGACCCATCACCATCCCTGGCTCCTCACCCCACACCTTTCCCGACCTCTCATCTCTCACCTTCTGTGACCCATCACACCTCACCATCTCTCTCCATCCCTGAACTCTCAACCCTCACCATCGCTGCCCCCTCATCCCTCACCAACCTTGAACCCTGTTCCCTCACCATCCCTGACCCCTCACCATCCATCTCCTAGAACCGGCACCATCCCTGACCTCTCACCTTTCACCAAACCTGACCCCTCACATCTCACCATCCCTCACCAAACTTGATTCCTCCCCTCACCAACCCTGACCCCGACCCCTCATCATCCTGACCCCTGACCATTCCTGACCCCTCACCCATCTCCAACACTAACCCCTCATCCCTCACCAATTCTGACTCCTCACCATCCATGAACTCTCACCCCTCACCAACCCTAATCATTCACCCCTCATCAACCCTCACCTCTCACCCCTCACCAAACCTGACCTCTCATCTCTCATCATTCCTGACCCCTCACCCCTCACCAAACCTGACCCCTGACCCCTCACCAAACCTGACCCCTGACCATCCCTCACCCCTCACCATCCCTGACCCCTCACCAACCCTGACCCCTCACCATCCCTCACCTCTCACCATCCCTGACCCCTCACCATCCCTCACCCCTCACCCCTCACCAAACCTGACCCCTGACCTCTCACCAAACCTGACTCCTCACCATCCCTGACCCCTCACCATCCCTGACCCCTCACCTCTCACCACTCATCCCTCACAACCCTGACTCCTCATCCATCATCTTCCCTCGCCAATTCTGGACCTCCACCATCCATCTCCTCGACCCGGCATCATCCGTGACCACTTACCCCTCACCATCCATGACCCCTCACCCCTCAAATCTCTGACCCCTCACCCCTCACGAACCCTGACCCTCACCCCTTATGAACCCTAATCCCTCACCATCCCTGACTCCTGCCCCCTCACCATCCCAGGCCCAATTACCCTCACCACGCCTCACACCTCACCAATGCTAAGCCCTCAGCCCATACCATCCCTGAACCCCTCACCCCTCACCATCCCTGACACCTTACACTTTATTATCTCTAACTCCTCACCACCCCGACCTCTCACCCCTCACCATCTCTAATTCCTCACCACGCCAACCCCTCACCCCTCACCATCCCTGACACCTTACCCCTCACCATTCCTGACACCTCATCACCCCGACCTCTCATCCCTCACCATCTCTAACCCTTCACCATCCCAACCTCTCACCCCTCATCAACCCTGACCCCTCAGCCCTCACTAACTTTGACCCCTCTCTATACTTGACCCCTCACTCTTCCTGACTGCTCATGTCTCACCAATCCTGACCCCTCACCGATCCTGACCCCTCACCACTCACCAATCCCGATTCCTCACTCTCACCATCACTTAGTCCTCACCCCTCACCAGACCTGACCCCCCACAACTCACCATCTCTGACTCCTCACCTCTCACCAACCCTGACCCCTCATTCCTCACCATTCCTGACCACTCAACCCTCACCATCCCTCCCAACTCTGATTCCTCATTCCTCACCATCCCTGACCCTTCACCAATCCTGACCCCTCATTCCTCACCATTCCTGACTCCACACCTCTCACCCTCTGTAACCCATCACACCTCACCATCTCTGCCCCCTCAGCATTCCTGACCTCTCACCTCGCATTATCCATGACCCCTCACTCCTCACCAACCTTGACCCCTCGCCCCTCACCGTACCTGACCTCTCACTGCTCACCAGCCCTGACTCCTCACGCCCCACCAATCCTGACCCCTCATCCCTCACCAACCCTGACCACTCAACATCCCTATCCGTTATCCTCAGCTTGTTTGACCCTTTCAACCCTCACCACCCCTCACCAACCCTGAACCCTCACCATCCCTGATCCCACATCTGGTCTGACCCCTCACCATCCTTACCCTCTCACCCCTCACCAACCCTGACCCCAGCCTCTTCAATATCCCTGATCACTGAGCCTTCAAATGAAGACCACAGTGTCGAAAGCTTGTGAGTTTATTATCAAATAGGTCGGTTGGATTTAAACCTGGTGTCAGACTTCTTACCGCACTGAGCTCTCAACATCCCTGACCCCTCACCATCACCACCCCTCACACCTCACCATCCCTGACCCCTCACCATCACCACCCCTCACACCTCAACATCCCTGACCCCTCACCACCACCACCCCTCACACCTCAACATCCCTGACCCCTCACCATCACCACCTCTCACACCTCAACATCCCTGACCCCTCACCATCACCACCTCTCACACCTCAACATCCCTGACCCCTCACCATCACCACCCGTCACACCTCAACATCCCTGACCCCTCACCATCACCACCCCTCACACCTCAACATCCCTGACCCCTCACCATCACCACCCCTCACACCTCAACATCCCTGACCCCTCACCACCACCACCCCTCACACCTCAACATCCCTGACCCCTCACCATCACCACCTCTCACACCTCAACATCCCTGACCCCTCACCATCACCACCTCTCACACCTCAACATCCCTGACCCCTCACCATCACCACCCGTCACACCTCAACATCCCTGACCCCTCACCATCACCACCCCTCACACCTCAACATCCCTGACCCCTCACCATCACCACCTCTCACACCTCAACATCCCTGACCCCTCACCACCACCACCCGTCACACCTCAACATCCCTGACCCCTCACCATCACCACCCCTCACACCTCAACATCCCTGACCCTCACCACCACCACCCCTCACACCTCAACATCCCTGACCCCTCACCATCACCACCCCTCACTCCTTAACATCCCTCAGCAAGCCACCCCTCACCATCTCTCACCCTTCACTCTTGTGATCCTTGACCCCTCACCCCTCATCGTCCCTGACCCCTGACCCTTCATCATCGCTAACCCCTCACCCCTCATGAACCCTGACCCCTCACTTCTCACAAATTCTGTTGCTTCCACATCCCTGACCCTTCACCATCACTGACTCTTCACCCCCTCACCATGCTTGACCCCTAACCCCTGACAAACACTGACCCCTCACCATCTCTGACCCTCTCCCTCACCCATCATCAACTCTGACCCCTCATGAATCCTGTCCCCTCACACCTACGAATCCTGAGCCCTCAGCCCTCACCATCCCTCATCCCTCAACAGCCCTGACCCCTCACGATCTCTCACCGCTTACCCCTCACCCCTAACCCCTCACCACCCCTGACTGCTCACATCTCACCATTCCTGACCCCTTACCACTCACCATTCCTCAGCCCTCACCACCCCTGACTGCTCACATCTCACCATTCCTGACCCCTTACCACTCACCATTCCTCAGCCCTCACCATCCCTGACCCCTCACCCCTCACCATCCCTGACCCCTCACCCCTCACCATCCCTGACCCCTCACCACTCACCATCCCTGACCCCTCAGCCCGCACCATCCCTGACCCCTCACCACTCACTATCTCTGACACCTCACCACTCACTATCTCTGACACCTCACCATTTCTGACCCCTCATTCCTCACCATGTCTGAACACTCACCTCTCTCCATCACCATACTTCACCAACCCTGACCCCTCACCCGTCAACATCTCTGACCCCTGAACCCTCAACATCCCTGATACCTCACCATCTCTGACACCTCACTATCCCTGACACCTCACCCCTCACCTACCCTGACGGCTCAACATCTGACCCCTCACCCCTAACCATCTCTGACCTCTGACCCTCACCCTCATGAACCCTGACCCTTACCATCCCTGACCTCTCACTCCTCACAATCCCTCACCAACCCTGATCCCTCATCCCTCACCCCTCACCATCCCTGACCCCTGACTATCCCTGACCCTTCAGCCTCACCATCTCTGATCCCTCACCAACCCTGACACCTCACCCCTCACCATTCCTATCTCTTCACCCCTCACCAAACCAGACCCCTCACCCCTTAGCCTTCACCATCCCTGGACCCTCACCACTCACCCCTCACCATTCCTATCTCTTCACTCCTCACCAAACCAGACCCGTCACCCCTCACCCTTCACCATCCCTGGACCCTCACTACTCACCCCTCACCATTCCAACCCTCACCCCTCACCATCCCTATCACCGCACCATCTCTGACCCCTCATCCTCATCTCTAGTCATCCCTGATATCAGACCCCTCACCATCCCTGCCTCCTCACTCCTCACCATCCCTCTCCAATCCTGACCCCTCACCCCGCAACACTCCTCACCATCACTCACCATCCCTGACCCCTGACACTTCATCATCCCTCACTCCTCACAAACCCTGAACCCTCACCATCCCTGACCCCATAACCAACCACAACCACTTACCCCTCATATCCCTGACCCCCTAACCAACCACAACCACTTACCCCTCATATCCCTGACCCCCTAACCAACCACAACCACTTACCCCTCATATCCCTGACCCCCTAACCAACCACAACCACTTACCCCTCATATCCCTGACCCCTCACCAACTCTGACCCCTCACCCCGACTAACCTTGACCTCTCACCCCTCACCATCCCTGACTCTTCATTTTCCCTGACCGCTCATCCCTCACCAACACTGACCCTGCACCATCACTGATCCCTCTACCCACACCAACACTGACCCCTCACCCCTCACCCCTCAACATTCCTGACACCTCAACCTTCACCATAGCTGACCTATCTACACAATGAACCCTGACCCCTCACCATCTCTGATCCCACAACCAACACCTTCCCTGACCCCTCATCCCTCACCATCTGTTACCCGTCAGCATCCCTCAGCCTTCACCACCCCTCACAACCTGAACCCTCACCCCCTCACCATTCCCGAACCATCATCCGTCACCAACTTTGACCCCTTACCCCTCACCAAGCCTGATCCCTCACCCCTCACTATCCATGACCCCTCACCCCTCAGCCAACATGACCCACACCCCTCACCAACCCAGATCCTTCACCCCTCACCATCTCTGACACCTTAACCCTCACCATCTCTGACCCTTCACTCCTCACCATTCCTGACCATTCACCTCTCACCATCTCTGACCCGTCACCCTCACTAATCCTGACCCCTCACCATCACTGACACCTCACCCCTCACAAACCCTTCCCCCTCACCCCTCAGCATCACTGACCATTCACCCTTCACCAACCCTGACCCCCACACCTCACCATCCCTGATCCCTGACCCCTGACCAACACTGATCCCTCACCCTTCACTATCCCTTACCCCTCATCATTTACCATCTCTGAACTCTGACCCCTCACTTCCTGACCCCTGACCATCCCTGACCCCCTCACCATCCCTGACCCCTCACCATCCCTGACCCCTCACCCCTCACCATCCCTGACCCCTCTCTATCCCTGACCCCTCTCTATCCCTGACCCCTCTCTATCCCTGACCCCTGACCCCTCACCATCCCTGACCCCTGACCATCCCTGACTCCTGACCCCTCACCATCCCTGACCCCTCACCCCTCACCCCCCCCCACCCCTCACCATCCCTGACCCCTGACTCTTCACCATCCCTGACCCCTCACCATCCCTGACCCCTGACTCTTCACCACCCCTGACCTCTCACCATCTCTGACCCCTGACCCCTCACCCCTCACCATCCCTGACCCTTCAGCATTGCTGACCACTCAACATCCACCAACCCTGACCCCACACCACTCATCATCCCTCACACCTCACTATCCCTGACCACTCACCATCCATCACCACTCACCCCTCACTATCCCTGACTCCTCGCAATCCCTGACCCCTGATGTGCGAGCATCCTTCACACCTCACCAACCCTGACTCCTCACCCCTCACCCCTCATCATCCCTGACCCCTCATCACTCACCATCTGTGACCCTATACCCCTCACTATCCCTGACCCCTGACCCAGCCTATTCCTCACCCATCACCATCCCTGACCCTTCACCCATCACCATTCCTGACCCTTCACCCATCACCATTCCTGACCCTTGATCCCTCATCAACGCTGACCCTTCACCCATCACCATTCCTGACCCTTCACCCATCACCATTCCTGACCCTTCACCCATCACCATTCCTGACCCTTCACCCATCACCATTCCTGACCCTTCACCCATCACCATCCCTGACCCTTCACCCATCACCATCCCTGACCCTTCACCCATCACCATCCCTGACCCTTCACCCATCACCATCCCTGACCCTTCACCCATCACCATTCCTGACCCTTCACCCATCACCATTCCTGACCCTTCATCCATCACCATTCCTGACCCTTCACCCATCACCATCCCTGACCCTTCACCCATCACCATTCCTGACCGCTGACCAACCTTGACACCTCACATCTCACCATTCCTACCCACTCACCCCTCAATAACCCTCACCCTTCACCAACCCTGATGCCTCACCCCTCACCATTCCTGATCCCTGACCACTCACCCCTCACAATCCCTGATCCTTCACCATCTCTGATGCCTCACCCCTCACCTCTCTCCATCCCTGACCCCCTCCCCTCTCTCCATCCCTGACCCCCTCCCCTCTCTCCATCCCTGACCCCCTCCCCTCTCTCCATCCCTCACCGCACACCAACCCTGACCTCTCACCAACCCTGACTCCTCTTCCCTTGCTATCCCTGATTCCTCACAATCCCTGACCCCTCAGCCCTCACTGTCCCTGATTTCTCACCTCTCACCATCCCTGTCCCCTGACAAATCCATTTGACCATCTCTGAGTCTTCACCCATACCTTCCCTGACCCCTTACCGCTCACCATCCCTGACCCTCACCCTCAACCTTTATTATCCCTGACCACTGTCCAGCCCTGACCCCTCACCCCTCACCATTCCTGACCACTCACCCTGACCATCCCTCACACCTGACCAACCCTATCCCTCACCCCTCACCATCCCTGACCACTCCCCCTCACAAACCTGACCCCTCAGCATCGCTGATTTCTCAGCCCTGACCATCTCTGCCCCTCACCCCTCCCTGATGCCTGACCCCTCACCTCTCATCCCTCACCATCCCTGACCACTGACCCCTGACCATCTCTCAACAACCCTGACCCCTTACCCCTTATACCTCACCTTGACCCCTGACCCCTCACCATGGCTTACCCGTCACCCTTCACCAACTCTAACACCTCACCCCTCACCCACCTGACTCCTCAACCCTCACTATCCCTGACCCTGACCCCTCACTATCCCTGACCCCTCACCATCTCTGGGTCCTCAACCCTCACTATCCCTGTCCCCTCACTCTCCCCATGGCTGAAGGCCTCAACCCTCACCATCACTGACCCCTGACCTCTCACCATTCCTGCCCACTGACCCCTCACCATTCCTGACCATTTACCCTCACCATCCTGACCCCTCACTATCCCTGACCCTGACCCCTCACTATCCCTGACCTCTCACCATCCCTGGCTCCTCAACCCTCACTATCCCTGTCCCCTCACTCTCCCCATGGCTGAAGGCCTCAACCCTCACCATCACTGACCCCTGACCTCTCACCATTCCTGCCCACTGACCCCTCACCATTCCTGACCATTTACCCTCACCATCCTGACCCCTCACCATCCACCCCCACCACCACCCCCACCACTGACCCCTCACCATCCCTGACCCCTCACCCTCACCATTTCTGACCCCTGACCAAACATGATTCCTCACCCCTCATCATTCCTGACCCTTCACCCCACACCAACCCTGACACCTCACCATACACGTCCCCTCACCCCTGCCCATCCCTGACCCCTCACCCCTACCATGAGGGGTTTTCACCTGACCAAGGGACAAACCCCGAAAGCTTGTGAGTTTATTATCAAATCAATCGGTTGGATTTAAACCTGGTGTCAGACTCTTACTGTGTTTACCCCAGTTCAACACCCGCATCTCCACACCCTGACCCCTCACCATCCCCTGACCCCTCACCATTCCTCACCCCCTCACCATCCCTCACATACCTGACCCCTCATCATCCCTGACTCCTCACCCCTCACCCTGCACCAACTCTAACTCCTCACCCCTCACCCTGCACCAATCCTCACCCCTCACCACCCACCCTGCACCAACTCTGACACCTCAATCCTCAGTATCATTAACCCCTCACCCTCTCCATGCCTGACCCCTTACTCCTCAACATCCCTCACCAACCCTCACCCATCATCCCTCACCCTTCACTATTCCAGACCCCATAACACTCACTATCCCTGACCCCTCACCATCCCTTACCCCTCACCTTAAATGACCCCTGACCTCTCAGCCCTCACCCCTCACCATCCCTGACCTCTCACCATCCCTGACCCCTCACTAAACTTGAATCCTCACCCATCACTATCCCAGACCCTTCACCCTTACCAACTGTGAGCACACACCTTCTCTTAACCCTGACCCGTCACTAATCCTGACCCCTCATCCCTCAACAGCTCTGACACTTCACCATCCCCGAGCCCTCAGCCCTCACCATCCCTCACCCCTGATCCCTCACCAACACTGACCCTTCACCAATCCTGACCTTTCACCATCTCTGACCCCTCTACACACACCCTCACCCCTCACCATCCCTCTCCAATCCTGACCTCTCATCCCTCACCATCCCTGACCCCTCACCATTCCTGACCCTTCGCCTCTCACCATTGCTGAGCCCTCAACATATCTGACATCTCATCCCTCACCACCTCTCATCCCTCACCAACACTGACCCCTCACCCCTTACCAAATCTGACCCCTCACATCTCACCATCTCTCACCAAATTTGATTCCTCACCATCGCTGACCCCTCATCCCACAACATCCCTCACCCCTCCTCCCTCACCATCCCTGACCTCTGACCCCTCAGCATCTCTGAGCTCTCATCCCTCACTATCTCTGACCTCTCATCCCTCACTCATCTCTGACTCCTGACCCCTCACCATCCCTGACCCCTCACTGACCCTGACTCCACACCATCCCTGACATCTAACCTCCCTGACCTCTGACATCTCACCATCCCTGACCCCTCACCCCTCACCAACCCTGAACCTCACCCCTCATGAACCCTGACCCCTCATTATCTCTGACTCCTCATCCCTCACTATCTCTGATTACTCATCCCTCACACATCACCATACCTCACGATCCCTAACCCCTCACCCCTCAGCATCTCTGACTCCTGACCCCTCACCGACCCTGACCCCTCACCCCTCACCAATCCTGACCCATGACCCCTCATCACCCTAACCCCTCAAACCCTCATCATCTCTGATCCCTCACCACCTATGAACCCTCACCTCTCACCATCACTGAGCCCTCATCATCTCTGACCCCTCACCCTGTCACCATCCCTTACCCCTCACCCCTCACTATCTCTCACTACTCATTCCTTGCCAACGCTGACGCCTCATCCATCACCTTCCCTCGCCAATTCTGACCCTCCACCATCCATCTCCTCCACCTGGCATCATCCATGACCCCTTACCCCTCAAATCCCTGACCCCTCATGAACCCTGTCCCTCACCCCTCATGAGCAATGATCCCTCACCATCCCTGACTCCTGACCCCTCACCATGCCAGGCCCAACTACTCTCACCGCGCCTCATACCTCACCAACCCTGAGCCCTCACCCCTCACCATCCCTGACACCTTATCCCTCACCATCCCTAACCCCTCAACCCTCAGCATCCCTGACCTCTCATTCTGCATTATCCATGACCCTTCACTCCTCACTAACCCTTACCCTCACCCCTCACCAACTCTGACCGCTCAACATCCCTACCTGTGACCCTCAGCTTCTTTGACCTTTTCACCCCTCACCATCCATTATCATCTCTGACCTCTCACCCCTCACCACCCTGAACCCTCACCCCTCACCGTCCCCTCACCCCTCATCACTCAGAATCCCTGACCGCTCACCTCTCACCATCTCTGATCCCATACCTGGCCTGACCCCTCACCATCCCTGACCCCTCACCACCCCCCACCCCTCACATCTCAACATTCCTCACCCCTCACCACTCCCACCCCTCACACCTCAACATCCCTCATCCCTCACCACCCCCATCCCTCACACCTCAACATCCCACCAACATCTCACCCCCCCTCACCCTAACTCACCATCCCTACCCCACCCATCCTCACCTCACCTCACCAATCCTGACCCCTCACCCCTCACCAACCCTGACCCCTCACCCCTCACCAACCCTGACCCCTCAGCCATCATCATCCCTGACCCCTGACCCTTTACCATCCGCGACTCCTCACCACTCATCATCGCTAACCCCTCACCCCTCATGAATCCTGACCCCTCACCTCTCACAAATTTTGTTGCCTCAACATCCCTGACCCGTCACCATCCCTGACCTCTCACATCTCACCACCCCTGACCCCTCAGCCCTCACCATCCTTGACCACTCAGCCCTCACCACCCCTCACCATGTCTGAACACTCACCTCTCTCCATCACCATACTTCACCAACCCTGACTCCTCACCCTTCACCATCTCTGACCCCTGACCCCTCATCATCCTTGACCTCTCACCATCCTTGAACTCCACCCTCACCACCCATCCTGACCCCTCACCATCCCTGACACCTCACCATCTCTTACACCTCACTATCCCTTACACGTCACCCCTCACCCACACTGACCGCTCAACATCTGACCCCTCACCCCTAACCAACTCTGACCCCTGACCCTTATCTGACCCCTCACTCCTCACAATCCCTCATCAATGCTGACCCCTCATCCCTCACCCCTCACCGTCCCTGATCCCTTAGCCCTCAACATTCCTGAACCCTGACCCCTCACTATTCCTGAACCCTGACCCCTCACTATCCCTGACCCCTCACCCCTCACTAACCTTGACCTCTCATCCCTCACTATCCCTGACCCCTCACTTTCCCTGACTGCTCATTCCTCACCAACACTGACCCTGCACCATCACTGACCCCTCTACCCCCACCAACACTTACCCCTCACCCTTCACCATAACTGACCTGTCTACCCAATGAACCCTGACCCCTCACCCCTCACCATCTCTGATCCCACAACCAACACCTTCCCTGACCCCTCATCCCTCACCATCTGTCACCCGTCAGCATCCCTCAGCTTTCACCATCCCTCACAACCTGAACCCTCACCCCCTCACCATTCCCAAACCGTCATCCCTCACCAAGCCTGACCTTTCACCCCTCACCAAGCCACCCTCACCCCTCACCAAGCCTCACCCCTCACCACCCTTGTTCCTCACCCCTCAGCAAACATGACCCACACCCCTCACCTACCCAGATCCTTCACCCTTCACCATCTCTGACACCTTAACCCTCACCAATCCTGACCCCTCAGCCCTCACCATTCCTGGCCACTGAACATCCCTGACCCTTCATTTCTCACCTACCCTGACCCCTAACCCATTACTATCCCTCATCCCTCAGTCCTGACCATCCCTCATCCTCACCATTCCTCACCTTCCCTGACCCCTCACCATGCCTCACACTTTACCGACCCTGACCTCTCATCCCTCACCTCCCTGACCCCTCATCACTCACCATCCGTGACCCCTCACACCTCACCATCGCTAACCCCTCACCCTTCACAAACCCTGACTCCGCACCAACCCTGATCTCTTATCCTCACCATCCCTGACTCCTCACCATCTCTGACCTCAACTAACCCTGACGCCTTACATCTGACCATTCCTGACCATTCAACCATCACCATCCCTCATCACTCACCATCCCTGACCCCTCATCCTTTACCACCGTTGACCCCTCACCCCTCACCATCCCTGACCCCTCACCATCCGTGACCCCTCAACCCTCACCATCCCTGATCCTTCAACACTCACCATCCCTGAACCCTGACCAACTCTGACCCTCACATCTCACCATTCCTAACCCCCCTCACCCCTTATCATCCTTGATCCTTGACCAATCCTGATCCTTCACCCCTCGCCATCCTTGATCCCTCAACTCTTACCATCTCTGACCCTTAACCTCTCGATGTAGAGATGCCGGTGTTGGACTGGGGTAAACTCAGTAAGAGGTCTGACAACACCAATTTTAAATCCAACTGATTTATTTGATAGTAAACTTGCAAACTTTCGGCCTTTGTGCCTTCATCAGGCGAATGAGGTCATTTGTGCCTCCGTCAGGTGAATGATGTCAATTGACCTCATTTGCCTGACGAAGGCACAAAGGCCGAAAGCTTGCAAGGTTATTATCAAATAAATCGGTTAGATTTAAAATTGGTGTTGTCAGACCTCTTACTGACCTTAACCTCTCAACATACCTGACACCCACCTCTCAACATCTCTGACTCTTGACCTCTTGTCATCTCTGACTCCCTCACAAACCCTAATCTCTCAGAACTCACCATGTCTGATCCCTCACCGTCCCTGATCCCTCACCGTCCCTGATCCCTCACCGTCCCTGATCCCTCACCGTCCCTGATCCCTCACGTCCCTGACAACGCACCATCACTGACCCTTTACCATCCCTCACCCCTCATCCCTCACCAAGCCTGACCCCTCACACCTCACCACCCTCATCCCTCACCCCTAAGCAAACATGACCCACACGCCTCACCTACCCAGATCCTTCACCCTTCACCAATCCTGACCCCTCAGCCCTCACCATCCCTGACCCCTCAGCCCTCACCATCCTGACCCCCTCAGCCCTCACCAACCCTGACCCCTAGCCCCACCATCCTGACCCCTCAGCCCTCCACCATCTCGACCCCTCAGCCCTCACCATCCTGACCCTCAGCCCTCACCATTCCTGACCCCTCAGCCCTCACCATTCCTGACCCTCAAGCCCTCACCATTCCTGACCCCTCAGCCCTCACCATCCCTGACCCCTCAGCCCTCACCATCTCTGACCCCTCAGCCCTCACCAATCCTGACCCCTCAGCCCTCACCAATCCTGACCCCTCAGCCCTCACAATCCTGACCCCTCAGCCCTCACCAATCTGACCCTCAGCCCTCACCAATCCTGACCCCTCAGCCCTCACCATCCTGACCCCTCAGCCCTCAACAATCCTGACCCCTCAGCCCTCACCAATCCTGACCCCTCAGCCCTCACCAATCCTGACCCCTCAGCCCTCACCAATCCTGACCCCTCAGCCCTCACCAATCCTGACCCCTCAGCCCTCACCATTCCTGACCCCTCAGCCCTCACCAATCCTGGCCACTGAACAGGAAAGCTTTTGTTGTTGAATTGGATGTTTTATGCTGTTGTTATTGTTGTAATTGTTGGTGTTTCTAAATGTTGGGTTGTTGTTAAATTTGTTGGTGTTTTTCTATATTGAGGTTAGTGTTAGATTTTTTGGTGTTTTATGTTTTTGTGGTTGTTGTTGAATTTGTTGGTCTTATTTTTCAATTTTGAGATTGTTTTTTAATGTTGGGTTGTTGTTGAACTTGCTGTCGACATTGTTGTTTACTTTTGATCTTTGTTGAATTTGTTGATGTTTTTCGATCTTGAGATTATTGTTCGATTTGCTGTTTCTTTTTAATTGTTGAGGTTGTTGAACTTGTTGGTGTTTTATAATTCTCAGGTTCTTGGATTTGTTGGTGTTGTTTTGCTGTGGTTGTTGTTGGGTTTGTTGGTGTTGTTTTGTTGTGGTAGTTGTTGTTGGATTTGTTGGTGTTGTTTTGCTGTGGTAGTTGTTGTTGGATTTGTTGGTGTTGTTTTGCTGTGGTAGTTGTTGTTGGATTTGTTGGTGTTGTTTTGCTGTGGTAGTTGTTGTTGGATTTGTTGGTGTTGTTTTGCTGTGGTAGTTGTTGTTGGATTGTTGGTGTTGTTTTGCTGTGGTAGTTGTTGTTGGATTTGTTGGTGTTGTTTTGCTGTGGTAGTTGTTGTTGGATTTGTTGGTGTTGTTTTGCTGTGGTAGTTGTTGTTGGGTTTGTTGGTGTTGTTTTGCTGTGGTAGTTGTTGTTGGATTTGTTGGTGTTGTTTTGCTGTGGTAGTTGTTGTTGGATTTGTTGGTGTTGTTTTGCTGTGGTAGTTGTTGTTGGGTTTGTTGGTGTTGTTTTGCTGTGGTAGTTGTTGTTGGGTTTGTTGGTGTTTTGCTGTGGTAGTTGTTGTTGGATTTGTTGGTGTTGTTTTGCTGTGGTAGTTGTTGTTGGGTTTGTCGGTGTTGTTTTGCTGTGGTAGTTGTTGTTGGATTTGTTGGTGTTGTTTTGCTGTGGTAGTTGTTGTTGGGTTTGTTGGTGTTGTTTTGCTGTGGTAGTTGTTGTTGGGTTTGTTGGTGTTGTTTTGCTGTGGTAGTTGTTGTTGGGTTTGTTGGTGTTGTTTTGCTGTGGTAGTTGTTGTTGGGTTTGTTGGTGTTGTTTTGCTGTGGTAGTTGTTGTTGGATTTGTTGGTGTTGTTTTGCTGTGGTAGTTGTTGTTGGATTTGTTGGTGTTGTTTTGCTGTGGTAGTTGTTGTTGGGTTTGTTGGTGTTGTTTTGCTGTGGTAGTTGTTGTTGGGTTTGTTGGTGTTGTTTTGCTGTGGTAGTTGTTGTTGGATTTGTTGGTGTTGTTTTGCTGTGGTAGTTGTTGTTGGATTTGTTGGTGTTGTTTTGCTGTGGTAGTTGTTGTTGGATTTGTTGGTGTTGTTTTGCTGTGGTAGTTGTTGTTGGATTTGTTGGTGTTGTTTTGCTGTGGTAGTTGTTGTTGGGTTTGTTGGTGTTGTTTTGCTGTGGTAGTTGTTGTTGGATTTGTTGGTGTTGTTTTGCTGTGGTAGTTGTTGGATTTGTTGGTGTTGTTTTGCTGTGGTAGTTGTTGTTGGGTTTGTTGGTGTTGTTTTGCTGTGGTAGTTGT
>JAGIQG010000358.1:0-35583 GCA_024679065.1 Sphyrna mokarran | reverse complement strand
AGACAGTGTGCATGTGAGGGAGTGCATGTGGAAGAGAGAGAGTGCATGTGAGAAAGAGTGTGCGTGTGTGACAGTGGATGTGTGAGCACAGGCCACATCCCTGAACCCTGACCCCAATGAGAGGCACCAAACCCTGAACTCTGACTCCGAATACAGGCCCCAACCCTGAATCCTGACCTCAGGTACAGACTCCGAGTGTGTGTGTGTGTGTGTGTGTGTGTGTGTGTATAAGAGAGAGAGAGGGTGTGTGTGTGTGAGAGAGAGTGTGTGTGTGAGAGAGAGAGAGAGAGGGTGTGTGTGTTTGAGAGAGAGTGTGTGTGTGAATGCATGTGTGAGTGCAGGCCCCCACCCTGAACCCCGACCCCAAGTACAGGGACCAACCCTGAACCCTGACCCCGAGTACAAGCCCAAACCCTGAACCCTGACCCGGGTACAAGCACCAACCCTGAGCCCTGGCCCCTAGAAGAGGCCCCTACCCTAAACCCCGACCCCAAAAACAGACCCCAAACCTGACCCCAAGTACAGGCCTCATCCTGAACCCTGACCCCGAGTACAGGCCCCAACCCTGAACCCTGACCCCGAGTACAGGCCCCAACCCTGAACCCTGACCCCGAGTACAGGCCCCAACCCTGAACCCCGATCCCGAGTACGGGTCACAACCCTGAACCCTGACCCCAGGTACAGGTCCCAAATTTGGCCGATTGGATCAGTAACTGGCTGTCTCATAGAACTCAGTAAAGCTTTGCAACACCAATTTTAAGTCCAACCAATTTATTTGATAGTAAATTCCCGAGCTTTCGACACTATGTTGTGCCTTCGTCAGGCAAATGCAGTGTTCTGATCTGCAGAGGCACTCATATCCACACAGACAGTTACAGATTGCTGATTAGAATGTGAATCCTTACATTTAACCTGCTATTCAAGTGTTAAAGTGGCTAACAATGTGTGTGAAGGGAATCCTGAGCATTGGTTAGAGAATTGTGTATTTTCTCCAGACAGCACAGTAAGTGAGGTTTTTTGCTAATCCAAGCAAGTTACAGGGGGTTACAGATAGTGTGTCATGAAGCCAAGATCTCTGTTAAGACCGTCCTCATGTGTGCGGAACTTGGCTATCAGTCTCTGCTCAGCGACACTGCGCTGTCGTGTGTCCCGAAGGCCCCCCTTGAAGAATATTTACCTGCAGGTCGGAGGCCGAATACCCATGACTGCTGAAGTGTTCGCCCACAGGAAGGGAACTGTTTTGCCTCGTGATTGTTGAGCGATGCTCATTCATCCGCTGTCGTAGTGTCTGCATGGTCTCCCCAACGTACCATGCTTCAGGACATCCTTTCTTGCAACGTATTAGGTAGACAACGTTGGCCGAGTCGCAAGAGTATGTACCGTGTACCTGGTGAATGGTATCCTCACGTTTGATGATGTCGTCCATGTCTATGATCTGGCATGTCTTGCAGAGGTTGCTGTGGCAGGGTTGTGTGGTATTGTGGTCACCGTTCTCCTGAAGGTGGGGTAGTTTGCTGCGAACAATGATCTGTTTAAGGTTGTGCGGTTGTCTGAAAGCAAGAAGTGGGGGGGTGGGGATGGCCCTAGCGAGATGTTCATCGTCATCAATGACATGTTGAAGACTCCGGAGAAGATGTTGTAGCTTCTCTGCTCCGGGGAAGTACTGGACAACAAAGGGTACTCTGTGCACCTTGTCCCGTGTTCGTCTTCTGAGGAGGTCAGTGCGTTTTATCGCTGTGGCACGATGGAACTGTCGATTGATGAGTCGAGCGCCATATTCTGTTCTCACGAGGGCATTCTTCAGCGTCTGGAGGTGTCTGTCACGATCCTCCTCATCTGAGCAAATTCTGAGTATACGGAGGGCTTGTCCATAGGGAATGGCTTCTTTAACGTGTCCAGGGTGGAAGCTGGAGAAGTGGAGCATTGTGAGGTTGTCTGTCGGTTTGCGGTACAGTGAGGTGCTGAGGTGACCGTCCTTGATGGAGATGCGTGTGTCCAAGAATGCAACTGATTCTGGAGAATAGTCCATGGTGAGTCTGATGGGGGGATGGAACTTGTTGATATCATCATACAGTTGTTTCAATGATTGTTCACCATGAGTCCAAAGGAAGATGTCATCAATGTATCTAGTATATAACCTTGGTTGGAGATCTCGTGTGGTGAAGAAGTCACCACCCAGAGAATGGTCAGAATTCACTCCTCTCCCCCCACCCAGAGAACCATCTGACCTCACTCCCCTCCCCCACCCAGAGACTGATCTGACCTCACTCCCCTCCCCCACCACGAGAATGATCTGACCTCACTCCCCTCCCCCACCCAGGGAATGATCTGACCTCACTCCCCTCCCCCACCCAGACAGTGATCTGACCTCACTCCCCTCCCCCACCCAGACAGTGATCTGACCTCACTCCTGTCTCCCACCCAGAGAATCATCTGACCTCACCAGCCTCCCCCAACCCAAAGAATGATCTGACCTCAAACCTTCCCCCACCCAGAGAATGATTTCACTTCATTCCCCTTCCCGAAGCCAGACAATGATCTGACCTCACTCTCCTCCCCCGCCCAAAATATGATCTGACCTCACTCCCCACCCTCACCAGAGACTGATCTGACCTCACTCCCCTCCCCCACCCACAGAATGATCTGAACTCACTCCCCTCACCCACCCAGAGAATGATCTGAACTCACTCCCCTCCCCTACCCAGTCAATGATCTGACTTCACTCTCCTCCCCCACCCAGGGAATGATCTGACCTCACTCCCCTCCCCCACCCAGAGAATGATCTGACCTCACTCCCCTCCCCCACCCAGGGAATGATCTGACCTCACTCCCCTCCCCCACCCAGTCAATGATCTGACCTCACTCTCCTCCCCCACCCAGGGAATGATCTGACCTCACTTCCCTCCCTCACCCAGAGAATGATCTGACCTCACTCCCTTCCCCCACCCAGGGAATGATCTGACCTCACTCCCCTCCCTCACCCAGAGAATGATCTGACCTCACTGCCTTCTCCCACCGAGAGAATGATCTCACCTCCCTCCCGTCCCCAACCCAGAGAATGATCTGACCTCACTCCCCTCCCCCCACCCAGAGACTGATCTGACCTCACTCCCCTCCCCCACCCAGAGAATGATCTGACCTCACTCCCCTCCCCCAACCCAGAGAATGATCTGACCTCACTCCCCTCCCCCATCTTTTATTCATCTTGGGAAACTGAGGGGAATTTAGTATGGCCAATCTGACTCTCGCAGATTTCTTGGCTCACTAAGGGGCAACTTATCCTGGCTTATCCACATAACCTGCGCTTCTTTGCTCACATGGAATTTCACATGGCCAGGCTAAATTGCCCCTTACTGTCCCAGGATGTTTATGAGAGGTGGATTGGCCAGGCTAAATTGCCCATTACTGTCCCAGGATGTTTATGAGAGGTGGATTGGCCAGGCTAAATTGCCCCTTACTGTCCCAGGATGTTGATGAAAGGTGGATTGGCCAGGCTAAATTGCCCCTTACTGTCCCAGGATGTTTATGAGTGGTGGATTGGCCAGGCTAAATTGCCCCTTACTGTCCCAGAATGTTTATGAGTGGTGGATTGGCCAGGCTAAATTGCCCCTTATTGTCCCAGGATGTTTATGAGAGGTGGATTGGCCAGGCTAAATTGCCCCTTACTGTCCCAGGATGTTTATGAGTGGTGGAATGGCCAGGCTAAATTGCCCCTTACTGTCCCAGGATGTTTATGAGAGGTGGAATGGCCAGGCTAAATTGCCCCTTATTGTCCCAGGATGTTTATGAGAGGTGGATTGGCCAGGCTAAATTGCCCCTTACTGTCCCAGGATGTTTATGAGAGGTGGAATGGCCAGGCTAAATTGCCCCTTACTGTCCCAGGATGTTTATGAGAGGTGGATTGGCCCGGCTAAATTGCCCCTTACTGTCCCAGGATGTTTATGAGAGGTGGATTGGCCAGGCTAAATTGCCCCTCATTGTCCCAGGATGTTTATGAGAGGTGGATTGGCCAGGCTAAATTGCCCCTTACTGTCCCAGGATGTTTATGAGAGGTGGATTGGCCAGGCTAAATTGCCCCTTACTGTCCGAGGATGTTTATGAGAGGTGGATTATCCAGGCTAAATTGCCTGTTGTGACCCAAGATGTATCAGAGTGCTGGACTGATCGTACTAAATTCCCCCCTAAACATCTTCTCGTACACATTTATTGACTCAATGGGGAATATAGCATGGCCTATTCACAATTATTGCACATTAGCATGGCCCATCCAACTGTCGTAGAGATCTTGCACTAAGGAGCAGTTTAGCATGGCCAATCCAGCTCTACTACACATCTTGGGATCCTGCACATTGTTAGACAGCGAGGAGAGTTTAGCATGACCAAACCACATTTTGTAAACATCTCGGGACACTAAGGGGCAACTTAGCATGGCCCATCCATCTCTTGTACACATCTTGAAGCATTAAGACAAATTTAGCATCGCCAATCCACCACTTGTACACATCTTGGGACAATGAGAGAATTTAGCTTGGCCAATCCATATAACCTACCCATCTTGTGACACTGAGGAAAAATTTAGTGTGGCCAATGCAGCTCTCGTACACATCTTGACACACTATGGGGATTTTAGCATTGCCATTACACCTGTTGTACACATTTTAGATACTAAGGAACAGTTTAGCGCAGCCAATCAAACTCTCATCCATATCTTAGGACACTAGGAGGTGATTGAGCCTGCCCAATCCCCCAAACATACACATCTTCGAACACTAAGGGGCAATTTAGTATGACCAATCTACCTCCAACATGTTTTTGTGATCCTAAGCGGAATTTAGCAGGGCCAATTCAGCTCTCGTAAACATCTTGGGACACTAAAGAGCAATTTAGCTTGGCCGATTCACTTCTTGTGCACATTTGGGACACCAAGGGAAATTTAGCGTGGCCAATCCATTTCTTGCACACATCTTTGGACATTAAGGGGCAATTCAGTTTTATCGAACAACTTCTCATACATGTTCTATGACACTATGGGAAATTTAGCATGGCCTATCCATACCTTTTGCACATCTTGGAATACTAAGGGACAATTTGGCATGGCCAATCCATCTCTCATGCAATCTTGGGACACTAAGGCTGTTTAGCATGGCCTCTCATACACATTCTGGGACACAAAAGGGCAATTTAGTATGGCCAATGCATCTCCCACTTTATCTTGGGACACAAAGGGTCAGTTTAGCAAAGCCAATCCATCTAACCTGCACACCTTGGGAAACTAAGGGGAATTTAGCATGGCCAATCCAATCTTGTACGCATCTTGGGACACCTAACTACAATTTAGCATGGTCTATCCACCTCTCGTACACATCTTGGCGCACTGAGATGAATTTAGCACGGCCAATCCACCTAGTCTACACATCATGGGACACTAAGGGGCAATTTAGCATGGCCTATCTGCTCCTCATACACATCTTGGCACATTGAAATGAATTTAGCATGGCCAGCCCAGCTAACCTACACATCTTGGCTCACTGAAGGGAATTTATCATAGCCAATCCACATAACCTACACATCTTGGAACAGTTATGGGCAATTTAGCCTGGCCAATACACCAAACATGCACATCTTGGGACATAAGGAGCAATTTAGTGTGACCAATCCACTTCTCATACACATATTGGAACATTAAGGGTAATTTAGCATGGCCAATCTACTGCTCGTACACATCTTGGGCCACAAAGGAGAATTTAGCATTGCCAATCCACTTAAGCTATGCACCTTGTGACACTAAGGGACAAATTAGCATGACCAATTCACTTCTCGCACACGTTTTGCAACACTGATGTGAATTTAGCATGGGCAAACCACGTAATCTACATATTTTGGTCCACTAAAGAGCAATTTAACCTGGCCAATCTATGTCTCATATTCATCTTGGAACACTAAGGGGAATTTTATCATGACCAATCCATCTCTGCCATACATCTTGGGACATGAGGGGAATTTGGCATGTCCAAAGCACATCTCATACACATCTTGGGACACTAAGAGGACAATTTTCCTCCCTGTCAGGCGAGGAGGAAATGGTCGAGTAAGAGAACATTGGTGTACAAAAAAAGTTGATTTGCTGGTTAAAAGGAAAAAGGAGGCTTATGTCAGGATGAGGATTGAAGGCTCGGTTAGTGCAATGGATAGCTATAGATTAGTCAGGAGGGAGCTAAAGAGTGAATTGATGAGAGCTAAGAGGGGACACGAGAAGACTTTGGCTGATAGGATTAAGGAGAATCCTAAAGCTTTCTTTAGATATGTTAAGAATAGAAGATTGGTTAGGGCAAGATTAGGGCCAGTCATAGACAGCAGTGGGAAGTGGTGCGTGGAGCCTGAGGAGATTGGAGAGGTACTGAATAAATATTTCTCTTCGGTATTCACGCAGGGTGATGTAATGTAGTTATGGAGAACACTGAGGTACAGGGTAGCAAACTGGAAGGTATCGAAGTAGATAGGGAGGATGTGCTAGATATTCTTGAGGGTTTGAAGTTGGATAAGTCTCCTGGGCCAGACGGGATTTACCCTAGGATTCTCTGGGAGGCAAGAGAGGAGATTGCAGAGCCTCTGGCTCTGATCTTCAGGTCGTCGTTGGTTACAGGTGTGGTTCCAGAGGACTGGAGGATAGCGAATGTGGTCCCATTGTTCAAGAAGGGGAAGGGAGACCTTCCAGGGAATAAAAGGCCAGTGAGTCTTACTTCTGTTGTGGGCAAAGTATTGGAGAGAATCATTAGGGATAGGATTTATAGTTATTTAGAGAGAAATGAATTGATTGGAGATAGTCAGCATGGTTTTGTGAAGGGTAGGTCGTGCCTTACTAACCTCATTGAGTTTTTTGAAAAAGTGACTAAGGAGGTGGATGGGGGTAAGGCGATTGATGTGGTATATATGGACTTTAGTAAGGCGTTTGATAAGGTGGCCCATGGAAGACTTCTGCAGAAAATGCAGATGTATGGGATAGAGGGTGATTTAGCTAATTGGGTAGGAATTGGCTAGCAGATAGAAGACAGAGGGTGGTGGTTGATGGGAGATATTCATCGTGGAGTTCGGTGACAAGTGGTTTACCTCAGGGGTCTGTTTTGGGGCCCCTGCTGTTTGTAATTTTTATAAATGATCTGGATGAGGGTATTGAAGGATGGATTAGTAAATTTGCAGATGACACTAAAGTCGGTGGAGTGGTAGATAGTGAAGAGGGGTGTTATAGTTTGCAGAGAGACTTGGACAAGTTGCAGAGCTTGGCCGAGAGGTGGCAAATGGAGTTTAATGTGGAAAAGTGTGAGGTAATGCACTATGGCAGGAATAATAAATGTGTAGAGTATAGGGCTAATGGTAGGATTCTTAGTAGTCTTGATGAACAAAGGGATCTTGGTGTGTATGTGCATAGATCCCTGAAAGTAGGCAGTCAAGTCGAGAAGGTTGTTAAGAAGGCATATGGAGTCTTAGCTTTTATTGGTAGGGGGATTGAATTTCGGAGCCGCAACGTCATGTTGCAACTGTACAAAAGTCTAGTGCGGCCGCACTTGGAGTAATGTGTGCAGTTCTGGTCCCCACATTATAAGAAAGATGTGGAGGCATTGGAGAGGGTACAGAGGAGTTTACCAGGATGTTGCCTGGTATGGAGGGCAGGTCTTATGAAGAGAGGCTGAGGGATTTGAGGTTGTTTTCGTTAGAAAGGGGGCGGCTAAGAGGGGACCTAATCGAAACATATAAGATGATTAGAGGTTTAGATAGGGTGGACAGTGATAGCCTTTTTCCTATGATGGAGAAAGCTAGCACGAGGGGACACAGCTTTAAATTAAGGGGTGATAGTTATAGGACGGATATCAGAGGTAGGTTCTTTACCCAAAGTGTGGTTCGGGAGTGGAATGCCCTGCCTGCGGCAGTTGTAGATGCGCCAAGTTTGGTGGCGTTTAAGAGGTTAGTTGATAAGTATATGGAAGAGAAGGGAATGGTTTAGTTTGGAGGGGCATTGCTTTTTATATTGGTCGGCGCAACATCTAAGGCCGAAGGGCCTGTTCTGTGCTGTAATGTTCTATGTTCTATGTTCTATGTTCTAATTTAGCATGGCCAATTCATCTCTTGTACACATCTTGGGACACTAATTGGCAACTTAGCACAGCCAGTTCACCACTCCTACCCATCTTGGAACACTGAGGGCAATTTAGCATTTCCAATTCACATGCTAACTTTCCCTTAGTGTCCCAAGATGTGTATGAGCAATTTAGCATTGCCAATCCACCCTACCTACACATCTTAGCACACTATGGGGAACTTGGCCTGGCCAATCGACCAAATCTACACATCTTGGGACATTAAGGGACAATTTAGCTTGGTCAATCCAACTCTTGTACACGTGTTGCGACACTAAGAGATAATTTAGCACGCCCAATCCATTTTTTTGCTTACACCTTGTGTCACTAAGGGGAATTTAACATGGCCAAACCACCTCTCTTACACATTTTGGGACACTAAGAAGCAATTTAACATGGCCAATCCACCATTCATATACATTTTGGTATACTAAGGGAAATTTAGCATGGTTAAACCATCACTCATACACATTCTGGGACTCTACGGGGAAGTTAGCATGGCCAATCCACATCTCAGATACATCTTGGGACATTAAGGGGCAGCTTAGCTTGGTCAATCCACTTCTCGTATACATCTTGGGACATTAACAGGCAATTTAGCACGACCAATACACCTAACTTACAAATCTTGTGACATTAAGATACAGATTAGCAAAGCCAATCCCCTAACTTACACATCATGTGGTACTAAGGGGAATTTATCATGACCAATCCACATCTTGTACTCATCTTGGGACTGAGGCAAAATTTATCATGGCCAACCTACATCTCATACACAACTTAGGACACGAGGGGCAATTTAACATGAGCATTCCACCCCTGGTACACATCTTGGGAGACTATGAGGAATTTAGCAAGGAATTTATTCATCTTGGGACAGTCAGGGGCAATTTAGCCTGGCCAATACATCTAACTTGCACATTTTGGGATGTTAAGGCACAAGTTAGCATGGCCAATCCACCTGAAGTACACTTCTTGGGACAGAGGGACAGTTTAGCGTGACCAATACACCACTTGTACACATCTTGAGACACGAAGGGGATTTCTAACATGTCCAGTTCTCCTCTCATCCATACCTTGGGGCGTGGAAGCAAGTTTAACATTCCGAATTCAAATCTTGCATACATCTTGGAACACCACAGGGACTTTAGCATGGCCAATTCACATTTTGTACACATCTTGTGACACTAAGGGCCAATTTAGCATTCCCAATCTACCTCTTGTACATACCTTGGGACACCAAAGGCTTGGGATGGTAAGGGGAATTTTGCATCTCAATCCACATCTTGTACACGTCTTGGGGATACTGATTCGGCTCTCTAATTTCCCTAACCTACACGTTTTGGGACACTAAGAAGTAATCCATCTAATCTATACATCTTCAAACCCTAAGGGGCAATTTAGCATGGCCAATCCACATCTTGGGACACTAAGGGGCAATTTAGTATGACCAATCCACCTCTCACACACATCTTGGGACACTAACGGGCAATTTAGCCTGGCCTACATACCTCTCATAAACATCTTGGCACACTAAGATGAATTTAGCATAGCCAATCCACCTGTCATTCACATTGTGGGATACTAAGGGGAATTTAGCATGTTCAATCCCCCTGTCGTTCACATCGTGGGACACTAAGAGACAATTTAACATGGCCAATCCATCTCTTGTACACATGTTGGGACACTAATTGGCAATTTAGCACAGCCAGTTCACCCCTCCTACCCATCTTGGAACACTGAGTGCAATTTATCATTTCCAATTCACACGCTAACTTTCCCTTAGTGTCCCAAGATGTGTATGAGCAATTTAGCATTGCCAATCCACCCTACCTACACATCTTAGCACACTATGGAGAACTTGGCCTGGCCAATCGACCGAATCTTGGGACATTAAGGGATAATTTAGCTTGGTCAATCCAACTCTTGTATACACCTTGTGACACTAACAGGCAATTTAGCACGGTCAATTCACATAACTTGCATATCTTGGGATAGTAAGGGATGATATCCTGGCCAATCCATCTATGTGACACATCTTGGGACAAACAAGGTGCAAGTTAGTGTGGCCAATCTCCTAACCTATGCACCTTGGGGCATCGAGGGGCAATTTAGCAAGGCCAATCCACCTAACCTCACTATCTTTGGACACGAAGGGGCAATTTAACAGGGCCCCTCCAGCAGACACCCTCCCCCATGGTCTGATTTCCCCACACCCCCGGTAGGCCCCCCCCTCAGCAGATCATGCCCCCAACCTACCTGGATTGCTGCTGACCCTCCACCATCCTTCTGAGCTGCATTCGATGTGGATATGTGGGTGTTGGACTGGGGTGAACACAGTAAAAAGTCTCACAAACACCAGGTTAAAGTCCTTTTGGAGAGAGAGAGAGAGATGAAGGGAGCTTCGTGGTGTTTTTCAATGTTGAGGTTATTGTTGTATTTCTTGGTGTTTTTCAATGTTGAGGTTGTTGTTGTATTTCTTGGTGTTTTTCAATGTTGAGGTTGTTGTTGGATTTGTTGGTTTTTTCAATGTTGAGGTTGTTGTTGTATTTCTTGGTGTTTCTCAATGTTGAGGTTGTTGTTGTTGTTGTTTCCAATGTTGAGGTTTCACAGAAATCCTACAGAGCAGAAAGAGGCCGTTTGGCCCATCAAGTCTGCACCGACCACAATCCCACCCAGGTCACTAATCCCTCTAACCTTCACATCTCAGGTATGGGTAACTAACGGGTAATTTTAGCCTGGCCAATCAACCTAACCCACACATCTTAGGACTGTGGGAGGAAACTGGAGCATCCGGAGGAAACCCACGCAGACACGAAGAGAATGTGCAAACTCCACACGGACAGTGACCCAAGCCGGGAATCGAACCTGGGTCACCGGATGTGGAGAAGCACATACACATCTTGGGACACTAAGGACAATTTAGTCTGGCCGATGCACTTCTTATGCACATATTGTTACACTAAGGTGCAGTTTAGAATGGCCAATCCACCTAAACTACACACCTTGGGACACTAAGGGGCAATTTATAATAGCCAATTAGCCAAACCTATACATCTTGGGACACTAAGGTTCAATTTGGCATGGCCAATTAATTGAACATACACGTCTTTGGCCACTAAGGGCATTTAGCATGGCGAATCCACCTAACCTACACATCTTGGGACACTAAGGGGATTTTAATGTCTCCAATTCTCCTCTCATCCATGTCTTGGAATGCTAAAGTTAATTTAACATGGCCAATCCACATCTCGCATAGATCTTGGGTCACAAAGTGACCCAATTTAGCATGGCCAATCCACTTCTCATACATCTCTTGGAGTATTAAGGAGCAATTTAGCATGGTCAATGCACCACTTGTACACATCTTGGGACACTAAGGGGCAATTTAATATTGCCAATCCATCTCTTGTACTCATCTTGGCACACTGGGATGAACTTAGCAAGGCCAATCCACCTAACCTACACAGCTTGGGACAATCAGAGGCAATTTAGCATTGTCCATCCACCTACCTTGTATATTTTGGGACGCTAATGCACAATTTAGGATCTCCAATCCACCTAAAGTACACTTCTTGGGACAGAGGAGCAATTTTGCATTGGCTAATCCACTTCTCATACGCATCTTGGGACAATAAGGGCAATTTAGCCTGGCCTATACACCTTCGTACACATCTTGGCACATACCTTAGTGTCCCAAGGTGCGTGCAAAAGTTGGATTGGCCATGCTAAATTGCTCTTTAGCATCCCAAGGTATTTACGAGAATTGAATTGGACATGCTAAATTTCCATTTGTGTCCCAAGACATGAGGTTTGGACTGGCATTGCTATATTGCCCCTTAGAGTCCCAAGATGTGTAGGTTTGTTGGGTTGGCCGCGTAACTGCTCCTTAGTGTCCAAATGTGTAAGATAGATGGATTGGTAATGCCACATTGCCACTTAGCAACACAAGATGTGTAGGTCAGGTAGTTTGGCTGTGCTAAATTCATCTTAGTGTGCTAAGATTTATACGAGAAGTGTGTAGGTCAGACTAAATTGCCCTTCGTGTCCCAAGATATGTACGAGAGATGAATTGGTCATGATAAATTACCCCTTAGTGTTTGAAGATCTGTAGGTTAGATGGATTGCCCCATAGTGTCCCAAGATGTATAGATATGGGGGAATGACCTTGCTAAATTGCACTTAGTGTCCCAAGATGATCACAAGGTGTGAATTGGCCATGGTAAATTGTCACTTAATCTCCCAAGATAGTGTGTGACATGCAGAATGACCGTGCTAAATTAACTTTAGTGTCTCGAGATGACAGTGAGAGGAGAATTGGACATGTTACAATCCCCTTAGTATCTCAAGAGGTGTAGGTTGGGTGGATTGGGCATGCTATAATTGCCTCTTTTGTGCCCCAAGACGGGTACGAGAGGTGCGTAGGCCAGGCTAAATTGCCCTTAGTGCCCCAAAATGTGTAGAGGAGATGGGTTGGCTGGGCTAAATTGCCCCTCAGTGGCCCAAGATGTGTATGATTGGCCATTCTAAACTGCCCCTCTGTCCCATGCTAAATGTCCCAAGATGTGTAGATTAGGTCGATTGGCCATGCTAAATTCACTGTAGTGTGCTAAGATGTGTAGATTGGGTGGATTGGCGATGCTAAATTGTGCCTTACATCCCAAAATGTGCAACTTAGGTGTATTGGCCAGGCTACATTGCCCCTGACTGGCCCAAGATGTGTAGGTTGGGCGGATTTGTGATGCTAAATTCATCTTAGTGTGCCGAGAGGTACATAGGTCAGGCTAAATTGCTCCTTAGGGTCCCAAGATGTATACGAGAGGTGGATTGGCCATGCTAAATTGCCTCTGACTGTCCCAAGATATATACAAGATGTCGACTGGCCATGGTAAATTGCCCCTTAGTGTTTGAACATGTGGAGGTGAGATGGATTGTCCCTTAGAATCACAAGACGTGTAGGTTAGGGGGATTGGACCTGCTAAATTGCCCCTTAGTGTCCCAAGATGAGTACCAGATGTGGATTGGCCACATTAAATTGATTCTGTGTGTCCCAAAATGTGGAGTTTAAGTGGATTGGCCATGCTAAATTGCCTCTTACTATCACAAGATGAGTAATTAAGTGGATTGGCCATGCTAAATTGCCTCTTACTATCACAAGATGAGTAAGTTAGGTGGATTGGCCATGCTAAGTTGCCCCTAAGTGTCCCAAGGTGTGTCAGTTAGCTGATTGGCCATGGTAAATTGTCCTTAGTGTAGCAGAATGTGTAAATTAGGTGAATTGGCCATGCTCAATTGACCTTTAATATCCTAAGATGTTAGATTAGGTCGATTGGCCATGCTAAATTCACCGTAGTGTGCTAAGATGTATAGATTAAGAGGGTTGGTCGTGCAAAATTGCTCCTTAGTGTCCCAAAGTATGTACAAGAGGTGGTTACACCATGCTAAATTACCCTTTAGTGTTCCAAGGTGGATTGGCCAAGCTGTATTCCCCTTAGTGTCCCAGGATGTGTAAATTAGGTGAATTGGCCATGATAAATTGTCCTTTAGTGTCCCAAGAGGTGGATTGGTCACAGCAAATTGCCACTTCGTGACCCAAGATCTGTGCGAGATGTGGACTGGTCATGCTAAATTCTCCTCAGTGTCCCAAGATATCATTAAGAGGTAGATGACCCATGCTATATTGCCTCTTAGTTTCCCAAGATGTGTGTATAATATGAATTGGCCATTCTAAATTGCTGTTTAGTGTCCCAAGAGGTGGTGTTTAGGTGCATTGGCCATGCTAAGTACCCCTCAGTGACCTAAGATGTGTAGATTAGGTGGATTGGCCATGCTAAATTGCCCCTTAGTGTCCCAAAATGTTTAGGTTATGTGAATTGGCCATGCTAAGTTGCGTCTTAGTGTGCCATGATGTGGTTGAGAGCTGGATTGGCAAATGCTAAATTCCCCTTAGTTTTCCAAGATGTGGAGTTTTTGTGGATTGGCCGTGCAAAATGTCAAGTTATTGTCCCAAGATGTGTATGAGAGGTGGACTGGTGGTGCTAAATTCCCCATAGTGTGCCATGATGAAGATGAGAGCTGGATTGGCCATGCTAAATTTCCCTTAGTTACTCAAGATGTGGGTGGGGCAGGGGAGTGAGGTCAGATCATTCTCTGTGTGGGGGAGGGAAGTGAGGTCAGATCATTCTCTAGGTGGGGGAGGGGAGT
Organism: Sphyrna mokarran; assembly: GCA_024679065.1. Classification (NCBI taxonomy): domain Eukaryota; kingdom Metazoa; phylum Chordata; class Chondrichthyes; order Carcharhiniformes; family Carcharhinidae; genus Sphyrna; species Sphyrna mokarran. The sequence continues at coordinate 21,247 of JAGIQG010000358.1, read as the reverse complement.
GAGGTCAGATCATTCTCTGGGTGGGGAAGGGGAGTGAGGTCAGATCATTGACTGGGTCGGGGAGGGGAGTGAGGTCAATCTTCTCTGGGTGGGGGAGGGGAGTGAGGTCAGATGCATTCTCTGGGTGGGGAAGGGGAGTGAGGTAGTCTTCTCTGGGTGGGGGAGGGGAGTGAGGTCAGATCATTCTCTGGGTGGGGGGGGGGAGTGAGTTCAGACCATTCCCTGGGTGGTGTGGGGTAGGGGAGTGAGGTCAGATCATTCTCTGGGTGGGAGAGAGGAGTCAGGTCAGATATTTCTCTGAGTGGGGGAGGGGAGTGAGGTCAGATCATTCTCTGGGTGGGGGAGGGGAGTGAGGTCAGATCATTCTCTGGGTGGGGGAGGGGAGTGAGGTCAGATCATTCTCTGGGTGGGGGAGGGGAGTGAGGTCAGATCATTCTCTGGGTGGGGGACGGGAGTGAGGTCAGATCATTCTCTGGGTGGGGGTGGGGAGTGAGGTCATATCATTCGTGGGGGGTAGGGAGTGAGATCGGATTCATTCTCTGGATGGAGGAGGGAGTGAGGTCCAGATCAATTCTCTGGATGGAGGAGGGGATGAGGTCAGATCATTCTCCCTGCATGGAGGAAGGGAGTGAGGTCAGTCATTCTCTGGATGGAGGCAGGGCCTGAGGTCAAATCATTCTCTGGGTTGGGGAGTGGAGTGAGGTCAGATCATTCTCTGTGTGGGGGACGGGGGTGAGGAGAGATCAGTCCCTGGGTGGGGGAGGGGAGTGAGGTCAGATCATTCTCTGGGTGGGGGAGGGGAGTGAGGTCAGATCATTCTCTGGATGGAGGAGGGGAGTGAGGTCAGATCATTCTCTGCATGGAGGAAGGGAGTGAGGTCAGATCATTCTCTGGGTGGGGGAGGGGAGTGAGGTCAGATCATTCTCTGGGTGGGGGAGGGGAGTGAGGTCAGATCATTCTCTGGATGGAAGAAGGGAGTGAGGTCAGATCATTCTCTGGATGGAGGAGGGGAGTGAGGTCAGATCATTCTCTGGATGGAGGAGGGGAGTGAGATCAGATCATTCTCTGGATGGAAGAAGGGAGTGAGGTCAGATCATTCTCTGGATGGAAGAAGGGAGTGAGGTCAGATCATTCTCTGGATGGAGGAAGGGAGTGAGGTCAGATCATTCTCTGGGTGGGGGAGGGGAGTGAGGTCAGATCATTCTCTGGGTGGGGGAGAGGAGTGAGTTCAGATCATTCTCTGGGTCGGGGTGGGTGTGAGGTCAGATAATTCCCTGCGTGGGGGACGGGGAGTGAGTTCAGATGATTCTCTGGGAGGGGGTGGGTAGTGAGTTCAGATCATTCTCTGGGAGGGGGAGGGGAGTGAGTTCAGATCATTCTCTGGGTGGGGGAGGGGAGTGAGGTCAGATCATTCTCTGGATGGGGGTGAGGTGGGAGTTCAGATCATTCTCTGGGTGGGCGAGGGGAGTGAGGTCAGATCATTCTCTGGGTGGGGGAGGGGAGTGAGGTCAGATCATTCTCTGGGTGGGGGAGGGGAGTGAGGTCAGATAATTCTCTGGGTGGGGGAGGGGAGTGAGGTCAGATCATGTGCATGGAGATGGATTTGGCATGCTAAATTGCAACTTTCACGCAATCCAGTAGCCTAAAAATTGAACCAACACTTACTCTCCCAAGACGTATTGCTTACAGATGACTCCTAATTGACATTGGTAAATTACAAGAAGCTCTGACAAATATTCATATGCATATCTGCACACTGACTCACTCACACACCCCGTCACCCACCCATACGCACACATCCTCACCCCCGCGTGAGTGCACACTCTGAATCTGAAAGGACAGAGTGAACCCAGCCAGGCCTGTGACACTGAATCAAAAAGGACAGAGTGAACCCAGCCAGGCCTGTGACACTGAATCAAAAAGGAGAGAGTGAATCCAGCCAGGCCTGTGACTCTGAATCTGAAAGGACAGAGTGAACCCAGCCAGGCCTGTGACACTGAATCAAAAAGGAGAGAGTGAACCCAGCCAGGCCTGTGACACTGAATCAAAAAAGGACAGAGTGAACTAAAACTACACATCTTTGGATCCTAAGTGCATTTAGCACGGCCAATTCACCTAACCTACACATCTTGGGACACTAAAGGGATTTTCACATGTCTAATTCTCCTCTCATCCACATCTTAGGACCCTAAAGGAAATTTAACATGACCAATCCACCACTCGTACACATCTTGTGACACCACGGGACAATTTAGCATGACCAAACCACTTCTCGTACATATCTTGGACATTAAGGTGAATTTAGCATGGCCAATTAACCAAACCTACACATTTTTAGACCTAAGGGACAATTTATCCACTCTAACCTACAGACCTTAGGACAGCAGGGGGAATTTAGCCTGGCCAATCTGCCTAATTACATAACTTGGAATATTAAGGTGCAGTTTAAGCGATTAAGCGAATTAAGGGTTATAGGGAGCAAGCGGGTAAGTGGAGCTGATCCACTTCAGATCAGCCATGATCTTATTGAAGGGTCAATCCATCAAACTTACACATCTGCAAACAATAAGGGGCAATTTAGTGTCACCAATATATCTTATACATATCTTGGCACATTAAGGGGAATTGTAACATGGCCAATCCACCTCTTAATGATGCTAAAGAGCAATTTAGCCTGGCCAATCCACCATTCATAGACATCTTCGGACACTAAGGAGAATTTAGCCCGGCCTATGCACCTCTCCTACACATCTTGGCACATTAAGATGAATTTATCAAGGCCAATCCACCCAAACTACACATCTTAGCACACTTTGGGGAATTTGGCATGGCCAATCCATCTCTCGTACACACTTTGGGACATGAAGGGGCGATTTAGCTTCCCAAATCCCCCTAGCCAATATGTCTTGGGGCATATTTAGAACATCGAATAGCACAGTACAGGCCCTTCGGCCCTCAATGTTGTGCCGAGCTTTATCTGAACCCAAGATCAAGCTCTCCCACTCCTTCTCATTCTGGAGTGCTCCATGTGCCTCTCCAATAACTGCTTGAAAGTTCCTAAAGTTCCGACTTCACTATCACAGCAGGCAGTGTATTCTACACCCCAACCACTCTCTGAGTAAAGAATCTACCTCAGACATCCCTTCGATATCTCCCACCATGAACCTTATAGTTATGCCCCCCAGTAACATTTACATTCACCCAAGGAAATATTCTCTGCACGTCCACTCTATCAATCACTCTCATCATAAACCTCTATTAAGTCACCTCTCATCCTCCTCCACTCTAAAGAGAAAAGCCTCAGCTCCCTCAACCTTTCCTCATAAGACCTACCCTCCAAACCAGGCAGCATCCTGGTCAATCTCCTCTGCACTCTCTCCAATGCTTAACATCCTCCTTATAGTGAGGTGATCAGAACTGTACACAATATTCTAAATGTGGTCTCATCAAAGTCCGGTATAGTTACAGCATAATCCCACGGCTCTTAAACTCAAACCCCCTGTTAATAAGCACTAACACACTATAAGCTTCTTCACACTCTATCCACTTGAGTGACAACCTTCAGAGATCTGTGGATATGAACCCCAAGATCTCTCTGTTCCTCCACATTCCTCAGAACCCTGTCGTTGACCCTGTAATCCACATTCAGGTTTGTCCTACCAAAATGAATCCCCTCACACTTATCAGGGTTAAACTCCATCTGCCACTTTCCTGCCCAGCTCTGCATCCTTTCAATGTCTCTTTGCAGCCTGCAAGAGCCCTCCCCCTCATCCACTACTCCACCAATCTTGGTGTCATCAGTAAATTTACTAACCCACCCTTCAGCCCCCTCTTCCAAGTCATTGATAAAAATCACAAACAGTAGAGGAGCCAGCACTGACCCCGGTGGTGCACCGCTGGGAACTGGCCTCCAGTCTGTACATTTTCCCTCCATCTCCACCCTCTGCCTTCTATGAGACAGCCAGTTACTGATCCAATCGGCAAAATTTGGGACCTGTACCTGGGGTCAGGGTTCAGGTTTGAGCCTGTACCTGAGGTCAGGGTTCAGGGTTGTGATCTGTACTCAGGGTCAGGGTTCAGGGTTGGGGCCTGTACTCAGGGTCAGGGTTCAGGGTTGGGGCCTGTACTCAGGGTCAGGGTTCAGGATGAGGCCTGTACTTGGGGTCAGGTTTGGGGTCTGTATTTGGGGTCGGGGTTTAGGGTTGGGGCCTCTTCTAGGGGTCAGGGCTCAGGCTTGGTGCTTGTACCCGGGTCAGGGTTCAGGGTTGTTGCCTGTACTTGGGGTCAGGGTTCAGGGTTGGTGCCTGTACTTGGGGTCGGCGTTCAGTGTTGAAGCCTGTGCTCAGGTCAGAATTCAGGCTTGGGGCCTGTACTCAGGGTCAGGGTTCAAGGTTGAGGCCTGCGTAATCGGGGTCAGGGTTCAAGGTTGGGGCCTGTACTCGGAGTCAGGATTCAGGTTTTGGGACTGTACTCACACACTCTCTCACATACACATAGACACACGCACACTTTCTCACACATGCATTCTTTCACACACAAATTCTCTCTCATGAACATGCTCTCTCTCACACACATGCATTCTGTCTCTCTCACACATTCTCACCCACACGCACTTTCTCTCACAAACACATTCTCTCGCAAACATACACACAAACACATGCTCTTGCACACACACACATACACACACTCTCTCTCTCTCACACACACACTCCCTTACACCCATTCTCTCTCACACGCACTCTCTCATTCACACACTCTCTGACATACACACTCTCTCATACCCTCCCTCTCTCACACACACTGTCCCTGTCAAACTCTCTCTCACTCTCACACGCAGACACACACACACACACACACACACACACACACATGCTCTCTCACACACATGCACTCTCACTGACACTTTCTGTTACACATACTCCCTCTCACACACGCACTCTCTGTACACGCGACTCATTGACACTCTCACAAACATACTCACACACACCCTCTCACACACACACACCCTTATTTCCTTTAAGGTCGGATCCTATAATGAGTTCAGGGTTAGGGCCTGTCCGCGGCTGAGGGTTCAGGGTTTGGGGTCTGTTCTCGGGTTGGAGTTCAGGGTTAGGGTCTGTACTTGGAGTCAGGGTTCAGGGTTGGAGCCTGAACTCGGAGTCGGGGTTCAGGGTTGGGGCCTGTACTCAGGGTCAGGGTTCAGGGTTCGGAGTTTGGGCCTGTACTCGGGGTCAGGGTTCAGAATTGAGGCCTGTAGTCAGGGTCAGGGTTCAGAGCTGAGGCCTGTAGTCAGGGTCAGGGTTCAGAGCTGAGGCCTGTAGTCAGAGTCAGGATTCAGGGCTTGGGGCCTGTACTTGGGGTCAGGGTTCAGGGTTGGGGTCTGTACTCAGGGTCAAGGTTCAGGGTTGGGGCCTGTATTTGGGGTCAGGGTTTAGAGTTTGCATCCTGTACTTGGGGTCAGGTCAGGGTTTAGGGTTGGGGCCTGTACTCGGTCAGGGTTCAGGGTTTGGGCCTGTTCAGGGTCAGGGTTCAGGGTTGGGGTCTGTACTCGGGGTCAGGATTCTGGGTTAGGGTTCAGGGTTGGGGCCTGTACTCAGGGTCAAAGTTCAGGGTTGGGCCTGTACTGAGGGTCAGAGTTCAGGATTTGGGGCCTGTACTCAGGGTCAGGGTTCAGATTTGAGGCCTATACTCAGGGTCAGGGTTCAGGGTTGGGGCCTGTACTCGGGGTCAGGATTCCGGGTCAGAGTTCAGGGTTGGGGCCTGTACTCGGGGTCAGGATTCTGGGTCAGGGTTCAGGGTTGGGGCCTGTACTCAGGGTCAGGATTCTGGGTTAGGGTTCAGGGTTGGGGCCTTTACTCAGGGTTCAGGGTTCAGTGTTGGGGCCTTTACTCAGGGTTCAGGGTTCAGGGTTTGGGGCCTGTACTCAGGGTTCAGGGTTTGGGGCCTGTACTCAGGGTTCAGGGTTTGGGGCCCGTACTCAGGGTTCAGGGTTTGGGGCCTGTACTCAGGGTTCAGGGTTTGGGGCCTGTACTCAGGGTTCAGGGTTCGGGACCTGTACTCAGGGTTCAGGGTTTGGGGCCTATACTCAGGGTTCAGGGTTTGGGGCCTGTACTCAGGGTTCAGGGTTTGGGGCCCGTACTCAGGGTTCAGGGTTTGGGGCCTGTACTCAGGGTTCAGGGTTCGGGACCTGTACTCAGGGTTCAGGGTTTGGAGCCTGTACTCGGGGTCAGGGTTCAGGGTTTGGAGCCTGTACTCGGGGTCAGGGTTTGGGGCCTGTACTCAGGGTTCAGGGTTTGGGGCCTGTGCTCAGGGTTCAGGGTTGGGCCTGTCCCATTGGGGCCTGTACTCAGGGTTCAGGGTTCGGGGTTCAGGGTTCAGGGTTCAGGGTTTGGGGCCTGTAATCGGGTTCAGGATTCAGAGTTTGCCTCCAGTAAATGGGGTCAGGGTTTAGGGTTGGGGCCTGTTCTTCATCTCTCACACATTCTCTCAAATAATCTTTCTCTCTCACACACACTTTTTCACACAGTCTCACACACAGTCTCACTCTCTCTCTCTCTCACACACACACACACACACATACTCTCACATTTTCTCACTCTCTCTCACTCTCTCACTCTCATTCACACATTCTCACACACTCTCTTGTGTCTGTGTGGGTATCCTCCGGGTGCTCCAGTTTCCTTCCACAGTCCAAAGATATGGTGGGTTCGGTTGATTGGCCGTCCTAAGAAATTGTCCCTTAGTGTCCAGGGATGTGTAGTTCAGAGGGATTAGTATGTAGGGATATAGGGATAGGGCCTGGGTGGGATAGTGTTTGGTGTAGCTTCGATGGGCTGAAAGGCCTCTTTCTGCACTGTAGGGTTCTATGATTCTCACATTTCGGGGCCTGTGCTCAGGGTCAGGGTTCAATTTTTGAGGCCTTTTGTCAGGGTCAGTATTCAGGTTTGTTTGCACACACACTCTCTGTCTCTCACACGCACTCTCTCTCCCTCTCACCATCCCAGACCCATTATCATCCCTGAGCCCTCACTCCTCACCATCGCTGACCCCTCACCATCCCTGATCTCTCATCCACCACCATCCCTCACCTCTCCTCCCTCACTATCCTTGACCCCGACCCTTCAGCATCCCTGAACTCTCACCTATCACCATAACTCACCAATCCTGATCCCTCACCCTTCAGCATCCCTGACCCCTCACCTTCTCCATCCCTGATCCCTGATCCCTCTTCAGCCCTGAACCCTCACCCCTCACTATCCGATTCCTCAACCCACACCTTCCCAGACCTCTCACCTCTCACCATCTGTGACCCATCACACCTCACCATCTCTGATCATTCACTCCTCACCATCCCTCTCCATCCCTGACCCCCACCCCTCACCATCTATGCCCTCTCATCTCTCACCAACCCTGAACTCTGTTCCCTCACCATCCCTGACCCCTCACCCCTCACCATTGCTGGGTCCTTAACATGTCTGACCTCTCACTATCTCTCACCACTCACCCCTCACCATCCCTGACTCCTTACCATTCGTGACTCCTCAGCATTCCTGACCCCTTACCCGTTACCAACACTAACCCCTCATCCCTCACCAATTCTGACTCCTCACCATCCATGAACTCTCACCCCTCACCAACCCTAATCCTTCACCCCTCATCAACCCTCACCTCTCACCCCTCACCAGCCCTGACCCTTCACCAACCCTGACCCCTCACCAACCCTGACCCCTCACCAACCCTGACTGCTCATCCCACATCATCCCTCCTCCCTCACCATCCCTGACCTCTGACCCCTCAGCATCCCTGACCTCTCATCCCTCATTTTTTCTGACTGCTCACCCCTCACCCCTCACCATACCTCACCCCTCAGTATCTCTGACTCCTGACCCCTCACCATCCCCAACCCCTCACCGACCTCTGACACCTCACCATCCCTGCCGTGTCACCCCTCACCATCTCTCACCGATCATCTGTCACCAAGCCTGACCCCTTACCCCACCTCACCCTTACCATCCCTCACCCCTCACCATCTCTGACCCCTCACCATCTCTCACCACTCATCCCTCACCATCTCTGACCCCTCACCATCTCTCACACTCATCCCTCACCATCTCTGACCCCTCGTCTATCACCTTCCCTCGTCCATCACATCTCCTCGACCCAGCATCATCCGTGACCACTTACCCCTCAATCCCTGACCCTTCACGACCCCTGACCCTCAGCCCTCGCCATCCCTGAACCCTTAGCCCTCACCATTCCTGACCCCTGACCCCTCAGCGTCACCATCTCTGATCCCTCACCAACCCTGACAACCTCACCCCTCACCATTCCTATCTCTTCACCCCTCACCAAACCAGACCCGTCACCACTCACCATTCCTGGACCCTCACCCCTCACTATTCCGACCCTGATCCCTCACACTTCACCATCTCTGACCCTTCACCCTCATCTCTCACCATCCCTCATACCAGACCCCTCAGCATGCCTACCTCCCCACCCCTCACCATCCCTCTCCAATCCTAACCTTTCACCCCTCAACACTCCTCATCCCTCAACTCTCAACAACTCTGACTGTCCACCCTTCACCATCCCTGACCCCTCACGCCCATCACCCCTCACCATCCCTCACTACCCCTCACCATCCCTCGCCCCTCACACCTCAACATCTCTCATCTTCCTTGACCCATTACTGCTCACCAAATCTGACCCCTCATCCTTCATCATCCCTGACCCCTCATCCCTCACAACCCTGACCCCTCACCCCTCACAAACCCTGACCCCTCACCCCTCACAAACCCTGACTCCTGACCCCTCACCCCTCACAAACCCTGACTCCTGACCCCTCACCCCTCACAAACCCTGACTCCTGACCCTTCACTATCTTTAACCCCTCACTGCTCACCAAAGCTGATCCCTTATCCCTCACCAAGCCTGACCTCTCACACCTCACTATCCCTTCTCCCTCACCACCCTTGACCCCCCCACCTTCCCTGACTCCTCACCTCTCACCAACCCTGACCCCTCACCATCCCTGAACTCTCATCCCTCACCAACCCTGGCTCCTCACTCACCAACTCTGACCCCCTCACCATCCTTGACCCATCACCATCTCTGACCCCCTCACACCTCATGATCCCTTACACCTCAATTCTCACTGACCTTGACCCCTCATCCTTAACCCCTTATACCCCATCATGCCAGATTACTCACACTTTCTTCCATCCCCTCACCATCCCTCACACCTCACCTCTCACCACTCCTCACTATCCCTTACCCCTCACCTGTCATGATCTCTCACCCCTCACCACTCACTATCCTTCACTCCTCACCAAACCTGACACCTCAACCCTATCAACTCTGAACCCTCGCCATCCCTCACCCCTCGCCATCCCTCACCCATCACCATCCCTGACCCCTCACCCATCAACAAACCTGACCCCTCACCCTAAACCAAACCTAAACCCTGACCCCTGACCCTTCACCAACTCTGGCTCCTGACCCCTCATCATTCCTGACTCCCCCATCACCCCTCACCATCGCTGACCCTCATCCGTCACCTTTCACCATCTTTGATGTCTCACCGCTCAACAACCCTGACCCTCATCACCCTTCTCCATCCCTGACCCCTCACCCTTCACCATCCCTGACCCCTCACCCTTCACCATCCCTGACCCCTCACCCCCTCACCCTTCACCATCCCTGACCCCTCACCATCCCACTCCTGACCCTTCACCATCCTGACCCCTCACCACCTCCACCTGACCCCTCAACCTTCACCAATCCTGACCCTCATCCTTCTCCATCCCGACCCCTCACCCTCACCATCCCTGACCCCTCACCCTCACCATCCCTGACCCCTCACCCTTCACCATCCCTGACCCCTCACCCCTCACCATCCCTGACCCCTCACCCCTCACCAATCCTGAACCCTCACCCCTCACCATTCCTGACCCCTTACCATGCCTCACTCTTCACCAGCCCTGACCCTTCATATCTCACTATCCCTGACCTCTCACCCCTCACAAACCCTGACCCCTCACCCACCCTGACCTCTCACTGCTCACCAACCAAGACACCTCACCTCTCACCATCCCTGACCCCTCACCCCTCAGCAAACATGACCCACACCCCTCAACAATCCAAATCCCTCAACCCTTAGCATCCCTGATCTCACCCCTCACCATCTCTGACACCTCACCACCCATCATTCCTGACCACTGAATATCCCTGACCCTTCACCCCTCACCTTCCCTGATCCCTGACCCATCACCCCTCAGTCCTGACCATCCCTCACCATTCCTCACCCCTCACCATCCCTGACCCCTCACCCCTCACCAACCCTGACCCCTCACCAACCCTAACCCCTCACCCCTCACCAACCCTGACCCCTCACCCCTCACCAACCCTGACCCCTCACCCCTCACCAACCCTGACCCCTCACCCCTCACCAACCCTGACCCCTCATGATCATTTCTTACCCATCACGACAGCGCAGAGTCGCTGAGCAGAGACTGATAGACAAGTTCCACACACATGAGGACGATCTCAACAGGGATCTTGGGTTCATGTCACACTATCTGTAACCCCCATGACCTTGCCTGACCCCCTCACCATCTCTGACTCACAAGAAACATGATGAAAAGAAGCTGTACGCTGTTAAGAAAGCTGATCTGATAAACATGGTGCAGCAGTTCCAGGCAGAGAGAACGACACTAGCTCGGAGTAAAAACCCTTTCATCATGGACTTGTCCTGTTCATTGCAGTCTGCCAACAATGTTTACCTTGTGAATGGAGTCCCTTATTGGTGGGGATGTGAAATCTCTACTTCACATTTATGGCTATTTTATAAACCCTCACTTACTGGGCTGTCTGGAGACAATCCACATCTCTTTAACCTGGGGCTTAACCCTCTCTCCACTCACACTGTCTGTATCTTTAAGAATTGAATAGCAGGTTCGTTGTAAAGCCTCCCATTCGAATCAGTAATCTGGAAACTGTCTGTGCTGTTCTCTGCTCTGTCTGAGAGCCAAACTTTCCATTCACCTGACCAAGGGACAAACCCCGAAAGCTTGTGAGTTTATTATCAAATCAATCGGTTGGATTTAAACCTGGTGTCAGACTCTTACTGTGTTTATCCCAGTTCAACACCCACATCTCCACACCCCGACCCCCCCTCACCATCCCTCACCATCCCTCAGCCTTCACCATCCCTCACAACCTGAACCCTCACCCCTCACCATTCCCGAACTGTCATCCGTCACCCGTCACCAACCGTGACCCCTCACCATCACTGACCCCTCACCCCTCACCAATCCTGACCTCTCACCCCTCACCATCACTGACCCCTCACCCCTCACCAACCCTGACCTCTCACTCCTCACCATTCCTGACCACTGAACAACCCTGACCCTTCCCTCCTCACCTCTCCTGACCCATTACTATCCCTCACCATCCCTCATGCCTCACTCTTCACCAACCCTAAACCCTCACATTCCATACCCCTCACCATATCTCACCTTTCCTGACCCCTCACCATGCCTCACACTTTACCAACCCTGAACACTCACCCCTCACCATTCCTGACCCCTCATCATCCCTGACCCCTGAACACCCACCAACCCTGCCCCACATCACTCATCATCCCTCACACCTCACTATCCCTGACCACTCACCATCCATCACCACTCACCCCCTCACTATCCCTGACCCCTCGCAATCCCTGACCGTTGACATGGTACAACCCCTTACGCCTCACCAACCCTGATCCCTCACCCCTCACACCTCATCATTTGTGACCCCTCACCATTCGTGACCCCTCATCACTCACCATCTGTGACCCCTCACCCCTCACAAACCCTGACTCCTCACCAACCCTGACCCCTTATCCTCACCATCCCTGACCCCTCACCTCTCACCATCCCTCACCATCTCTGACTCCTCACCCCTCACAAACCCTGATCTCTCCCAGCTCACCATGCCTGACCCCTCACTGTCCCTGATCCCTCACCAACACTGACAACGCACCATGCCTGATCCCTCACCATCCCTGACCTCTCATCCCCCACCATTGCTGACCCCTCATCTCTCACCATCCCTCACTCCTCACCAACCCAGACTCCTCAACCCTCACTATCCCTGACCCCTTACTCCTCACCAACCTTGGCCACACATCTGTCACAATCTCTGATCCTTCACCATCCCTGACTCCTCACAATTCATCAACAACCCTGATTCCCCACCCCTCACCCCTCACCAAATCTGACCCCTCACCCCTCACCAAACCTGACCCCTCACCAAACCTGACCCCTCACCAAACCTGACCCCTCACCCCTCACCAAACTTGACGCCTCACCAACCTGACCTCTCACCATCTCTCACTCCTCACCAACCCTGACCTCTCACTCCTCATCATCCCTCACCCCTCACCGTCTCTGACCCCTCACTATCCCTCAGCCCTAACCATCCCTGACCTCTGACACCTCACCATCCATGACTCCTTGTCCCTCACCATCCCCAGACCATTCACTATCCCTGACCCCTGACCCATCACCATCTCTGACCCCATCATCCCTGATCCCTCACCATCACTAACCCCTCACTGCGAACCATTCCTGATCCTTCAACCCTCACCATCACTGAACACTGACCAACTCTGACCCTCATATCTCACCATCCCTGACCACTCACCATCCCTGACCCCGATTCTTCTTCACCCCTGACCTCTCACCAGACTGCATCTCTGACCCCTCAGCCCTCACAAATCCTGACCCCTGACCTTTCCTATCCCTGACAGTGCAAGTCTCACCATCGCTGACACCTCACCCTTCACCATCCCTGAGTCTTGACCCATCATGATCCCTGACCCTTCACCCTGCACCAAGCCAGACTCCTCACCCCTCACCAACCCTGACCCCTCAACATCCCTAACCCCTACCATCCCTGACTCGACATCCCTCATCATCTCTGAGCCCTCACCAATCCTGACCCCTCACCACTTCTGATCCCTCACTCCTCACCATCCATCAACAATCCTGACCCCTCACCAACCCTGACCCCTCATCACTCACCAGTCACCTCTCACAATCCCTGACCATTCACCTCGCATCAACCCTGACCCCTCACCCCTCACCAAATCTGACTCGTCACCATTCCTGACCTCTGACCACTCACCATCCCTGACCCCTCACTCTTCAATATCCCTGACCCCTGACCCCACCCCATCCCTGACCACTCACCCCTCACCATTCCTGAATCTTGACCCCTCACAATTCACCATTCCTGACCCCTCACAGTCCCTGACCTCTGACCATCCTTTACGCCTGACCCTTCACCATCATTGACCCCTCACCAACTCTGATCCCTCACTCCTCACCATCCTTCACCAAAGCTGACCCCTCACCATCCCTGACCCTTCACCCCTCACAATCCCCAACTGTTCACCCCACACCAACTCTGACCCCTCATCCTTCACCATTTCTGAAACCTCACCCCTCACTGTCTCTGATCGCTCACCCCTCAATGTCCCTGACCCCTGACCCTCCCCATCCCTGACCCCTCACCTCTCACCATGCCTGACCCCTCACTGTCTCTGATCGCTCACCCCTCAATATCCCTGACCCCTCAACAACCCTGACCCCTGACCCTCCCCATCCCTGACCCCTCACTGTTTCTGACCTCTGACCATCCCTGACCCTTCACCATCATTGACCGCTCGCTAACGCTGATCCCTCACCACTTCTGATCCTCCACTCCTCACCATCCATCAACAACCCTGACCCCTTACCGATCCTGATCCCTCACCCCTCAACAACCCTGACACCTTACCGATCCTGATCCCTCACCCCTCAACAACCCTGACCCCTTACCGATCCTGATCCCTCACCCCTCAACAACCCTGACACCTCACCCCTCACCATTCCTGTCCCTTCAACCCTAACCAACCTGCCCTCTCATCTCTCACTACCTCTGAACCCCTCACCATCACTGACCTCTGACTTGTCACCATTCCTCACCAACCCTGAACCCTCACCCTTCTCCATCCCCTGACCTCTGACCCTTCATCATCCATGACTCTTTACCCCTCACCCCTCACCAACCTTGGCCCCTCAGCCTCATTAACCCTAAACACTCATCCCTCACCATCCCTGGCCCCTCATCAATGCTGACCCCTCATCCCTCACCAAACCTGACCCATCACCCTCACTATCCCTGACCCCTGACCCACCCTGTCCCCTGGCCCTTCACCAATGCTGAGCACTTACTCCCACCAAGCCCAAACCCTCACCCGTTACCAACTCCAAACCCTCACCCCTCAGCATCCCTCACCCCTCATGCTTCACCAACCCTGACCCCTCAACTCTCACCATCCATGATCCCACACCCCTCACCATCCCTGACCCCTCACCATCCCTGACCCCACACCCCTCACCATCCCTGACCCCACGCCATCCCTGACCCCACACCATCCCTGACCTCACACCCCTCACCATCCCTGACCCCACAACCCTCACCATCCCTGACCCCACACCATTCCTGACCCCTCACCATCCCTGACCCCACACCCCTCACCATCCCTGACCCCTCACCATCCCTGACCCCACAACCCTCACCATCCCTGACCCCTCACCATCCCCAGCCCCACGCCATTCCTGGCCCCACGCCATCCCCAGCCCCTCACCGACCCCTCACCCTTCACGAACCCTCACAGCTCACCATCCCTGACCCTTCACCATCCCAGAACCGTCATCCCTCACCGACCCCGACCCCTCACTCCTCACCATCCCTGACCCTTCACCATCCCAGAACCGTCATCCCTCACCGACCCCGACCCCTCACTCCTCACCATCCCTGACCCTTCACCATCCCAGAACCGTCATCCCTCACCGACCCCGACCCCTCACTCCTCACCATCCCTGACCCTTCACCATCCCAGAACCGTCATCCCTCACCGACCCCGACCCCTCACTCCTCACCATCCCTGACCCTTCACCATCCCAGAACCGTCATCCCTCACCGACCCCGACCCCTCACCCCTCACCATCCCTCACACCTCACCATCCCTGGCCCCTCACCATCTCTGACCCCTCACCATCCCTGACTCCTGACCTCTTACCATCCCTCCTCCTCACCAACCTTCACCCCTCACCCCTCACCATTCCTGATCCCTCGCCCCTCACGAACCCTCACTGACTGCTCACCCCTCACCATCCCTCACCGATAATGACCTCTCAACCCTCAACTATCCTGACCCCTTAACACCCCTGACCCCTCACTCCTCATCAACCCTGACCCCTCACTCCTCATCAATCCTGTCCCCTCACTCCTCACTGTCCCTCACTCCTCACCATCTCTGATCCCTCACTCCTCATCAACCCTGACCACTGACCCCTGACCATCCCTGACCCCTCACCATCTCTGATCCCTGACCCCTCACCATCCTCACCCCAAACCTTCCCTACCCCCTTATACCTCACCATTCTGACTTCTCATCCCTCACCATCCCGAATCCCTCATCATCCCTGACTCCTGACCCCTCACCATTCCTGACCTCTCACCCTTCACCATCTCTGACCAATCACCCCTTACTGTCTCTCACCAACTGTGACCCCTCACCCCTCACTATCCCTGATAACTCACTATCCTGACCCCTCACTCCTCAGACTTTACTATCCCTAATACCTTACTATCCCTGTCCCCTCACCCCTCACTATCCCTGATAACTCACTATCCTGACCCCTCACTCCTCAGACTTTACTATCCCTGATACCTCACTATCCCTGACCCTCACCCCTCAGCCTTTACTATCCCTGATACCTCACTATCCCTGACCCTCACTTCTCTCCAACATGTCCCCTCACTCCTCATCATCCGACTCCTGACCTCTCACATTACCCACCCATCCCTGACCCCTTACCATCTCTCACCCCTCACCAACCCTGACTTCTCACATCCCTGACCCCTCACCCTTCTTGATCCTTCACCCCTCATCATCCCTGACCCACCACCCCTCACAAAACCTGAAACCTGTCCCTTCATCATCTCTGACTCTTTATCCCTCACCAGCCCTGATCACTCACCTCCCCCTGTCCCTGACCCCTGCCCCCTCAACATCCCTGATCCTTCACACCTCACCATCTCTGTCCTCTCACTCCTCACCAAACCTGACCCCTCACCCCTCATCATCCCTGATCCCTCAGCCCTCAATATCCCTCACCCCTCACCAGCCCTCATCCCTTACCCCTTACCATCCTTGTCCCCTCACCCCTCATCATCCCTGACCCCTCACCCCTCACCAGCCCTCATCCCTTACCATCCTTGTCCCCTCACCCCTCATCATCCCTGACCTCTCACCATCCCTGACCCCTGACCAATCCCAACCCCTCACCATCTCTGATCCCTGACCCCTCACCATCCCTGGGTCCTCACCCCACAGCTTCCTTGCCCCATTACCCCTTATCATCCTTAACCCCTCATCCCTCACCATCCCTAATCCCTCAGCATTTCTGGCCTCTCACCCCTCGCCATCTCTGACCCCCCCCATCCCTGATCCATGACTGACCCCTCATCCCTCACCAACCCTGACACCTCAACTCTCACTATCCCTAACCCCTCACCCCTCAATATTCCTGACCCCTTACCCTCACCATCCCTGACCTCTCACCCCTCATCATAACTAACCCCTCACCAACCCTGACCCCTTACCATCACCATCCCTGACCCCTCACCATCACCACCCCTGACCCCTCATCCCTCACAAACCTTGACTCGTCAACATCCCTGACCTGTTAGCCCTCAGCATCTCTGACCCCTCACCCCTTACCATCCCTCACCAGTCCTGATTCATCATCCTCACTATCCCTGACCCCTCACCACCCCGTCCCCTCACTCTCACCATCCCTGACCCCTCATTATTGCTGTCTCCTCACCCCTCACTATCCCTGACTCCTCACCACTCACCTTCCCCAACTCCTCACCACTCACCATCTTTTATCCCTGACCCCTCACCCCACATTATTCCTGACCCCTCTACCCTCACCATCTTTGACCTCTCACCCCTACTATTTCTGACCCACCATCTCTGACCCCTCACCATACCTGACCTGTCACCCCTCACCAACCCTCACCATTCCTCACCCCTCACTATCGTTATCCCCTCACTCATCCTTGCTGAACCCTCAACATCCCCAACCCCTAACCCTTCAGCATCCCCGACCTCTCCCCAACACTGACTGCTCACCATCCTTGACAGCTCAATCCTCACCATCCCGCACCTCTCATCCCTCACCATCCCTGACTGCTCACCATCCCTGACCCCTGACTTCTCACCATCCCTGACCCCTGACTTCTCACCATCCCTGACCCCTCACCATCCCTGACCCCTGACTTCTCACCATCCCTGACCCCTCACCAACCCTGACCCCTGACCTCTCACCTTCCACGACCTCTCACCATTCCTGATGCTCATCATCCACCCTTCACTAACCATGACCCCTTACTTCTCACCATCCCTGACTGCTGAATATCACCACTTCTGACCCCTGACCTCTCACCTTCCCTGATACTCATCATCCATCCTTTACTAACCATGACCCCTCACTCCACACCATCCTTGACCCTTTACCCCTCACTATCCCGAATCCCTCACCCCCTGACCATCTGTGCCCATCACTATCGTTGACCCCTGACCCCTCACCATTCCTGACACCTCATTATCCCTGACCCCTGACCCGCACATATCTTGGGACACTAAGGGGAATTTAGCATGGCCAATCCAGCACTCGTACACATCTTGGGACACTGAGGCACATTCTAGCATGGTCAGATCACCTCGTGTACGTTTTGGGACACGCATGGGAATTTAGCCTGTTCATCCTACCTCTTGTACACATCTTGGAACACTAAGATGAATTTAGCAAGGCCAATTCATCTAACGTACACTTTTGTGTCACGAAGGGGCAATATAGCCTGGCTAATCAATCCAACTTACACATCTGTGGACACTAAGTGCCAATTTAGTGTGGCCAATCCATCTAACTTACACATGTTGGGACACTAAGGTGCACTTTAGCATGGCCAATTAACCAAACCTACACATTTTTGCACACTAAATGCATTTAGCATGGCCAATCGACCAAACCTATTTATGTTGGGACACTGAGGGGATTTGAACATGTCCAATTCTCCTCTCATCCACATCTTTGGATGCTAAAGTTAATTTAGCATGGCCAATCCACATCTCACACATCTTGGGACATTAAGTGGCAATTTAGCCTGGCCAAATAACCAAAGTAACACATCTTTGGACACTAAAGGCCAATTTAGAGTAGCCAATCCATCTAACCTACATCTTGGGACACTAAGGTGCAATTTAGCGTGGCCAATTCACCAAACCTATTCATGTTGGGACACTAAAGGGATTTGAACATGTCCAATTCTCCTCTTTTCCACATCTTGGGACATTAAAGTTAATTTAGCCTGGCCAATTAACCACACGTACACATCTTGGGACACTACGGGGTAGGCCATTCCATCTCTCATTCACATCTTGGGACGCTAAGGAGAATTTGGCATGGCTAATCCATTTCTCATAAACATCTTGGGACAATCCACCTTTCGTACAACCTTGACACACATTTAGCATGAACAATCGACCTTTTGTACAACCTTGACACACTACGGGGCAATATGTCATGGCCAATCCACCTAACCTACACATCTTGGGACATTACGAGACAATGTGGTTTGGAAAACCATCTCAAACAATCATCTCAAACTTCAAAAACAAAAACAAATTCAACAACAACCCCAACATTGAAAAACAGCAACAAATCCAACAACAACCCCAACATTGAAAAACAGCAACAAATCCAACAACAACCTCAACATTGAAAAACACCAACAAATCCAACAACAACCTCAACATTGAAAAATACCAACAAATCCAACAACAACCTCAACATTGAAAAACAGCAACAAATCCAACAACAACCCCAACATTGAAAAACAGCAAACAAATCCAACAACAACCCCAACATTGAAAAATACCAACAAATCCAACAACAACCTCAACATTGAAAAATACCAACAAATCCAACAACAACCTCAACATTGAAAAATACCAACAAATCCAACAACAACCCCAACATTGAAAAACAGCAACAAATCCAACAACAACCTCAACATTGAAAAATACCAACAAATCCAACAACAACCTCAACATTGAAAAATACCAACAAATCCAACAACAACCTCAACATTGAAAAATACCAACAAATCCAACAACAACCTCAACATTGAAAAATACCAACAAATCCAACAACAACCTCAACATTGAAAAATACCAACAAATCCAACAACAACCCCAACATTGAAAAAAACCAACAAATCCAACAACAACCTCAACATTGAAAAATACCAACAAATCCAACAACAACCCCAACATTGAAAAAAACCAACAAATCCAACAACAACCTCAACATTGAAAAATACCAACAAATCCAACAACAACCCCAACATTGAAAAATACCAACAAATCCAACAACAACCTCAACATTGAAAAATACCAACAGATCCAACAACAACCCCAACATTGAAAAATACCAACAAATCCAACAACAACCTCAACATTGAAAAATACCAACAAATCCAACAACAACCTCAACATTGAAAAATACCAACAAATCCAACAACAACCTCAACATTGAAAAATACCAACAAATCCAACAACAACCTCAACATTGAAAAATATCAACAAATCCAACAACAACCCCAACATTGAAAAATACCAACAAATCCAACAACAACCCCAACATTGAAAAATACCAACAAATCCAACAACAACCCCAACATTGAAAAATACCAACAAATCCAACAACAACCTCAACATTGAAAAATACCAACAAATCCAACAACAACCTCAACATTGAAAAATACCAACAAATCCAACAACAACCTCAACATTGAAAAATACCAACAAATCCAACAACAACCTCAACATTGAAAAATACCAACAAATCCAACAACAACCTCAACATTGAAAAATACCAACAAATCCAACAACAACCCCAACATTGAAAAATACCAACAAATCCAACACAACCTCAACATTGAAAAACCAACAAATCCAACAACAACCTCAACATTGAAAAATACCACAAATCCAACAACAACCTCAACATTGAAAAACAGCAACAAATCCAACAACAACCCCAACATTGAAAATACCAACAAATCCAACAACAACCTCAACATTGAAAAATACCAACAAATCCAACAACAACCTCAACATTGAAAAATACCAACAAATCCAACAACAACCTCAACATTGAAAATCCAACAAATCCAACAACAACCTCAACATTGAAAAATACCAACAAATCCAACACACCCAACATTGAAAAAACCACAAATCCAACAACAACCTCAACATGAAAAACCAACAATCCAACAACAACCTCAACATTGAAAAATACCAACAAATCCAACAACAACCCCAACATTGAAAAAAACCCAACAAATCCAACAACAACCTCAACATTGAAAAATACCAACAAATCCAACAACAACCTCAACATTGAAAAACACCAACAAATCCAACAACAACCTCAACATTGAAAAATACCAACAAATCCAACAACAACCTCAACATTGAAAAATACCAACAAATCCAACAACAACCTCAACATTGAAAAATACCAACAAATCCAACAACAACCCCAACATTGAAAAATACCAACAAATCCAACAACAACCTCAACATTGAAAAATACCAACAAATCCAACAACAACCTCAACATTGAAAAATACCAACAAATCCAACAACAACCTCAACATTGAAAAATACCAACAAATCCAACAACAACCTCAACATTGAAAAATACCAACAAATCCAACAACAACCCAACATTAAAAAAACCAACATCCAACAACAACCTCAACATTGAAAAACACCAACAAATCCAACAACAACCACAACATTAAAAAACACCAACAAATCCAACAACAACCACCACATCGAAAAATACCAACAAATCCAACAACAACCTCAACATCAAAAAATACCAACAAATCCAACAACAACCACAACATCAAAAAATACCAACAAATCCAACAACAACCACAACATTAAAACAATACCAACAAATCCAACAACAACTACCACAACAATAAAACACCAACAAATCCAACAACAACCACCACATTGAAACAATACCAACAAACCAAACAACAACTACCACAGCAAAATAAC
>JAGIQG010000357.1:0-35597 GCA_024679065.1 Sphyrna mokarran | reverse complement strand
AGTGTGTGTGAGAGAGAGTGCATGTGAGAGAGAGAGAGTGTGTGTGTGAGACAGAGTGCATGTGTGAGAGAGTGTGTGAGAGCCTGAGTGTGTGAGAGACATGGAGTGTGTGAGAGAGAGAGAGTGTGTGAGAGAGAGTCTGCGAGAGAGAGTGTGTGTATGAGAGAGTGCATGTGTGCGAGAGAGTGTGTATGTGAGGGAGAGTGTGTGAGAGAGTATGTGCGTGAGAGAGAGTGTGTGTGTGTGAAAGAGAGAGTGTGTGAGAGAGAGAGCATGTGTATGAGTGTGTGTGAGGGAGTACTCATGTGCTTGTTCGTGAGAGTGTGTTAAGGTGAGTGTTTATGAGAGTGAGTGTGTGTGTGCAAGTGTGCACAAGGGAGTGTGCAAAAGTAAGTATGTGTGTGATAACGTGTGTAAGACTGAGTAAGTGTACAAGAGTGAGTGCGTGCGGGCGGGAGAGTACAGGAGTGTTAACTTTAAGTTTATTTACAAGTGTCACAAACAGGCTGACATTAACACTGCAATGAAGTTATTGTGAAAATCCCCCAGTTGCCCACACTCCGGCGCCTGTTCGGGTTACACCGAGGGAGAATTTAGCACGGCCCAATGCATCCTAACCAGCACGTCTTTCAGACTGTGGGAGGAAACTGGAGCACCCAGAGGAAACCCATGCAGACACGGGGAGAATGTGCAGACTCCACACAGACAGTGACCCCAAGCCGGGAATCGAACCCGGGACCCCGGCGCTGTGAAGCAGCAGTGCTAACCCACTATTGATAAAGGGAAAATTAACAGAAAGTAGCTGGTGAGAATATACTGGTCAGTTTTAATTTAATCCAAATTAATGAATTAGAAATTGTTAATCTAAGGAACTAAGATCTGAGGATTTCAGTTTAAAATCCCACTGTCCCTAAAATTCCCAGTATAATAATGGGATGTGTTTTTGCCTGGATTTAGTAATTAGTGACTTCATATCTCACAGCGAGAGAAATAAAACTTTATTTTCCCCCAATTGATAGGGGACAGATCAGTGGACAAAACTGGTGTGAGAAAGGGGGCCAAAATCCTTTGGAAATGGAGGCTTTGTTCAACTCCCAATCTTCCCCTGTCTTCAGCAGTCTGGGGGGCAGGAAGCGTGAGCAGAGAGAGAGGGGGGGTGGATAGACAGACAGACAGACACACACACACACACAGGCACAATCTCCAATCCACTCACTCACACCTCCCCATTCCCCCTCCACTCGCTGGGTTGGGGGGACCGGCTACACGGATTTTCAGGGCTGGTGTGGGGGGGGGGTGTTTGAAATGGACCAACACGGTCTACGGGGGGGAGAAGAAATAAATTTTGAAACTAAAGATGGGGGTTACAGAATCCATTCCCACCCGGCATTAACACATCAAGAGTCAGTCTGACATTGCCACAAACTCCCCTGGGGTGAGGGGAAGTGGGGGAAATTAGCATCTCATTAGACAGACAGACATTGCAAACATGTCAGAGACTCAGGGTGGGGGTTTGTATCCAGCTCACACAGGATAAATGTGAGTCTGGGAGCTTTCAGTCCCCACACCAATAATCCCTCTTCACTGAAAACATTCCCACTCTGATTCAGTGTGTGTGTGTGTGTCTCAATCTGCTTTTTAACCTGTGCTTTGCTTGTGTGGATACGATGCTGAATGGATTTGAATGGAAATGCTGGACTCCTCGCTGTGATCGTTTGTGTGTTTTATTCTGAAAATGGCCTTATATGATTTTTTCTCTCTTTTTAACCATTTTTATCACTTTTTCTCCTGAGGAATTTTGAAAACTGGGGACGTGTCGAGGATCAGAAGGCCGGGAACGTTTGTGTCCGGGACAAGGGAGAGGAGCTTCTTCCAGAGGGAGAGCTGACTGAGGTCTGTTCCCCAGCTTCACCCCAGGGTGGGGGTGAGTTCTGTCTGTTTATGACCCTGATCCAGATTTAATGTTTAATATCAGAGGGAGTGAGATCTGAATGAGAGTGGGATAGAGAGACAGAGAGAAACACACAGGGAGGGAACTGTCCCAATCTTTTTTACCCTCTGCTTTACAACTGACTTGTTGTGTTTGGATGTTACTGAGAGATTGTGTCACTGAGAGGGGAGATCCTGGGGTTTTGCCGTGCTATTTAATTGAAATATTTTCTTGTATTTTAATTATTTTCTCTCCCTCTCTCTTCCCCAAGAATTAATATTACTGAGAGATCGTGTAACTGAGAAGGGGGAATCGTGTGTTCTTGTACTGTTTAATTTAAACATGTTCTTGTATTTTAATTAATTATTTTCTCTTCTCCCCAGGGATTTGAATTTTGAAGACTGCAATGGGACTGGGAATTCTTGGACAAGGGGCTTTTCTCCAGAGGAGGATGGATGGACTGAGGCCTGTTCTATAGGCCACACGTGAGTTGTTCTCTCTTTATTATCCCGATACAGGTTTAATTTTAATCTCGCTTCCTCGGATGAACCAGTTCTGGTTAGATTGTGGGGTGTGGAGGGGTGCTGGAGTTTAAAACTCTGGAGTTAAAATATCCTGGCTTTGTAATTAGTTAACACTTTGGTGGGTGGTAAAGAGTAAATTATTGATGAAATTGTCTGTAAGTTTGTTTTCAATGTAAAATAACAGGAGTGGGAGACAGAGCGCTGTTCATAATTGTTAACGAAATTCACAGAGTCCTTTACAATTCAATTTTCATCACTTCAGACTTTCATTTTGTCCTCTCTACAGCCTTTCCCCCATTATATCTATTTCTCTCTGCTTTCTCTCTCTCTCTCTATCTCACTCTTTCTCCCAAGAATTAATATCTAGTTGACAATCTCAGTAAAATCTGAGGAGGGGGAATCCTGGGCTCTTGTGCTGTTTAATTAAAATATTTTCTGATGTTTTAATGAATTATATTCCCTCTCTCTCTCCCCAATGAATTAATATTTAGTTAGACAATCTCAGTGAAATGTGAGAAGGGGGAATCCTTGGCTCTTGTGCTGTTTAATTTAAACATTTTCTGGTATTTTAATATATTTCTCTCTCTTTTCCCCTAGAATTAATACTTAGATTTTACTGAGAGATAGTGTAACTGAGAAGAGAGAACCCTTGGCTCTTGTGCTCTTTAATTTAAACATTTTCTGGTATTTTAATATATTTCTCTCTCTTTTCCCCTAGAATTAATACTTAGATTTTACTGAGAGATAGTGTAACTGAGAAGGGGGAATCCTGGGCTCTTGTGCTGTTTAATTTAAATATTTTCTAGTGTTTTAATGAATTATATTCCCTCTCTCTCTCCCCAGTGAATTAATATTTAGTTAGACAATCGCAGTGAAATGTGAGAAGGGGAAATCCTTGGCTCTTGTGCTGTTTAATTTAAACATTTTCTGGTATTTTAATATATTTCTCTCTCTTTTCCCCTAGAATTAATACTTAGATTTTACTGAGAGATAGTGTAACTGAGAAGGGAGAATCCTGGGCTCTCGTGCTGTTTAGTTTAAACACGTTCTGGTATTTGAATTAATTATTTTCTCTTCTCCCCAGGGATTTGAATTTTGAAGACTGCAATGGGACTGGGAATCCTTGGACAAGGGGCTTTTCTCCAGAAGAGGATGGATGGACTGAGTCCTGTTCTATAGGCCACACGTGAGTTGTTGTCTCTTTATTATCCCGATCCAAATTTAATTTTAATCTCGCTTCCTCGGATGAACCAGTTCTGGTTAGATTGTGGGGTGTGGGGGTGCTGGAGTTTAAAACCCTGGGATTAAAATATCTGGGCTTTGTAATTAGCCACAAACACATTAACACTTTGGTGGGTGGCAAAGAGTAAATTAAATATCTGTAATATTAAGCTGTCTAAAAGTTTGATATAAATCCAGAATAACAGGGGTGGGAGAGAGTGATTTACCTGAATGTTCAATAAGTTTCACACAGGACATTACAATTCAATTTTCTGAAGTTCAGCCTTTACACTTGTCTTCCCCTCCACAGCTTTCTTCCCCATTCTGTCCATTTCTCTCTGAGTTTCTCTGTCTGTCTCTCTCTCTCTCTCCAGTACTTTTCACCTATCTCCAGCTTTCTCTCCCTTCCTGTTTCTTTCCATTCATCTCTCTCTCTCTCCTTAGTGAATTCTCCCCTATCTGTCTATCACTCTCCATAATGTCTCTGTCTCTCACTAGCATTCTTCCCTATCATTCACCAGAATGTCTCTGTGGAAATTTGTGCTGTGTAATTTTCATTCTGGGTGTCCCGGGGGTGGGGGGGGGGATTGATTTCACTGTCTCAGCCTCTCTTTCCCTCACTCTCTCTGTCTTTCTGTATAAACATTTCCCAAAGTAAAAAACATTGAACACAGCTGACTGCACCTTGTGGGATCTTGCTGTGCACCACAGGAATTTTGTTTTAAAAGGCGGGGGGGTGTTCTCAGAGGGAGTTTAAAAACTTTCAGGGGACTGTAGGGAAGTCTCCAGACTTGGGACAACACACACATATGGTGGGGGTTTGGGCGGGTGTGTACTGGGAGGTGGGCAGTGAGTTATTCTGATATTCCCAACAAGGGCCAGAGGTCTGAGTGTTTAAACATATGAAACTGTTCAAACACAAGCAGGCAGAAAGCCCTGAGGTTTCAGAGCTCCCTGTAAATGCAAAGGGAACTCCCATTGCCCCAAACAGCAGCAAGATGTGAAATGGAAACCCCTTCCCTCAGCTTGTTACACACTGACCTTTCCACAACCCCCAACATGTTTACAAACACTCCCTGGAGTTTCTTCAAACTTTATATCAAACTGTCTGTCCATTCTGCTCAATACTGACCCCCCTCTCAATCTGGCACTGATCTGGGGTCTGAATTCAGACAGAGACACAGAGATAGAGAGAGGTTTTAAAGTTAAATTTCCCAATTTGAAAAACACTCAACACAGCTGCCTGCACCTTGTGGGATCTTGCTGTGCACCACAGGGATTTTGTTTTACAAAGTGTTTGGCTTTGATTTAACAGGCAGTTTCAGCCTTTCTGCAGATTTGGCAATGATGCAGACACACACACACACACAGGGTAGGGTAAGGATTGGGGGCTCACAGCAGGCAAGGGGGTTGGGGCTGTGTGGGGGAGGACAGTGTCCCATCTGATTTAGATTCACATTGCTGCTGCAGCAGTGGGATCTTGCTGTGCACACACTGGGCCTGTGGATTTATATTTAGTTAGAATGAATTAATATTTAGTTAGACAATCTCAGTGAAATGTGAGAAGGGGGAATCCTTGGCTCTTGTGCTGTTTAATTTAAACATTTTCTGGTATTTTAATATATTCAAATCCCCAGGGAATTGAATTTTGAAGACTGCAATGGGACTGGGAATCCTTGGACAAGAGGCTTTTCTCCAGAGGAGGATGGATGGACTGAGTTCTGTTCTATAGGCCACACGTGAGTTGTTGTCTCTTTATTATCCCAATCCAGGTTTAATTTTAATCTCGCTTCCTCGGATGAACCAGTTCTGGTTAGATTGTGGGGTGTGGGGGTGCTGGAGTTTAAAACCCTGGAGTTAAAATATCTGGGCTTTGTAATTAGTCACAAACACATTAACACTTTGGTGGGTGGCAAAGAGTACAATTAAATATCTGTAATATTAAGCTGTCTAAAAGTTTGATATAAATCCAGAATAACAGGGGTGGGAGAGAGTGATTTACCCGAATGTTCAATAAGTTTCACACAGGACATTACAATTCAATTTTCCGAAGTTCAGCCTTTACACTTGTCTTCCCCTCCACAGCTTTCTTCCCCATTCTGTCCATTTCTCTCTGAGTTTTTCTCTGTCTCTCTCTCTCTCTCCAGTACTTTTCACCTATCTCCAGCTTTCTCTCCCTTCCTGTTTCTTTCCATTCATCTCTCTCTCTCTCCTTCGTGAATTCTCCCCTATCTGTCTATCACTCTTCATAATGTCTGTCTCTCACTAGCATTCTTCCCTATCATTCACCAGAATGTCTCTCTGGCAATTTGTGCTGTGTAATTTTCATTCTGGGTGTCCCAGGGGTGGGGGGGATTGATTTCACTGTCTCAGCCTCTCTTTCCCTCACTCTCTCTGTCTTTCTGTAGAAACATTTCCCAAAGTCAAAAACATTGAACACAGCTGACTGCACCTTGTGGGATCTTGCTGTGCATGACAGGAATTTTGTTTTAAAAGTGGTGGGGGGGGTTTCTCAGAGGGAGTTTAAAAACTTTCAGGGGACTGTAGGGAAGTCTCCAGACTTGGGACAACACACACACAGGGTGGGGGTTTGGGCGGGTGTGTACTGGGGGGTGGTGGGCAGTGAGTTATTCTGATATTCCCAACAAGGGCCAGAGGTCTGAGTGTTTAAACATATGAAATTGTTCAAACAGAGGCAGGCAGAAAGCCCTGAGGTTTCAGAGCTCCCTGTAAATGCAAAGGGAACTCCCATTGCCCTAAACAGCAGCAAGATGTGAACTGGAAAACCCCTTCCCTCAGCTTGTTACACACTGACCTTTCCACAACCCCCAACATGGTCACAAACACTCCCTGGAGTTTCTTCAAACTTTATATCAAACTGTCTGTCCATTCTGCTCAATACTGACCCCCTCTCAATCTGGCACTGACCTGGGGTCTGAATTCAGCCAGAGACACAGAGATAGAGAGAGGTTTTAAAGTTAAATTTCCCAATTTGAAAAACACTCAACACAGCTGCCTGCACCTTGTGGGATCTTGCTGTGCACCACAGGGATTTTGTTTTACAGAGTGTTTGGCTTTGATTTAACAGGCAGTTTCAGCCTTTCTGCAGATTTGGCAATGATGCAGACACACACACACACACACAGGGTAGGGTAAGGATTGGGGGCTCACAGCAGGCAAGAGGGTTGGGGCTGTGTGGGGGAGGGCAGTGTCCCATCTGATTTAGATTCACATTGCTGCTGCTGCAGTGGGATCTTGCTGTGCACACACTGGGCCTGCAGCTTTTGCAGGCCCAGTGTGTGCACAAATAAAAATACTTTTTATTTTTAAACAAAATATGACTCAGGGATCGCAAAGGCTCCTCTCTCTGCCTCTCTTTTTGTATAAATAAATCACCAAATTAAATGACACTCAATAATGTGACCAGACACAATTAATTATCAAATTTCTATCTCTCTCTCCTTATCTGTGTCGCTCCCTCCTTGTCTCTCTCTGTCTCTCCTTATCTCTCTCTCCTCTGTTTCTCTCTCTCTATGTCTCTCTCTCTCTTCTCACAGAAACAGTTGGAAACAGAGACTGGGGGGGTGGGGAAAGAGGGGGATGGAAACAGCTGTAGGTGTGGGTTAGATGCAGGGAGAGACACAGACTGTTAGAGGGAGGGGGCTTCAGTTTAATTCTGAGGATCCCAGGAGAGGTGGGGGGGATTTCACTGTCTCAGCCTCTCCGTGCCTCACTCTCTCTCTCTTTTTGTATAAACATTTCCCAAATTAAAAAAAAACTCAGCACATCTGACTTCACCTTCTGGGATCTTGCTGTGCACCACAGGGATTTTGTTTTAAAGAGTGTTTGGCTTTGTTTTAACAGGCAGTTTCAGCCTTTCTGCAGATTTGGGATGATGCAGACACACACACACAGGGTAGGGACTGGGGGCTCACAGCAGGCAAGAGGTGGTGGGGTGGTGGTGGGAACAAGGAGAATGTCCCATCTGATTTAGGTTCACATTGCTGCTGCAGCAGTGGGATCTTGCTGTGCACACACTGGGCCTGTGGCCATTGTCCGCATTGCGACAGCGATCCCACTTTTTATTTTTCAACAAAATCTGGCCCAGTGTCCGCAAAGTCTCCTCTTTCTGCCTCTCTGTATATAAAAAACATCGCCAAATTACAGGACACTCAGTAATGTGACCAGACACAATTAAGTATCAAATCTCTCTCTCTATTTATCTCTGTCTCTCTCTTTCTGTCCTTATCTCTCTCTACCTGTCTCTGTTTCTCTCTGTCTTTTTCTCTCTCTCCGTGTCTCTCTCTCTCTCCCTGTCTCTTCTCTGGCAGAAGCAGATGGAGACAGAGACAGGGAGAGAGGGACGGATGGAAGCAGCTGGAGGTGTGGATTACATGCAGGGGGAGAGACACAGGCTGTCAGAGGGAGAGAGGCTTCAGTTTAATTCTGAGGATCCCGGAGGGGTTCGCTGTCACAGCCCCTCTCTGCCTCACTCTCTCTCTGTATAAACATTACCCAAACTAAAAAAACACTCAACACAGCTGACTGCAGTTTGTGGGATCTTGCTGTGTACCACAGGGATTTTGATTTAAAAAGGAGTTTTGCTGTGTTTTAAGGGGGAGTTCAGCCTTTCTGGAGATTTGGGATGATGCAGACATACACACACAGGTAGGGAGTGGGGAAGGAGGCTCACAGCAGGCGAGAGGGTGGGGGACAGTGTCCCACCTGATTTAGGGTCACATTAATACTGCTGTGGGATCTTGCTGTGCCACAAAGGCCTGTGGCCTTTGCCCTGTACAGTAACAGCAACCACACTTTTTATTTTTTAAACAAGATCTGGGCCAGCGATCGCAAATTGGGTTCAAGGAAAAGGCTTGAAAGGGGGTTGGCTAAATTCAAGCACTTTAATCACCGAGGCATCGTAGGCTATGGAGCAAGTGCTGGGGAATGGGAGGAGTATAGATTGGGATTTGATGGGCCAGCATTGAGCTGGTGGGCCGAAGGGCCTGTTTCTGTGCTGTGTGAATCCAGATTATTTTCCCTCTCTCTCTGTTTTCCCAGGAATTTCTATTTGGATGGGGGGGTGGGGGGGGTGGTTGTTATAGAATT
Organism: Sphyrna mokarran; assembly: GCA_024679065.1. Taxonomy (NCBI): domain Eukaryota; kingdom Metazoa; phylum Chordata; class Chondrichthyes; order Carcharhiniformes; family Carcharhinidae; genus Sphyrna; species Sphyrna mokarran. The sequence goes on along the minus strand of JAGIQG010000357.1, from coordinate 26,813 downwards.
TCCCTGTCTCTGTCTCTCCAGTGTTCTTACCAATCCCTGCACCCCCTCCCCTCTCTCTCTCCCCACACATTCCCCATCTATATTTCATCTCTCAATAAAATGTGAAGGAAAACCCCAGTGTGAATTGTTGTCAATTTAATTTGGGGGAAGAGAGGGAGGTGTGGATCCCATTCCCCACACACTCTCCTGCAGTCCTCACCCACAACATTTATTTAACCTGCCCCTCACCAGGCTGTGTGTGTGGGATCTTGCTGTGTACACAGGTGGGCCTGGCTCCCTATTCCTCACACTGTGACCAGGAACTTTCAACAGGAAAGATTGAGGGGAATGAGGACGGTTGGGAAGAGGGAGGAGGCAGAGAGAGAGAGAGAAATGGAGGGAGAGTTAAACAGAGAGGGGGTGGGGGTGGGGGTGAGGGGTCTCAGGAGGGGCAGGGGGAAACACATTAACCCTTTGGTGGGTGGTAAAGAGTAGATTATTGATGAAACTGTCTGTAAGTTTGTTTTAAATCTAAAGTAACAGGGGATGGGAGACAGAGTGCTGTTCCTAATTGTTAAATAAAATTCACAGAGGCCTTTACAATTCAGTTTTTAGATCTTCAGATTTTCATTCCATCCTCTCCACAGCTTTTCCCCCATTCTGTCTATTTCTCTCTGCTTTTCCCTCCATTTCCTTCCTCTATCTGTCTCTCTTTTTTATTCTCTGTGTCCCTCTTTCTCCCAGGAATTAATATTTAGTTGGACAATCTCTCAGTAAAATCTGGGAAGCAGCAATACTGGGATTTTGTGCTGTGTAATTTTCATTCTGGGTGTCCCAGGGAGGGTTTGATTTCTCTGTCTCAGCCTCTCTCTGCCTCTCTCTCTCTCTGTATAAACATTTCCCAAAGTAAAAAATACTCAACACAGCTGACTGCACCTTGTGGGATCTTGCTGTGCACAACAGGGATTTTGTTTTAAAAGGGGGGGGTGGTTTCTCAGAGGGAGTTTAAAAACTTTCAGGGGACTGTGGGGAAGTCTCAAGACTTGGGACAACACACACACAGGGTGGGGGGTTTGGGGAGGATGTGTGCTGGGGCGGTGGGCAGTGAGGTATTCTGGAATTCTGATGTTCCCAACAAAGGCCAGAGATCTGAGTGTTTAAACATATGAAACTGTTCAAACAGAGGCAGGCAGAAAGCCCTGAGGTTTCAGAGCTCCCTGTAAATGCAAAGGGAACTCCCATTGCCCCCAACAGCAGCAAGATGTGAACTGGAAACCCCTTCCCTCAGCTTGTTACACACTGACCTTTCCACAACCCCCAACATGTTCACAAACACTCCCTGGAGTTTCTTCCAACTTTATATCAAACTGTCTGACCATTCTGCTCAATACTGACCCCCTCTCAATCTGGCACTGACCTGGGGTCTGGATTCAGACAGAGACACAAAGAGGTTTTAAAGTTCAAAGTTTTAAAATTTATTTATTCCTGACAGAAGACTTACATAAACACTGCAAAGAGAGAGAGACAGACACACAGTGACATGATAAAAAGACAGAGATAAAGGGTCAGAGAGTGTACTTAAAGTTTTAAAGATTATTAGTGTCTCAAGTAAGGCTCACATTAACTTGCAATAAAGTTACTGGGAGAGATAGAAATGGAGACACACACAAAGACATAGAGAGAGAGAGAGAGAGAGATATTGGGAAACTTACCAAAGCTGTGTGTGAGAGTGTCTGCAGCTTCTGTGTCTCTGAACTTGCCGGGGTGCCAGGGAGAGAATGTCACTGTCTTCACCTCTCTCTCTGCCTCTCTGTATAAAACAAATCACCAAATTACAGCACACTCAGTAATGTGACCATACACAATTCGTTCGCAAATATCTCTCTCCATCTCTGTCTCTCTCTGTTCTCTCTCCCTCCCTGTCTGTTCCTCTCTCTGTCTTTCTCTTTCTCTCTCTCCTTGTTGCTCTCTGTGTCTGTTTCTCTGTCTTTCTATCTCTCTCTATCTCTTCTGTAGTAGAAACAGATGGAGACAGAGAGAGAGAAGCAGGGAGAGAGGGAGGGATGGAAACAGCTGTAGGTGTGGGTTAGATGATGGGGGAGAGACACAGACTGTTAAAGTGAGGGGGCTTCAGTGAGGGACAGGGTCTCCGGGTTAATTCTACGGCTTTCAATGGCTTGGGGGGGTAGGATTTGAGAGTCTGAGGGTCTTGGGGGGGGATGGATTTCACTCTCTCAGCCTCACTCTCTCCCTGTAAACATTTCCCAGATTAAAAATAAAACACGGCACACAGCTGACTGCACATTGTGGGATCTTGCTGTGCACTGCAGGGATTTAAAAAGGATTTGGTTTAGATTGAAGAGGGAGTTTCACCCTTTCTGCAGAGTTTGGATGATGCAGACACAGACACACACTGGGTAGTGAATGGAGGCTCACAGCAGGCGAGAGGGGAAGGGTGTGTAGAAGGACAGTGTCCCATCTGATTCAGCTTCACATTGATGCTGCTGTGGGCTCTTGCTCTGCACACTCTGAGCCTGCGGCCTTTGTCCCGCACGGCAACAGCGACCACACTTTTTTGTAATTTTTAAACAAGATCTGGCTCAGGGATCGCAAAGTGGGTTCAAGGGAAAAGCTTGAAAGGGGGTTGGATAAATTCAAGCACTTTAAGGCATCGTAAGCTATGGAGCAATTGCTGGGGAATGGGAGGAGTATAGATTGGGGTTTGATGGGCCAGCATTGAGCTGGTGGGCTGAAGGGCCTGTTTCTGTGCTGTGTGACTCCAGATTCTTTTCTCTCTGTTTTCTGTCAGAGTGTCAGGTAATTTTCAACAGCAAAGCTTCTGCTTCATCAAAGGCCGATACAGTAGATGGGAGAAGAAAGTTTATTTTCTACTGTCCCACCCTAATACTGCAAAGATTTCTGCAAACACAACTCATCTTTCTACCTCTACCCTATCGAGCCCCTTCATTATCTTTTCCCTGTCTCTGTCTCTCCAGTGTTCTTACCAATCCCTGCACCCCCTCCCCTCTCTCTCTCCCCACACATTCCCCTCTATATTTCATCTCTCAATAAAATGTGAAGGAAAACCCCAGTGTGAATTGTTGTCAATTTAATTTGGGGGAAGAGAGGGAGAGGGAGGTGTGGATCCCATTCCCCACACACTGTCCTGCAGCCCTCACCCATTTATTCAATCCAGCCCTCACCAGGTTTTGTGTGTGGGATCTTGCTGTGTAGACAGGTGAGTCTGGCTCCCTATTCCTCGCACTGTGACCCTGAGTGGAACATTAAACAGGAAAGACCGAGGGGGAGAAGGGCTGGGGAGGGGGAGAAGGGCTGGGGAGGAGGGGGAGGCAGAGAGAGTTAGAGAAATGGAGGGAGAGCTAAACAGAGGGGGTGGGGGGGAGGGGCGTCAGGAGGGGAAGGGGGAAAAAGAGACAGAGAATCTGGGTGGGGTGTCCTTCTGCATTGTTGGACTGCCAGTGGGATCTTGCTGTGCAGAATTACCTTCATTGTAACTTGAACCATTCATTGACTAAGGGTGGGGGCGGGGTGGTGTGAGTGAGGAATTGTAAATATTATTACTACGCTGAGATAATATTTCCTTCTCTGTGATTTTGGAACCCCCAAAAGGATAAAACTCCCCTCGTTAGCTTAAGTAAGTGTGTTTGAGATAGTAGGAAGCTACTGGTTTTAGACATAGAATCCCCACAGTGCAGAAGGAGGCCATTCAGCCTATCTAGTCTGTACTGATCACAATCCCACCCAGGCCTTATTCCTGTAATCGTGCACTTTTAACTTGCTGATTCGCCCTGACGCTGGGGTCATTTTAATACGGCCCAGTCTGCCGAAGCCGCACATCTTTGGAGTGTGGGAGGAATTGGTAAAATAAAGCAGGATCTGACACTCTCTCTCTATCAGGAACAACTAACAGCTCTTTAATTTAAAAGACAGGGAGACAGAGAGTGAAAAAAGACAGAGCAAGACAGAGAGACAGAGAAAGACAGGGAGAGAGAGAGACAAGGAGAAAGAGAAAGACAGGGAGGGAGAGACGGGGAGACAGAAAGAGACAAAGACAGAGAAAGTGGGGGGGTGGTGAGGGGTAAACAGCACAAGACAACAAAAGTGAGATTTGTGGGGGAGTTGCAGTGAGGGGGTGGGAAGAGACACAGGATCTGGGGGGTGGGGGGAGTCTTTCGTGTGGAGTCAGTGTCCAGCTCCCAGTTTCTGGAGAAAAGCCTCAGTCACACCGTTCTGGGATTCCTGATTCACAAGAATAAATCCCTGCTGGGAGGGTGATTTTAAAAAAAGTCTCTCCCAGAGGGGTGGACACAGCTTCTTCCCAGGTTAAAGAGGGAGTTTAGCTCTTCCTGGGGACTGATGTTGCGGGGTGTATCCAGATTTTATATCCTTTCCCCCTGGATCTCGGATGAACCAGTTCTGGTTAGATTGTGGGGTGTGAGGGGGAGGGCTGCAGTTTAAAACCCTGGGGTTAAAATATAATTAGTCACAAACAGGTTAACGCTTTGGTGGGTGGCAAAGAGTAAATGAAATTTCTGTAAAATGAAACTGTCTATTGATTGTGTATGTGTGATTGAGAGCTTGTTTTAAAATCATTGATCCAATTCAAAGCCTGCTGGGATTCTGCCTGCTGCTTTGGACACAAATGTTATAAAGTTGTTTTTTGCAGTTTAAAATCCCAAGCACAAAGACACAGGCTTTGTAAAGACTCAATGCCGGATGAGTTATTTTGGGTATTTTTTGAAGCAACTTTTCAATATTTATATTTGTAAAACACCACACTGATGTTTATATATGCAACTTCATAATATTAGACAGCAAGACAGAGAGGAAAAGAGAGAGAGAGAGGCAGGGAGACATGTATAGATCTGGAGGGAACATGTAAGAGACAGAGGGAGAAACAGAGAAGGGGAGAGCAGAGGAGAGGTGACTGACAGAAGGGAGAACTTCATTGGGGGGATCCTGTGTTAATTCATTGGCCTGTCTCTGGACTAAAGCCCCTCCCCAAAATGCTTTGATGTGTTTTAATAAATTAAATATCAGGACAGTCAGGAGGCATTTGGAAGTTGAATTCATTTGAAAGGTGTTCCCATTTTGTCAGGGTTTAATAAGGAGGATGTGAAAATGAATGTTCCCCGACCGCCCCAGAGTGAGATTGTGAATTTCAGCAAGTCTTTGGATCTTGCTGTGCATTTTATTGTTTACAATCAGCTTTTTTGTGTTTAATCAAATTTCCCTTTATTTTCTCTCTCTCTCTCTCTTCCAAGGAGAATTCTTTTGGAAACTTTTGACGACGCAGAGAGCAAATAATTTTGCTGTGAGGAATCCTCGGACAAGAGCTATAACCAGAGAGAAAAATATTAATAAAAATCCCTGTGTCTGTGTGGTTGATTTTAATTAGAAAGGGGGGGGTCCTGCCTCAAGAGGGAGGAGTTAGCAAGAGGGAGGGAAGAGCATTCTGTCGGTCTCAGGGCTTTTCACAGGGAGGGAGTGGGAATTTGCCAAGGCGAGGACAGGAGGGAGAACTTGATTGAGTGGATTGAGAGGATTGAGTGCTGAAGGGATTTGGAGGGGGATTGAAGAGGGTTTGGGCAGTGGGGTGTGAGTATAAGGCCGAGAGGGATGGATTTGGTGGCTGAGAGATTTAGAGGGATTGCGGGGAGGGAGGAGATTCAGCTGGAGTGGGGGGGAGTAGAGGATTCACGGGGAGAGCAAAGGAGGATGTAGGGGGAGACTCAAAGGGATTGCGGTGGAGAATTAGATTCAGGGGGATTTACAGGGGGGTCTCGTGGTGACTGAGATTTACAGGTTCAGCAGCAGGGACTGAGAGGGAAGGAATGGGGAAGAGTTGAGAGGGATTCAGGAAGGGGGGCTTCGAGGGGGATTTCTGGGGGTCTGAGGGGTCTGATGTGGGAGGGGGAGTGGCTCAAAAGTGGAGAGATTTAAAGATGTAGTACGGGGCACAGACAGAATGAAGGGGGTGGGATTGGAGAGGGAGCAGGATTGGGGGGCAGAGGGATGCAGCAAGGCTGGGGGGGGGGTGAGTCAGTGAGACATTTGGGGGGATTCGAATCTGGAGAGGGTGTGAATGGGGTACGGAGTTAGAGAGGGAGTTAGCGGAAGTTGGTGCAAGTCAGGATTGCAGGGAGGGGTAGAGGAATTGGCGCAGGACCTTTGGGGGAGGCACAGGAATTGGGACAGGAACTTGGGAGATTCTGGGGGTTTAAGACTCAGATTGGCAGTGGGTGTGGGAGAGAGATTGAGGGAAGCGGGGTGTGGGGGAGAGATTGAGGGAAAGACGGGGCCGTGGGAGAGATTGAGGGGAATAGGTCTGGGATTAAAGGAGAACGGGCAGAGGGATAGGGAATCAGGAAAGAGTGTGGAGGGGAATTAGGAGAGATTGAGGGTTTAGAAGGATTGGGAGTGGGCTCAGGGGGGATCCCGGGGGATTTGGCTGTGGGTGCCTCTGAGCGAGGTGGGGTGAAGATTTGGCAGAGAGGATCAGGGAAGGAGGCAGAGAGGGAAAGAGAGGGACAGAGAGGGACAGAGAGGGAAAGAGAGGGACAGAGAGGGAAAGAGAGGGAAAGAGAGGGACAGAGAGGGACAGAGAGGGAAAGAGAGGGACAGAGAGGGAAAGAAAGGGACAGAGAGGGAAAGAGAGAGGCAGAGAGGGAAAGAGAGAGGCAGAGAGGGAAAGAGAGAGGCAGAGAGGGAAAGAGAGGGAAAGAAAGAGAGACAGAGAGGGAAAGAAAGGTAGACAGAGAGGGAAAGAAAGGGACAGAGAGGGAAAGAAAGGGACAGAGAGGGAAAGAGAGAGACAGAGAGGGACAGAGAGAGACAGAGAGGGAAAGAGAGGGAAAGAGAGAGACAGAGAGGGAAAGAGAGAGACAGAGAGGGAAAGAGAGGGAAAGGAAGAGACAGAGAGGGACAGAGGGGAAAGAGAGAGACAGAGAGGGAAAGAAAGGGACAGAGAGGGAAAGAAAGGGACAGAGAGGGAAAGAGAGGGACAGAGAGGGAAAGAGAGGGACAGAGAGGGAAAGAAAGGGACAGAGAGGGAAAGAGAGAGACAGAGAGGGAAAGAGAGGGACAGAGAGGGAAAGAAAGGACAGAGAGGGAAAGAGAGAGAGCAGAGAGGGAAAGAGAGAGACAGAGAGGGAAAGAGAGAGGCAGAGAGGGAAAGAGAGGGGAAGAAAGAGAGACAGAGAGGGAAAGAAAGGTAGACAGAGAGGGAAAGAAAGGGACAGAGAGGGAAAGAAAGGGACAGAGAGGGAAAGAAAGGGACAGAGAAGAAAGGGCAGAGAGGGAAAGAAAGGGACAGAGAGAGAAGAGGAGACAGAGAGAGACAGAGAGGGAAGAGAGGCAAGAGAGGGAAAGAGAGGAGAAAGAGAGGAAAGAGAGGGACAGAGAGGGAAAGAGAGGGAAAGAGAGAGACAGAGAGGGACAGAGAGGGAAAGAGAGGGACAGAGAGGGAAAGAGAGAGACAGAGAGGGAAAGAGAGGGAAAGAGAGAGACAGAGAGGGAAAGAGAGGGACAGAGAGGGAAAGAGAGGGAAAGAAAGAGACAGAGAGGGACAGAGGGGAAAGAGAGAGACAGAGAGGGAAAGAAAGGGACAGAGAGGGAAAGAAAGGGACAGAGAGGGAAAGAGAGAGACAGAGAGGGAAAGAAAGGGACAGAGAGGGAAAGAAAGGGACAGAGAGAGGGAAAGAAAGAGACAGAGAGAGGGAAAGAGAGAGGCAGAGAGGGAAAGAGAGAGGCAGAGAGGGACAAGAGAGGAGAGAGAGGACAGAGAGGGAAAGAAAGAGAGACAGAGAGGGAAAGAAAGAGAGACAGAGAGGGAAAAGAGAGGGAAAGAAAGAGGAGACAGAGAGGGAAAGAAAGAGAGACAGAGAGGGAAAGAAGAGAGACAGAGAGGGAAAGAGAGGGACAGAGAGGGAAAGAGAGGGAAAGAGAGGGAAAGAGAGAGGCAGAGAGGGAAAGAGAGAGGCAGAGAGGGAGAGGGAAAGAAAGGACAGAGAGGGAAAGAGAGAGACAGAGAGGGAAAGAGAGAGACAGAGAGGGACAGAGAGAGGCAGAGAGGGACAGAGAGAGACAGAGAGGGAAAGAGAGAGGCAGAGAGGGAAAGAGAGAGGCAGAGAGGGACAGAGAGAGGCAGAGAGGGACAGAGAGGGACAGAGAGGGAAAGAGAGGGAAAGAGAGGGAAAGAGAGGGAAAGAGAGGGAGAGGGAAAGAAAGGACAGAGAGGGAAAGAGAGGGACAGAGAGGGAAAGAAAGGGACAGAGAGGGAAAGAAAGGGACAGAGAGGGAAAGAAAGGGACAGAGAGGGAAAGAAAGGGACAGAGAGGGAAAGAAAGGGACAGAGAGGGAAAGAGAGGGACAGAGAGGGAAAGAAAGAGACAGAGAGGGAAAGAGAGAGACAGAGAGGGAAAGAGAGAGACAGAGAGGGAAAGAGAGAGACAGAGAGAGACAGAGAGGGACAGAGAGGGAAAGAAAGAGAGACAGAGAGGGAAAGAAAGAGAGACAGAGAGGGAAAGAAAGGCAGAGAGGGAAAGAGAGAGGCAGAGAGGGAAAGAGAGAGGCAGAGAGGGAAAGAGAGAGGCAGAGAGGGACAGAGAGGGAAAGAAAGAGAGACAGAGAGGGAAAGAAAGAGAGACAGAGAGGGAAAGAAAGAGACAGAGAGAAAGAAAGTCAGAGAAAAAAGACAGAAAGCTTGTGACCGAGACAAAGATTGCGAGAGAAAAAACAAGATTGAGACAGATGGATCGAGAGAGAAAGTTTGAGAAAGATTCAGAGACAGAGAGAGAACGATTTAAGGAGAAAGATTGAGAGAGAGACAGAGAAAAGTTAGAGAGGGAAAGAAAGTGAAGAGGTTCATACTCACCATCGCACATGTTTTCCCCCGGTGATCTCTCAAACTCCTTCCATCCCCTCTCCCATGGTGGGGGAGACAGATCCTGGGCCAGGGGCTTTGTGCTGGGTAAAGGGGAGGGGGGTTAAAATCTCAGAGCTGGAACTCCATGCTGCACACACACACACACACACTGACTCCCTCACTCACAGAGACACAGCTTACCTGATACTTACCCAGCCACGTGGAGACAGAGACAGAACAAAGCATCCCCAGCCTTTTTATAACCTCACTGAGTCACACACAAACTGTCCACACCTTCCCAATCAAACCCCCATCCAACCACATCTCCTACACCTCACCTGGACACACCTCCTCCAGGTATGGTCCAGTCCAACACCAACCTGTCTCTGAGTGTGTGGGGGGTTGTGTGTGTGTGGGTGGGTTAGTGAGCACCAGGCAAATGGTTTATCCCAAGGCTCTCTCCCCTCCCCCCCATTTCAGCTTCACATCACCAGCACTGGGAGCTGAGAGAAGATGGATTTAAAGGAACTCGCAGCTCTGCACTGTCAGAGAGCTCTGAATACGGATTGTACAACTTGTTCACCATCTGCTACAGGTTTGCTCCCTTTGTTCATTCTTGCCAAATTCCCTTTTCCTTCATTTGCTTCAACTGAAACAATTTCGTGCAAAGTTATTCGTTGCCTCATTTACCAATCCCACTTCTGATTTACAATGGAATCTGTCTGTTGTTGTCTGTCCGGGTATCTGAATGTGTGTGTGTTCCCTGTGCTTAATGACTCACCAGACACCAGAGCTGCAAAAGCAAGCGTTTCGATTTTGTTTTGAACATTAGAAGCACTTGCTGGGGGAGGGGAGGGAAAGAATGAGATGAAGTTTCTGTCTGATAAGTGCTGTAAATGTGTCTTCAACCAGAGAGACAGATGCAGGATTTCAAACTCTTTGGGAGCTGGATTAAAACACACAGACCCACGGTTGCACATTTAAACAAAATATACATGAACTCATAAACAAGTAAAGATATAAAGCGGAGATGTGCAAACAGGCAAACTCGAAACAAGCACAAGGGTCAGGCTATTGACGGAAATACAATTCAAGCAATTTTTTTTAAAAACCATATTCTCCAACAATTAGTTCAATAACAAAATAACTCAACAAATACACTGAGCAATATTCTTAATGAGAAACAGATTGAAGTGACAAGCGTTTCCAACACAAATATACAAACAAGATGGGAACTCGCATTCCAAGTCTTAAATAACAACATTCGTAGTTTACAAAGAAACAGATCAGCAAATCCCCCTCAAAACAAATCATAGTATCTTCAAAAATAAAATTGTCAGGAAATGAACTGATGCTGAAGAAAACTTGTTCATATTTTCCAATATCGACTGGACGAGGAATGTAGAAAAGAACACGGATGAAAACAGTTCCACAGAGTGTCAGGAACTGAATGGTAGATATATATGAAAATTCAATTAGAGAATGAATTAACAGCCTAGGAAGGAGAAATGAGAATATACAAAGCAACATTTCGATATGCTGGTGACATGAAACAATCTAATTCTATTTCCTCGCCTCTGACACCCAGAGATTTTACAGTCCACATCTGGATTGACCACAATGATGACACAGCAACATCTGGACAACCCCATTCATGGACCTGTTTTTCCTCAGCATTTTCTCCAGCACTGCAGTCGCTCTGGTGAAGGTGAGATGCTTCAGTTCACTCACATTTCAAACTGGCAGAATGGATTGGGAAAATCTCTCAATGTTCCACTGATTAAAAACTCCAACATTAATGTCCCGCATCAGTAATATCTGCTTCATTATTGGATCTCTCTTTTACCGACCTCAGTGATGGGTTGAATTTCGGAGATTTCCTTCAGCTGGTTATTAACATGTTTGTCTAACACAAATCCAATATCTGCTCTCAGCCAACTATCAGCAAAATGTTCTTTAGTTGATCATTTCCACACCTGTAAGGGAGACAATCGTGGTCTGTATTTCAGTTCTCAGACTCTGCTGAACTCCTTTCTGTAAAGTCCATTGCTGTATTTTCCCCTTTCCCTCCTCCTTTTCCCAGACAGGGATTTTACCCCCAGACAGGGATTTTACCCCCAGACTGGGATTTTACCCCCAGACAGGGATTTTACCCCCAGACTGTCTGAACTCAAGAGCCTTCAGTGATGGACTCACTGCACCATCCAGCGGCCGCTTCGTGTAATGACAACTGCCTTTTTTATCATCAACTCCAGAGACAGAATGAATGAACAGAGCAGAGAAATATTTCTTCCTCTGGATGATACTGAGTGACTCTGTCAGATGTTCAGGTGACATTTCTTTTGATTTTCATTCTGTAAATCCTCACCTTCTGACATACCGTAAAAAGTCATTACTATCAGTACAGGATAGAAATTCAAATTTTTACACCACATATCCACATCACCAAAATCAACTATGTCAATCTCAGTAACATCCCCAAATCCTTAGCCTCAAGCAATCAAAGAATCTCTACAATGCCGAAGGAGGCCATTTGGCCTTAAAGCCCACACCACCAACAATCCCACCTCGGCCCTATCCCCATTGCCCCATGTATTTACCCTGCTAAACCCTGACATTAAGGGGGAACTTACCTTAGCCAGCTTTACTCGTGTCGTTGGGAAGTCACTTTATTAATGTGAAACTCGATACAATACTTCTTCGAAAGTATTGTGATTCATTGTTTTCCAATATCAACTTCCCTGGAAGTTTTGTTGCAACTGTACAAGGTACTGGCGAGACCATACCTGGAGGACTGTGAGCAGTTTTGGTCTCCTTATTTAAGGAAAAAATATTATTTCCTTGAAGGCAGTTCAGGATCGATTCTCAAGGATTATCCCTGTTATGGAGGGATTGTTTTATGAGGAAAGGTTAAACAGGTTGGGACTCTCCTGATTGGAGTTTAGAAGAATGAGAGGTGATCTTATTGAAGCATATCAGATTCTTAAGGGACTTGACAGGGTAAATGCTGAGTGGACGTTTCCTCTCATAGGAAAGTCTAGGACTAGAGGGCACAGTCTCAGAACAAAATACAGTCAGTATCCAGTGCACCAGAACCAAAGTTTAGGTTTCATTTGACAGTGTGAGTGAGTTATCGTCTGTTGATATAATGTTTTTAAATTCCAGTGTGTGATGCTCTGCCACACTGTCAATATCGAACAATAATCTGTCTGTTATTCCAATTCTGCTGTATTTTCCAACATCGATGGTAGTCATGATGTGGAGATGCCGCCGTTGGACTGGTGTAAACAGTTATCCCACAAGCTTTACTATCAAATAAAGTGTTTAGACTTAAACCTGGTATTGTGAGACTTCTTGCTGTATTTTACAACTGCAGCTCCTGGGGCTGATTGGAGTCTGGTGTAATAATAATCACAAAGGTTGGTTTCAGTGTCTCTGAGATCATTTGAACTGCAGGTAATCTGACCTTAAGGGAGACAAAAAGGCACAATAAACAATCGATTATAATAGGACGACAAGGTTAAGGGAGCAATGATATTTTAAGGTGTCTGTGTTATGGTGAGTGTCACTGGGAAGTGAGTGATAAAATGGAAGTGGAAACATCATAACAGAGACACATGTGACTGACTCAGCCTGACTGGGAGCTGTTAAGTTCATGGCGAGAATAAAGAGGACCTGGGGATCTCCTGAGATTTCTGATATCTGAGGTGTACCTGTTAGAGGAAGTGAAAATAATCAGTTCCTTCTCATGGTTATCTGCAGTTCTCAAGTTACACAGACACACAGGAAACAGATCTGACAGCTCATCAAATCCAATGGTTTAATCTTCTGTTTCAGACACATTGTGATTGAAAAGATCAAATATTAAAACCCTAAGAGAGAAACATTCAAAATGTCAAAAAGATAAGTGAACTATCTAATTAATCCCATTCACCATAACTTTGTCAATATTTATCCAATTTCCTTTTAAAGTTACTATTAAACCTACTTTTTCGCACCTGTCAGATTGTGCATTTCAGATCATTTTATCGTGTAAAAAAAAAAATCTCCTTATCACCCCCTTCAATTCTGTTGTCAATTATATTAAATCTCGGTGTCCTCCATTTAAGGTCTAGACAGGAATAACTGAGAGATATTTAGGGCAGAGATTACTGATACAAGCCCAGATTGTAATAACAGCGAGGTTTAACAAAGAACAAAGAACAACACAGCACCGGAAACAGGCCCTTCGGCCCGCGCTGCCGTCCTAACGTCGTAATGACATATAGGGACCAATTTGTTACCCAATCAGCCTAAGAGCACATTGTTGGGATGTGGGAGGCAACCGGAGCACCCGGAGAAAACCCACGCAACCATGGGGAGAACGCGCAAACTCCCGCAGACACAGGCCCAAATCCATGTGTCTGCACAGCAACAGCGATAGTCCCTGAGCTGTCATGGTGCCCATCTGATGGCCTTTAGGGCAGAGATTACTGATACAAGGCCAAGAATGTAATAACTAAGAGAAGTTCAAAGAATACTGATGCTAGGCTCAGACTGCAATAACTGAGAGAGTTTCAGGGCAGAGATTACTAATACAAGACCCAGATTGTAATAACTGAAAGAAGTTTAGGGCAGAGATTAGTGATGGATAGGGATAGGCATGAACTTGGGGTCAGTAGTTATAGCTGGGGGAATGGTAATTATGAGGCCATTAGGAGGGAATTAGGGTGCATAGGTTGGACTAGGAAACTACGGGGACTGGGAACATCTGAAACGTGGAGCTTATTCAAGGAGCAGCTACTGCAAGTCCTTGATAAGTATGTCCCTGTCAGGCAAGGAGGAAATGGTCGAGTAAGGGAACCGTGGTGTACTAAAAAAGTTAATTCACTGGTTAAAAGGAAAAAGGAGGCTTATGTCAGAATGAGGCTTGAAGGCTCAGTTAGTGCACTGGATAGCTATAGATTAGCCAAGAGGGAGCTAAAGAGTGAGTTGAGAAGAGCTAAAAGAGGATACAAGAAGACTTTGGCTGATAGGATCAAGGAGAAGTCTAAAGCTTTCTTTAGATATTTTAAGAATAGAAGATTGGTTAGGGCAAGATTAGGGCCAGTCAGAGACAGCAGTGGGAAGTTGTGCGTGGAGCGTGAAGATATTGGAGAGGCACTGAACAAATGTTTCTCTTTGGTATTCACGCAGGGAGATGTAAATGTAGTTGTGGAGAACACTGGGATACAGGGTTGTAAACTGGAAAGTATTGAAGTAGATAAGGAGGATGTGCTAGATATTCTTGAGGGTTTGAAGTTAGATAAGTCCCCTGGGCTGGACAGGATTTACCCTAGGATTCTCTGGGAGGCGAGAGAGGTGACTGCAGAGCCTCTGGCTCTGATCTTCAGGTCGTCGTTGGTTACAGGTATAGTGCCGGAAGACTGGAGGATAGCGAATGTGGTCCCATTGTTCAAGAAGGGGAATAGAGACTTTCCTGGGAATTATAGACCGGTGAGTCTTACTTCTGTTATGGGCAAAGTATTGGAAAGAATTATTAGGGATAGGATTTATGGTTATTTAGAGAGAAATGAATTGATTGGGGATAGTCAGCATGGTTTTGTGAAGGGTAGGTCGTTCCTTACTAACCTTATTGAGTTTTTTTGAAAAAGTGACCAAAGAGGTGGATGGGGGTAAGGCAGTTGATGTGGTATATATGGACTTTAGTAAGGCGTTCGATAAGGTGGACCATGGAAGGCTTCTGCAGAAAATGCAGATGTATGGGATTGAGGGTAATTTAGCTAATTGGATTAGGAATTGGCTGGCAGATAGAAGACAGAGGGTGGTGATTGATGGGAGATATTCATCGTGGAGTTCGGTGACGAGTGGTGTGCCTCAGGGGTCTGTTTTGGGGCCCCTGCTGTTTGTAATTTTTATAAATGATCTGGATGAGGGTATTGAAGGATGGATTAGTAAATTTGCGGATGACACCAAAGTCGGAGGCGTGGTAGATAGTGAAGAGGGGTGTTATAGTTTGCAGAGAGACTTGGACAAGTTGCAGAGCTGGGCTGAGAGGTGGCAAATGGAGTTTAATGTGGAAACGTGTGAGGTAATTCACTTTGGCAGGAATAACAAATGTGTAGAGTATAGGGCTAATGGTAGGACTCTTAATAGTGTTGATGAATAGAGGGATCTTGGTGTACATGTGCATAGATCCCTGAAAGTTGGCAATCAAGTCGATAAGGTTGTTAAGAAGGCATACGGAGCCTGAGCTTTTATTGGTAGGGGGATTGAATTTCGGAGCTGCAACGTCATGTTGCAACTGTACAAAACTCAAGTGCAGCTGCACTTGGAGTATTGTGTACAGTTCTGGTCCCCGCATTATAAGAAAGATGTGGAGGCATTGGAGAGGGTACAGAGGAGTTTACCAGGATGTTGCCTGGTATGGAGGGCAGGTCTTATGAAGAGAGGCTGAGGGATTTGAGGTTGTTTTCGTTAGAAAGGAGGCGGCTAAGAGGGGACCTAATCGAAACATATAGATGATTAGAGGTTTAGATAGGGTGGACAGTGATAGCCTTTTTCCTAGGATGGAGAAAGCTAGCACGAGGGGACACAGCTTTAAATTAAGGGGTGGTAGATATAGGACGGATGTCAGAGGTAGGTTCTTTACCCAGAGGGTGGTAAAGGTATGGAATGCCCTGCCTGCTGCAGTTGTAGATGCGCCAAGTTTGGTGGCATTTAAGAGGTTAGTAGATAAGTTTATGGATGAAAAGGGAATGGTTTAGGTTAGAGGGTCATTGCTTTTTTGTAATTGGTCGGCGCAACATCGAAGGCCGAAGGGCCTGTTCTGCGCTGTAATGTTCTATGTTCTATTACTGATACAAGGCCCAGATTGCAATGGCTGAGAGAGGTTTAGGGCAGAGTTTACTGGCACAAGGCCCAGATTGTAATAACTGAGAGAGATGTTCTATGTTCTATTACTGATGCAAGGCCAAGAATGTAATAACTGAGAGAGGTTCAAAGCAGAGATTACTGATACAAGGCCCAGATTGTAATAACTGAGAGGGGTTTAGGGCAGAGATTACTGATACAAGGCCCAGATTGTAATAACTGAGAGGGATCCCCTTCGCCACATCAGTTTGTGGTGTGAGCCTGTGTCTCTCGGTTATATTGGGAGTCAGTGGCAATGTCCAATTTCTGGTTAAATAACGTAACCTTGGACTGCACCATTGTTTTAATGCAGACCTGGACAATGACCATCATTGAGATTTACCTGAAAATGTTAACAAATATCCCATTGTTTTCTGAATAAATTTCCCAACATTTGCAAAGTCTCTGTTTCTCACTTGTGTGTAAAATCCCTACAGTACAGGGGGAGGCTATTCTGTCCATCAAGTCTGCACTAACCACAATCCCATTCATGCCCTGTCCCTGTATCCCACACATTTACTCTGAAACTCCCCCTGTCACTAGAGCATGACCAATTGACCTATCCCGCACATCTTTGAACAGTGGTAGGAAACCGGAGCACCCAGTAGAAACCTGCGCAGACATGGGGAGAATGTGCAAACTCCATACAGTTACACGAGGCCAGAATTGAACTAAATCCCTTTGGGGCAGCAGTGCGAACCAGTGCACCACAGCGGTGCCAGTATCTGGTGGTTGTTCACAGTTGGCGATGGGACAATGTTAAATGGACAGTTTAGGCAGATTGGATAACCATTTAGATTTACAAAAGTGTTGCCAGGGCTGGGAAATTGTGGTCATGAGGAAAGGTTGGATTGGCAAGGTTTGTTTGGCAAGGGGGACCGAACTGAGGTGTCCAAAATTATGAAGAAGCCAAGACAGGGTGGATAGAAAAGGCCTCTTTCCCCTGAGAGGGAGAGGTCACTGATTGTGAGTGGATGGGGATGGGGGGGCGGTGTGGGAGGGGGGGGTTAGTGGGGGCTGCACAGATATAAAGTGATTGGTGGATGTAATAGGGGGGCATGAGGAAGAAGGTTCTCATTCAGGGGGTGGTGGGTGTCTGGAATTCTCTGCCTAAACTGATGGTTCAGACAGAAATCTCTTGGCTCACTCGCTTCACACACAGATCTGTAGCTGAAATGCTGGAAGCTGTAGAAAGGGGAGGGAGGGGCGGGGAAGGCTGGATCGCTGGGAAGTGGGATTAGAATGAAATCTTTATTTCCCAAGCTGGTGAAGATGTAATGGGCTGAATGGCCTTTTTCTCTGCCACACCCTTTTCCCTGCTTTCTGTTTGTCCTATTGATGGGCAGAATTGAGGAGTGGGCTGGTTTTTAATTAATAACAAAAGCAGGAATGAGGGAAAATGTTGAGGCGAAGCTGATTTTTTTTCTGATTTCCACCCCTCTCCTCATCAAAGTGATTTAGTTATCATCCCACCCCGGTCGCACCCTCAACCTGTCCTGTGCTCCCTCCAAACACATTTGCCTGAATGGCAGCACATTAGCACAGTGGTTCGCACTGCAGCCTCCTAGTGCCAAGGACCCGTGTGCAATTTCAACCTTGGGTCATTGTCTTTGTGGGGTTTTCATGGTCCTCCAATATAGAGTCATAGAGGTTTACAGCATGGAATCAGGCCCTTCAGCCCAACTGCTCTATGCTGCCCTTTTTTCAAACCTCTAAGCTGATCCCAATCGATTGTATTTAGCTCATATCCCTCCCTACTCATCACACCCATGTAACTGTCTAAATGCATTTCAAAGGACAAAATTGTACCCATCTCTGTGATTACATCTGGCAGCTTGTCCCAGCCACTCACCACCCTGTGTGTAAAAAAAAATGCTCCTCTGGACAATTTTATATCTTTCCCCTCCCATCTTAAACTTAGCCCCTCTAGTTTTAGACTCCCCTACCTTTGGGAAAAAATATTGACTATCTCGCTGATCTGTGCCCCTCATTATTTTATAGAGCTCTATAAGGTCACCCCTCAGCCTCCTAAGCTCCAGTGAAAAATGTCCCAGTCTATTCAGCCTCTCCTTATAACTCAATCCATCAAGTCCCGATAGCATCCTAGTAAATCTTTTCTAAATAAATAATATCCTTTCGATAATAGGGTGACCAGAATATCTGTGGGGTCTGAAAGATGGGCAGGTTAGGTAAATTGACCATGTTAAATTCTCCCTTAATGTCCAAAGATGTGAATGTTAGGGGGATTAGAGGGTAATGTGGGGTTACGGGAATGGGGTAAAATGCTCTGTTAAAGTAGGCTTGATGCGCTGTCGGGATTTTATGATTTAATGGGGGGAAAAGAGGTAGTTTGATACCTGGGGGAGAGTGTTGCAACACAGTGGCACAGTGGTTAGCATTGCTGCCTCACAGCGCGAGGATCCCAGATTTGATTCCTAGCTTGGGTCACTATCTGTGTGGAGTTTGCACATCTCCCCATGTCTGCACGGGTTTCCTCCAGATGATCTGGTTTCCTCCAGCAGTCCGAAAGATGTGCTGGTTAGATGCATTGGTCATGCTAAATTCTCTGTCAGTGTATCTGAACAGGAATGTGGCAACCGGGGAATTTTCACAGGAATTGCATTGCAGTGTTAATGTAAGCCTACTGATTAGTGACACCAATAAATAAACTTAAACTGCAGGTCAAGGTGCTGCTGTGATAATGCACCCTCTTGTTTAAACACTCTGCAATGCTGAGACTGGGGAGAGGAGTGAACAACAGGGAGCAGCATTGCAGCTTCTCTCCCCCCATTGAAACTGGGATTGTTGCTCCATCTGCTGCACCATCCCCACCACATCCACTGGGGGGCAGTCTGGACAATGGGCTGCAGGCAGGACCTTACTGCGCCTGCGCCACAATCACTCACAGAGGCAGCCATCTTGCGTTGCCAGGGGAGACGGCCGGCGGCCATCTTGCGTTGCCAGGGGAGACGGCGTCCCACGCGCTGCACTCTGGGGGGATATCCACTGCCGAACATGCGCCCAGGCAGTTACATTTTAATCTTTTAATATTTTGAATCTTGATGATTATTATTCACATCCTCACCCGGCAGACTTTCGTTTACTTTTCTATTCGGGATTTTTTTTAAAAATTCCGTTTTTTTTCAATCCCACCCGCGCGGTGCGCTCTGGGAAAATACTAATGCACATGCGCGGTTCCGCACATGCCTCTTTATAAAAATATGTATTTTATTTAATTTTAATTCCGCTGCCGGATGCATTTCCAGATGGGAATTTCTCTCACTTTCTACATTTCTGAACCGTCGCTTTTTCCACGGCCGAGGGGGAGGGGCGGATGGATACGTCACGACGACATGGCGGCTGGTCCCGCCTCTCTACAGGCCCCGGATGTTCCGCCAACGAGAAGCGGCCGGACGGCGTGGGAAAGAGGTGACACTGGGAGGAGCAGTGCCCGGGAGTGTTACAGCGGCTCCTGGTGGTCAGGAAGGGAAATAGCAGCAGCACAGTTTCTGCCGAAAGACTTACCCAGTTCAGCTGCTCAGAGACACTGGGAACGGCTTCAACTGAGAACTTCAAATTCTTACACTCACCCGCCGTGTTCAGTCACTGTTTAATATAAAAATCTCTTTGGTGAAATCAGAATCAACTTGTTAACATTAAAGGGGATAGGAATCCGAACCATTCTGCTCAAAAGACTCTGCTTGCCTTGACATTTCAATTGAAATGTTCAAGATGAGAATTTATAGAAGCAAATCATGTTGCATGTGGAACGCTCATGGTGCCACAATAAGATCAGTGCAGACATCTCACAGGGTTGTGTGACTGTAGGAGATGTCAGTGATGCGCGTTCATAAGAGAAAGGGAATAACCAACACACTACAGCAGCGCTGCCGGATCAATGGAACTAAAGAGACTTGTACAGAATTGTAAACAGTGCGGTCATGCTGCAGTTCTGGAACAGGTTTTCAGAAACAAAATTTGATCATTAGTCACAAACTGGTTTAGAATATATTTAACTGCTGCTGTCTCAGTCTCTGTGGCGCAATTGGTCAGCGCGTTCGGCTGTTAACCGAAAGGTTGGTGGTTCGAGACCACCCAGGGACGGAATGTTGCTATTTCCTCACCATCAGCATTCACAGGCAAACAGTTGTCTCTTGGTAATGGGTCCGTGGGTGCCAACTAAAAAGCTGTCAATTGTTCCTGGTTGTGCTGTTATCTGGTGTTACCAATATTATTTAACCACGATTAACCTCAAACATATAACATTATACACATACTTCCATTATAACATTAAACTTAAAAAAAAATCATGTTCCAGCTAACAGGAATCGGTGCTTTCATTGGCTGAAGCAGTCACTTCTGTGTGAAATAAACATGATAATTTGAATGACAAGCTTGTATTTGGCGAATAAAAAGACAGGCACAAAGCAAAAGGCAGATGGTTCAAGATAAATTAATGTTTTATAAAAAACACATCAGCTTCCCTGGTGGTCTAGTGCTTTAGGATTCGGCGCTCTCATCGCCGCGGCCCGCGTTCGATTCCCGACCAGGGAATGTAGGTTTATTGCTGTACAACAATCCTGCCTTACTTCCCGGTCTGTACCAGTTCTGTCAGAATCAGTGTCAGGGAGATTTCCTCTTTAGGATCTGAATTGGAAATGTCACATATAAAGAACAAACAAAAAAGACAGGGACAGGCTACAAAGCGCTGATGATACAAAATGCGGATGATTATTCGACGAAAGGTCAAAATGATGCATTAATGAATAGATAGAAATCATTGCTTCCTTAAATATTTGCGAGAGGAACCCTTTTCAATGTTGATGTTCGGGATAAGTCGGACAATCAGATTGAAAGTAACGGTTATCTTCCTGAATTCAGTGACATGGGCTCTCAGTCTAACCATCGGAACCTGCAGCAACACAGCGGAGTTGAACATTGCAGACAGGCAGATTTGCTCCACTGTTTTTCAGGTTGTTTCTGTAGTGTAGTAGTTATCACATTCGCCTCACACGCGAAAGTTCCCCGGTTCGAAACCAGGCAGAAACATTCATTAAACTTTCTCATGTCGGAGAAGGGAAATTGTTTGATTTCAGTTTGTTGTTCAACATTATCCAATCCTCGATGTCAAAGGCATGTTATCATTGCTCTGACTTCACCCTGAAATACTTTCTGTGAAATGAGAAACGCGTTTTTTGACGCACTGACAGGAAAGTTCGATTTTGAAGTCTGGAATTACGAGAGAGAGTTTGGCAGGGTACAAACTGAGAGATTGTATAAGCCTCTAATTCTGTGTGTGCTCTTTGTATCTGCGAATGCCCAGATTCACTGTTTGTATACCGCTGATTCAGTGTGTGCTCTTGTATCTTTCGAGTTACCAGTATCTCTATATGTCTGTGCCTGAATCTTGGTCTATCTGCATCTATATGTGTCCCTGCATCTGTATGTCCCTGAATCTGTGTATGTCGCCCTGTATCTCTGTCGGCCCCAATACCTCCGTGTGTGTGTGTGTGTGTCCATCCCTGTAAATGTCTGGTTCTTTGTGCCTTTTTAAAGACTAAATCGTGAAAATACCTGACAAACGAATTAAAGAGAGCAGGAATGTTTACCCACAAAGATTCTGAATGTGATAACAGCATCGAACGTACAATTTGAAGTCTCAAATAATCCCAACTTTAATCTCCAGACATTATCTCCCAATGGGAAATGAAGAACACGGTTTATCTGTGGCGTGTGGTTATAAAAAGGGCGAATATGCCAGGCGAGATCCTTCTATAAACCCCAATCTCGTTCAATACTTATAATTCAGCAACCGGTTCGCAGACTCACAACAAGCAGCGCCTGCAGTCGCTCTGAGCTGCCAGCAGATGGTGGTGTTGTATCACTTTAATCACAAGACAGTGCAGCAGGTTAAAAAGAACAATCAGTAAAGCAATGGCATTGATATCTCTGCCAGTAACATTCCCAGGGAAACCTGGCTGAAGGACAGCAAATTTAATAGTTGCATTCATATTTGCCTTCCCGCTAGTGAACATGTAGATTACCAGCTGATTATTGGATAACCTTACATTTTAATGATTTAAAGATTTGTGTATTTTGATATCCGTCCTATAACTCATACCCCTTAATTTAAAGTTGTGTCCCCTCGTGCTAGCTTTCTCCATCCTAGGAAAAAGGCTATCACTGTCCACCCTATCCAAACCTCTAATTATCTTATATGCTTCAATAAGATCCCCCCTTAGCCGCCTCCTTTCTAACGAAAACAACCTCAAATCCTTCAACCTCTCTTCATAGGACCTGCCCTCCATACCAGGCAACATCCTAGTAAACCTCCTCTGTACCCTCTCCAATGCCTCCACATCTTTCTCATAATGTGGCGACCAGAACTGCACACAATACTCCAAGTGCGGCCGCACTAGAGTTTTGTACAGCTGCAACATGATGCTGCGGCTCCTAAATTCAATCCCCCTACCAATAAAAGCTAAGACTCCATAAGCCTTCTTAACAACTTATCCACTTGACTGCCTACTTTCAGGGATCTATTGACACATACACCAAGATCCTTCTGTTCCTCAACACTATTAAGAGCCCTACCATTATCCCTATACTCTACACATTTATTGTTCCTGCCAAAGTGCATTACCTCACACTTTCCACATTAAACTCCATTTGCCACCTCTCGGCCCAGCTCTGCAACTTGTCCAAATCACTCTGTAAACTAAAACACCCCTCTTCACTATCTACCACACACCAACTTTAGTATCATCTGCAAATTTACTGATCCACCCCTCAATACCCTCATCCAGATCATTTATAAAAATTACAAACAGCAGGCGCCCCAAAACAGACCCCTGAGGCACACCACTCGTCACCGAACTCCACGAAGAAAATCTCCCATCAACCACCACCCTCTGTCTTCTATCTGCCAGACAATTTCTAATCCAATTAGCTAAATCACCCTCTATTCCACACATCTGCATTTTCTGTAGAAGTCTTCCATGGGCCACCTTATCAAAAGCCTTACTAAAGTCCATATATACTACATCAACCGCCTTACACCCATCCACCTCTCTGGTCACTTTCTCAAAAAACTCAATGAGGTTAGTAAGGCATGACCTACCCTTCACGAAACCATGCTGACTATCCCCAATCAATTCATTTCTCTCTAAATAACTATAAATCCTATCCCTAATAATTCTCTCCAATACCTTGCCCATATTGTTATAGGACGGATATATAGGACGGATATCAGAGGTAGGTTCTTTACTCAAAGAGTGATTAGAGAGTGGAATGCCCTGCCTGCAGCTGTTGTAGATGCGCCAAGTTTGGTGGCGTTTAAGAGGTTAGTTGATAAGTATATGGATGAGAAGGGAATGGTTTAGTTAGGAGGGGCATTGCCTTTTATTTTGGTCGGCACAACATCGAAGGCCGAAGGGCCTGTTCTGTGCTGTATTGTTCTATGTTCTATGTTCTATGTATTTTCTCGTCCAAACATTATCAAATAATATTTCATTATAATTGGACACATATCTACTTTTCGCTGGATTTTCCATTCTTTGGCTTTTTTGTTTTCTTACTGCCTTCAGAAATCCAGCCGAACCCTGCCTCTATGTTGTGTTTTGTGTATATTTAAAATGTAGTTGTCTGTTATAATTTTTGGCTTCAGCACATTTCGAGCCCTAACTCACTCTGATCTATAACACACACTGCAAATTGTATGAGCCCCTCAAACTGACTTACTGTGCACTGATTTTAGTTATTAGCTCATTATAACAGTCGCACTGTCGGATGTTATATTATGTTATATGTTATATGTAATATGTTATATTACAGGATTTTATGAAGTATAGTCGCAGACATTGCAATTTTCTGTTCGAGCTGCAATATGACTCTGAATGTAATTCAAAGGAAGTTTGGGGCTGGTATTTCATGGAAATGATTATCTTAATACCCATCATAATTTCCCATGCCCTCCGCACGTCCCCCCCGCTCCACGACCCAAACGCCTCCCTCCCCTCCCACCTCCACCACCCCCTCCAACAACCCCCTCCCCCCACCCACCCCACGCACCCCCACCCCCCCGGCCACAGACCAACACCATTAATTAATCGACATCCCACTTCTTCAATTTACCATCATTAGATTTAATAGTTGGAGAGATGGAGGGTGGGAGGGCGGGTCCAAATATGCGAGGGTTCAGTGAGGTTTCAAAATTGGTAGGGTCACCACCTCCCACCCACTTATCATGGTGGTATTACATTCTGGAACGGGATTGATGATAAACTGTCAGCTAAACAGAAGATTTTACTCATCATGTGATCCGTTTCTGGAGGTGAGTGTATTTGAAAGCAAAGGAAGAGTATATCATTTACTGCAGGCGATAGAATAACTGTGTGACTATATCTGTAGTGTCAGTGACCTGGGATGAAGCAATGGAGACCATAAAGATGATCAATGAGATACAAATCTCAGCTATCAGAGCAGAGCTGTGAAAAGCTAATGTTGTTCAGCAGATTTCCCACAAGAAGCTATAAAAGAGGCAGAGGCTACGAATGATCTTTGAATGTGGTGAGCTACAGTGAAATGTAGTGGAGTAGAATGTATTATTATTCATTTTAACAGGAGGAAGCAGCAAGGGGAATGTAAATATCAATTGCCAAAATTGGGCCAGTGGGATTATTTTGATTTTCCAGGTAGTTCAAACTGGCACCATGATCACTCTTGTTTTCCATCAGGAAGGGATTTCAGCCCCTCCTGAATCTTGTGCTGGTCGGCAGCAGTAATACCTACATTCCCTGACCGGGAATCGAGCCCAGGCCGCGGCGGTGAAAGCACCGAGTCCAAACCACTGGACCACCAGGGAAGACGCGAGCAGTAGCGTTAATCTGACTGATACATTGTAGCGTTTTTTTAAGTTCTCAAGAAAAGGTTTGCTGGGGAAACAGACTCTCATGTTTAGATAGAACAGGAGTGACTGCTTCAGCCAACAACAAATTACTGCAGATGCCTAAACTTAAAATAACAACTTAAAATGCTGGAAAATATCAACAGGCATGAGAGCGTCTCTGGAGAGAGAATAGAGCCAACATTTCAAATCTGTATGACCAGTCATCAAAGCTGAAAACAGGAAAAGAGGACGAGATTTCCACTTTAAGTGTGGGAGATGCGGGGTGGCGGTGAGGGTGGGGACCGTGGGTAAGAGTTGACAGAGCTGTGATAGAGAAAAAAATCAAACGGGATGTAACTGGTGGAAGTAAAAGCAAAATACTGCGGATGCTGGAATCTGAAACAAAAACGGAGTTTGAGGACGAATTGGCGAAGATGATGAAATGTGGGGAGTTGGAATGGATGGTGGGAGATGTGTCTTTGGGTTTGATGGTAGGAATTTGAGGATGAGTTGTGGTGGATGGAAAGAGTGGGGAGTTGGAGTAGACGGTGAAAGGCAGGGAATTCGGGTGGATGGGAAGAAGTGTGGGTTGGGTTGGATAATATTTGGGAAGGAGTTGAATCGTATCTTGAATGGTAGAGATTTGGAGTGGATGGAGAAGAATGGGGAGTTGTTCTGATGGTGAAAGGTGGGGAGTTGTGGTCGATGGTGAAATATGGGAGTTGGATTGTATGGTGGGAGGTGTGGGGTTGATTTGGATGATAGGAATTTGGTGGTGAGTTCTAGTGGACGGTGAATGGTAGAGGGTCCAGCTGGATGGTGGAGGATGGGGAGTTTGGATGGTGGAACGTGTGAGTTGGGTTGGACGTTGTGTGGTGAGGGGAGGTGTTGGTGTGAAGGGTGGAGAGTTAGAGTACATGGTAGGAGGCCTGGGGTTGGGTTGGATGGTCGAAGTTGGGTGGTGATTTCTGGTGTTTGGTGAATGGTAAGGAGTTGGGATAGATAGGTGGGGAGTTGGAGTGGGTGGTAAGAGGTGTGTGTTGAGTTGGATAGTAGATGTGTGGGGAGGAGTTAGGTTGGATCGTGGAAGATGTGTGTGGCCGAGGCTAGGTGTTCTCTTTCTGGGGATGGGTTGGAACTGAAATAAAATCTTTTCTCACAAATTAACCTATGAATTCTCTGGAACTCTCTGTGTCCAGTCCATGATGAATCAAAGGATCTAACCGATTGGAATCGACAGTAATATGTTTGAACTTTGCTTTTCAATTTTATAATTCGTGTCCATTGCTTAGTCTGGATTATGAAGAGAAGAGTGACTCAGGGTGTGTGTCTCACTGTGAGTTTTTTTTCCCTTAGAACATACGATAAACAAGTTTGATGAATGATTACCAATTCACTTTTTAATGAATTGCACAATACCAGTGAATGGAAGTTTCACCACATTCTTCAGATCCTCTCTGAATTGTGTCTGGGTCACGGCATAAATACATGTGTTTGTACAACAGCTAAGGAGTTGCATCATAAATCCCAGTTCCTGCACAAATTTTGGCAATGCTGTACTGATTAAACTGATGTATTCCAATCGGCTACAAATGGAATAGACAAGGAACACTGACCATAACAAAACAAAATTTCCCGATATTGCAAACAGTAAGATAATGGATTTCCTTCTTTTTTCTATCTCTGGGTCACTTTGCCTCTCCCCACTTTTGTGGGTCCGAAGTCTCCTGCGGACTTTGCTCGAAACTAGAATGTGTTTCACGGTTATAACATTGAGCAGCAGAATCAACACGAAAGGAATAAACGGGGTTAAAATATAATGCAGAATTTCAACTGTTGCCCAGGCTTGTGATTCGTGAACATCAGAATGCACAAAACAAAACCAAGGACTATTAAGGAAAAAATATGTATTCCCATACATGAAATACCAAAAGCTGTTCTTTATACTGAACACCACACTCACTGTACCGAGAACCACAGTTGCAGTTTTCTTGGTGCAGTATTTTATTTTCAGTTTCTGACCAGCAATGGCCACGAATCGGTCAAAGGTGAAAGCGACAGTGAACCAGACAGAACAGTCAGTGACTGCGTAAAGCAGGACGGCGTGGATATTACACACTCTAATGTGAGCTATGAACAGAAATTGATAGGAAAAACGGATAGGAATTT
>JAGIQG010000356.1:0-35735 GCA_024679065.1 Sphyrna mokarran | reverse complement strand
AACAGAGGGCGGCAAACTGAGCGCACCAAACAGAGGGCCCCAAAGAGAGGGCAGTAAACAGAGGGCGGCAAACAGAGGACGGCAAAAAGAGGGCGGGAAACAGAGGGCGGCAAACAGAAGGCAGCAAACAAAGAGCCCCAAACAGAGGGCGGAAAACAGAGGGCGGCAAAGAGCAGGCGGGAAAAGTCGGCGGCAAACACAGAGTGATAAGCAGAGGGCGGCAAACAGAGGGCGGCAAACAGACGACTCAAAAGAGAGCGCGGCAAACATAGGGCGGCATACTGAGGGCGGCAAAGAGAGGGCCCCAAACAGAGGGCCCCAAACAGAGGGCGGCAAACAGGGGGCGGCATTCAGAGGGCTCAAATCAGAGGGCGGTAAACAGAGGATGGCAAACAGAGAGCGGCAAACAGAGGGTGGCAAACAGAGGGCCCCAAACAGAAGGCGGCAAACAGAGGGCGGCAAACAGAAGGCGGCACATAGATGGCGGCAAACAGAGGGGGACAAATAAAGGGCCACAAACAGAGGGCGGCAAACAGAGGGCGGCAAACAGAGGGCCGCAAACAGAGGGCTGCAAACAGAGGGCGGCAAACAGAGGGCTGCAAACAGAGGGCGGCAAACAGAGGGCGGCAAACAGAGGGCGGCAAACAGAGGGCGGCAAACAGAGGGCGGCAAACAGAGGGCAGCAAACAGAGGGCGGCAAACAGAGGGCGGCAAACAGAGGGCGGCAAACAGAGGGCGGCAAACAGAGGGCGGCAAACAGAGGGCGGCAAACAGAGGGCAGCAAACAGAGGGCGGCAAACAGAGGGCGGCAAACAGAGGGCGGCAAACAGAGGGCGGCAAACAGAGGGCGGCAAACAGAGGGCGGCAAACAGAGGGCGGCAAACAGAGGGCGGCAAACAGAGGGCGGCAAACAGAGGGCCCCAAACAGAGGGCGGTAAACAGAGGGCGGCAAACAGAGTGCGGCAAACAGAGGGCGGCAAACAGAGGGCGGCAAACAGAGGGCGGCAAACAGAGGGTGGCAAACAGAGGACGGCAAACAGAGGGTAGCAAACAGAGGGCGGCAAACAGAGGGCGGCAAACAGAGGGCCATAACACAGGGCCCCAAACAGAGGGCAGTAAACATAGGGCGGCAAGCAGAGTGCGGCACACGGAGGGCGGCATACAGAGGGCGGCAAACAGAGGGCGGCAAACAGAGGGCAGCAAGCAGAGGGCAGCAAGCAGAGGGCGGCAAACAGACGACCCCAAACAGAGGGCGGCAAACATAGGGCGGCATACTGAGGAGGGCAAACAGAGGGCAGCAAACAGAGGGCATCAAACAGAGGGCGGCAAACATGGGACGGCAATCCGAGATCGGCAAAGAGAGCGCCCAAACAGAGGGCGGCAAAAAGAGGGCCGCAAACAGAGGTCAGCAAACAGAGGGCGGCAATTAGAGGGCGGCAAACAGAGTGCGGCAAACAGAGGTCCCCAAAGAGAGCGCACCATACAGAGGGCGGCAAACAGAGGGAGGCAAACAGAGTGCGGCAAACAGAAGGTGGCAAACAGAGGGTGGCAAACATAGGGCGGCATACTGAGGGCGGCAAAGAGAGGGCCCCAAATAGAGGGCCTCAAACAGAGGGCGGCAAACAGGGGGCGGCATTCAGAGGGCTCGAAACAGTGGGCGGTAAACAGAGGGCGGCAAACAGAGGACACCAAACAGAGGGTGGCAAACAGAGAGCGGCAAACAGAGGGTGGCAAACAGAGGCCGGGAAACAGAGTTCGGCAAACAGAGGGGGACAAACAGACATCGGCATACAGAGGGCGGCAATCAGATTGCCCCAAACAGTGGTCGGCAAACAGAGGGCAGCAAAGAAAGCGCTGCAAACAGAGGGCAGCAAACAGAGATCGGCAAACAGAAGGTTCCAAACAGAGGGCCCCAAACAGAAGGCGGCAAACAGAGGGTGGCAAACAGAGTGAGGCAAACGGAGTGCGGCAAACAGAGGGCCCCAAAGAGAGGGCACCAAACAGAAGGCGGCAAACTGAGGGCGACAAACATAGGGAGGCATACTGAGGGCGGCAAAGAGAGGGCCCCAAACAGAGGGCTCGAAACAGTTGGCGGTAAACAGAGGGCGGCAAACAGAGGACACCAAACAGAGGGTGGCAAACAGAGGCCAGGAAACAGAGTTCGGCAAACAGAGGGGGACAAACAGACATCGGCATACAGAGGGCGCCAATCAGATGGCCCCAAACAGTGGTCGGCAAACAGAGGGCGACAAACAGAGGGCAGCAAAGAAAGTGCTGCAAACAGAGGGCAGCAAACAGAGGGAGGCAAACAGAGGGCCACAAACAGAGTTCGGCAAACAGAGGGCGACAAACAGAAGGCTCCAAACAGAGGGCCACAATCAGAGGGTGGCAAACAGAGGGCGGCAGCAGAGGGCAGCAAACAGAGGGCCCCAAAGAGAGGGCGGCAAATTGAAGGCGGCAAACAGAGGTCCCCAAATAGATTGCGGAAAACAGAGGGCAGCAAACAGTAGGAGGCAAACTGAGGCAGGCAAACAGAGCGCGGCAAACATAGGGCGGCATACTGAGGGCGGCAAAGAGAGGGCCCCAAACAGAGGGCGGCAAACAGGGGGCGGCATTCAGAGGGCTCAAATCAGAGGGCGGCAAACAGAGGGCGGCAAACAGAGATCGGCAAACAGAGGACCCCAACAGAGCGTGGCAAACAGAGAGCGGCAAACAGAGGGTGGCAAACAGAGGGCCCCAAACAGAAGGCAGCAAACAGAGGGCGGCAAACAGAAGGCGGCAAATAGATGGCGGCAAACAGAGGGGGACAAATAAAGGGCCACAAACAGAGGGCGGCAAGCAGAGGGCGGCAAACAGAGGGCGGCAAACAGAGGGCGGCAAACAGAGGGCGGCAAACAGAGGGCGGCAAACAGAGGGCGGCAAACAGAGGGCGGCAAACAGAGGGCGGCAAACAGAGGGCGCAAACAGAGGGCTGCAAACAGAGGGCGGCAAACAGAGGGCGGCAAACAGAGGGCGGCAAACAGAGGGCAGCAACAGAGGGCCCCAAACAGAGGGCTGCAAACAGAGGGCAGTAAACAGAGGGCGGCAAACAGAGTGCAGCAAACAGAGGGCGGCATACAGAGGGCGGCAAACAGAGGGAGGCAAACAGAGGGCGGCAAACAGAGGGCGGCAAACAGAGGGCGGCAAACAGAGGGCGGCAAACAGAGGGCGGCAAACAGAGGGCGGCAAACAGAGGGCGGCAAAAAAAAAAAACAAACACAAAAAGAGAAGGCGGCAAACAGAAGGCGGCAAACAGAGTGCGGCAAAAAGGAGGCGGCAAACAGAGGGCGGCAAATAGAGGGCCCCAAACAGAGGTCTGCAAACAGAGGGCGGCAAACACATTGCGGCAAACAGAGCGCGGCAAAAAGAGGATGGCAATTAGAGGACGGAAAGCAGAGGGAGGGTAACAGAGGGCGGAAAACAGAGGGCGGCCAACAGAGTGTGGCCAACAGAGGACGGCCAACAGAGTGTAGCAAAGAGAGGGCGGCAAACAGAGGGCCATAACACAGGGCCCAAAACAGAGGGCAGTAAACATAGGGAGGCAAGCAGAGTGCGGCACACGGAGGGCAGCATACAGAGGGCGGCAAGCAGAGGGCGGCAAGCAGAGGGCGGCAAACAGACGACCCCAAACAGAGGTCAGCAAACAGGGGGCGGCAATCAGAGGCCGGCAAACAGAGTGCGGCAAACAGCGGGCCCCGAAGAGAGGGCACCATACAGAGGGCAGCAAACAGTGGGAGGCAAACAGAGTGCGGCAAACAGAAGGCGGCAAACAGAGGGTGGCAAACATAGGGCGGCATACTGACGGCGGCAAAGAAAGGGCCCCAAATAGAGGGCCTCAAACAGACGGCGGCAAACAGGGGGCGGCATTCAGAGGGCTCGAAACAGTGGGCGGTAAACAGAGGAAACCAAACAGAGGGTGGCAAACAGAGAGCGGCAAACAGTGGGTGGCAAACAGAGGCCGGGAAACAGAGATCGGCAAACAGAGGGCGACAAACAGAGGGCAGCAAAGAAAGCGCTGCAAACAGAGGGCAGCAAACAGAGGGAGGCAAACATCGGCATACAGAGGGCGGCAATCAGATGTTCCCAAACAGTGGGCGGCAAACAGAAGGCTCCAAACAGAGGGCGGCAAACAGAGGGCGCAAACAGGGGGCGGCATTCAGTGGGCTCGAAAAAGTCGGCGGTAAACAGAGGGCGGCAAACAGAGGGCGGCAAACAGAGAGCGTAACCAGAGGGTGGCAAGCAGAGGCCGGGAAACAGAGTTCGGCAAACAGAGGGGGACAGACAGACATCGGCATACAGAGGGCGGCAAACAGATGGCCCCAAACAGTGGTCGGCAAACAGAGAGCGACAAACAGAGGGCAGCAAAGAAAGCGCTGCAAACAGAGGGCAGCAAACAGAGGGAGGCAAACAGAGGGCCACAAACAGAGGGCGGCAAATTGAAGGCGGCAAACAGAGGGGGAAAACAGAGGGCGGCAAACAGAGGGCCCCAATCAGAGGGCAGCAAACAGTGGGAGGCAAACTGAGGGAGGCAAACAGAGGCGGCAAAAAGAGGGTCCCAATCAGAGGACGGCAAACAGAGGGCGGCAAAAAGAGGGCGACAAAAAAGGCCCGGGCGGCAAACAGGAGCAAACAGAGGAACCCAAACAGAGGGTGGCAAACAGAGGCGAAACAGAGCGCAAACAGAGGGGCAAACAGCACAGAGGGCGGCAAACAGAGGGAGGCAAACAGGAGGCGGCAATCCGAGGAAGGCAAATAGAGGGCGGCAAACGGAGTGCGGCAAACAGAGGGCGGCAAAGAGAAGGCGGCAAACAGAAGGCGGCAAACAGAGTGCGGCAAAAAGGAGGCGGCAAACAGAGGGCGGCAAATAGAGGGCCCCAAACAGAGGTCTGCAAACAGAGGGCGGCAAACACATTGCGGCAAACAGAGGGCGGCAAAAAGAGGATGGCAATTAGAGGACGGAAAGCAGAGGGAGGGTAACAGAGGGCGGAAAACAGAGGGCGGCCAACAGAGTGTGGCCAACAGAGGACGGCCAACAGAGTGTAGCAAAGAGAGGGCGGCAAATAGAGGGCGGCAAACAGAGGGCCATAACACAGGGCCCAAAACAGAGGGCAGTAAACATAGGGAGGCAAGCAGAGTGCGGCACACGGAGGGCAGCATACAGAGGGCGGCAAGCAGAGGGCGGCAAGCAGAGGGCGGCAAACAGACGACCCCAAACAGAGGTCAGCAAACAGGGGGCGGCAATCAGAGGCCGGCAAACAGAGTGCGGCAAACAGCGGGCCCCGAAGAGAGGGCACCATACAGAGGGCGGCAAACAGTGGGAGGCAAACAGAGTGCGGCAAACAGAAGGCGGCAAACAGAGGGTGGCAAACATAGGGCGGCATACTGACGGCGGCAAAGAAAGGGCCCCAAATAGAGGGCCTCAAACAGAGGGCGGCAAACAGGGGGCGGCATTCAGAGGGCTCGAAACAGTGGGCGGTAAACAGAGGAAACCAAACAGAGGGTGGCAAACAGAGAGCGGCAAACAGTGGGTGGCAAACAGAGGCCGGGAAACAGAGATCGGCAAACAGAGGGCGACAAACAGAGGGCAGCAAAGAAAGCGCTGCAAACAGAGGGCAGCAAACAGAGGGAGGCAAACATCGGCATACAGAGGGCGGCCATCAGATGGCCCCAAACAGTGGGCGGCAAACAGAAGGCTCCAAACAGAGGGAGGCAAACAGAGGGCGGCAAACAGAGTGCGGCAAACAGAGGGCCCCAAAGACAGGGCCTCAAACAGAGGGCGGCAAACAGGGGGCAGCATTCAGTGGGCTTGAAAAAGTCGGCGGTAAACAGAGGGCGGCAAACAGAGGGCGGCAAACAGAGAACGTAACCAGAGGGTGGCAAACAGATGCCGGGAAACAGAGTTCGGCAAACAGAGGGGGACAGACAGACATCGGCATACAGAGGGCGGCAAACAGATGGCCCCAAACAGTGGTCGGCAAACAGAGAGCGACAAACAGAGGGCAGCAAAGAAAGAGCTACAAACAGAGGGCAGCAAAGAGAGGGAGGCAAACAGAGGGCCACAAACAGAGGGCGGCAAATTGAAGGCGGCAAACAGAGGTCCCCAAAGAGATTGTGGAAAACAGAGGGCGGCAAACAGAGGGCCCCAATCAGAGGGCAGCAAACAGTGGTAGGCAAACATAGGGCGGCAAACAGAGGGCGACAAAGAGAGGGCCCCAAACAGAAGGCGGCAAACATCGGGCGGCAAACAGATGGCAGCCAGCATATTGAGGGAAACAGAGGGTGGCAAACAGAGGGAGAGAAAGAGACGGTGGCAAACAGAGAGCGGAAAAAAAGTGCCGCAAACAGAATGCCTCAAACTGAGGGCGGCAAACAGAGGGCCCCAACCAGAAGGCGGCAAATAGAGGGCAAAAAATTGTTAGCGGCAAACAGAGGGAGGGAAACAGAGGGTGGCAAACAAAGGGCGCCAAACAGAGGGAGAGAAAGAGAGGGTGGCAAACCGAAGCCGGCAAACAGAGGGCCCCAACCAGAAGGCGGCAAACAGAGTGCGTAAAACAGAGGGCGACAAACAGAGGGAGGCAAAAAGAGGGCAGCAAACAGAGGGAGGCAGACATAGTGCGGCAAACAAAGCCGGCAAACAGAGAGCGGCAAACAGAGGGCAGCAAACAGAGGGCGGCAAACAGAAGGCCGCAAACAGAGGGCCCCAAACAGAAGGAGGCATTCACAGTGCCGCAAACAGAGGGCAGCAAACGGAGGGCTCCAAACAGAGGGCAGTAAACAGAGGGTGGCAAACAGAGGGTGGCAAACAAAGGGCCCCAAACAGTGGGTGGCAAACAGAGGGCAGCAAACAGAGGTCGGCAAAATTAGGGCGGTAAAGAGGCAGCGGCAAACAGAGGGCCCCGATCAGAGGGCAGCATACAGAGGGCAGCAAACAGAGGGCTCCAAACAGAGGGTGGCAAACAGATGGAGGCAAACAGAGGGCGGCAAACAGAGGGCGGCAATCAGAGAGCGGAAAACAGAGGGCCCCAAAAAGAGGGACCCAAATAGAAGGCAGTAAACAGAGCGCCCCAAACAGAGGGTGGCAGACAGTGGGCGGCAAACAGAGGGCGGCAAAAAGAGGGCGGCAAACAGAGGGCCCCAAACAGAGGGCAGCAAACAGAGGGCGGCAAAGAGATGGCTCCAAACAGAGGGCGGCAAACAGAGGGCGGCAAACAGAGGGCAGCAAACAGAGGGCCCCAAACAGAGGGCGGCAAGCAGAGGGCGGTAAACAGAGGGTGACAAACAGAGCGTGGCAAACAGTGGGCGGCAAACAGAGGGAGGCAAACAGAGGGAGGCAAACAGAGGACGGCAAACAGAGGGCGGCAAACAGAGGGCGGCAAACAGAGGGTGGCAAACAGAGGTCTGCAAAGAGACGGCGGAAACACAGGGCCCCAAAGAGATGCCCCCAAAATGAGGGCAGTAAACAGAGGGTGGCAAACAGAGGGCTGCAAACAGAGGGTGGCAAACAGATGGAGGCAAACAGAGGGCGGTAAACAGAGGCAGGCAAACAGAGGGCGGCTAACTTGGTGCGATAAACAGTGAGACCCAAACAGAGGGCCTCAAACAGAAGGCGGCAAACACAGTCCGGCAAAAAGTGGGCTGCAAAACTGAAGGCGACGAAGAGAGGGCAGCAAACAGAGGGCGGCAACCAGAGGGCCCCAAAAAGAGGGCGGCAAACAGAGGGCGTCAAACAGAGGGTGTCAAACAGAGGGCGGCAAACAGAGGGCGGCACACAAAGGGCAGCAAACGGAGGGCGGCAAACAGAAGGCGACAAACAGGGGGTCCCAAACAGAGGGCGGCAAACAGAGGGCGGTAAACAAGGGGGACCCAAACAGAGGGCAGAAAAAAGGGATTGGCAAACAGAGGGCAGCAAACAGAGGGCAGCAAATAGAGGGTGGCAAGCAGAGGAAGCAAACAGAGTGCGGCCAACAGAGGGCGGCAAACAGAGGGCAGCAAACAGAGGGCGGCAAAAAGAGGGCCCAAAACAGAGGGCGGCAAACGGCTGGTGGCAAAAAGGGGGCCCCAAACAGTGAGCAGCAAACAGAGGGCGGCAAACAGAGGGTGACAAACAGGGGGCGGCAAACAGACGGCAGCAAACAGAGGGCCCCAAACAGAGGGCCCCAAACAGAGGGCGGCAAACACAGGGTCCCAAACAGAGTGCCCCAAACAGAGGGCGGCAAACAGAGGGCAGCAAACAGAATGCGGCAAGCAGAGGAGGCAAACAGAGTGCGGCAAACTGAGGGCGGCAAACAGAGGGCAGCAAATAGCGGGCGGCAAACAGAGGGCCCAAAACAGAGGGCGGCAAACAGGGGGCGATAAACAGAAGGTGGCAAACAGAGGGACCCAAAGAGAGGGCGGTAAACAGAGGTAGGAAAACAGAGGGAGCCAAATAGAAGGCAGCAAACAGAGGGCGGCATACAGAGGGCGGCAAACACAGGTTCCCAAACAGAGTGCCCCAAACAGAGGGCAGCAAACAGAGGGCGGCAAACAGAGGGCGGCAAACAGAGGGAGGCAAACAGAAGATGGCAAACAGAGGGCCCCAAACAGGGGGCTGCAAACAGAGGGCGGCAAACAGAGGGCTCCAAAGAGGGGGCGGCAAAGAGAGGGCGGCAAACAGAGCTCGGAAAACAGAGGGCGCCAGACAGTGGGCGGCAAAGAGAGGGCGGCAAACAGAGGGCGGCAAACAGAGGGCCCCAATCAGTGGGCGGCAACAGAGGGCGGCAAACAGAGGGCGGCCAACAGAGGGAGGCAAATAGAGAGTGGAAAACGGAGGGCGGCAAAAAGAGCGCGGCAAACAGAGGGCAGCAAACAGAGGGCGGCAAACAGAGGGTAAAAAAGAGAGGGCCCCAAACAGAGGGCCCCAAATAGAGTGCAATTAACTGAGGGCAGCAAACGTAGTGCAGCAAACAGAGGGCGACAAACAGAGGGCGGTAGTTAGAGGGAGGCAAACAGAGGTACCCAAACAGAAGGTGGCAAACAGAGGGTGGCAAAAGAGGGCGAAAACAGAGGGCGGCAAAAAGAGGACGCAAACGGAGGGCCACAAACAGAGGGCGCCAACAAGGGCAGCAACATAAGGCGGCAAACAGTGGGCCTAACAGAGGGCGGCAAACAGAGGGTGGCAAACAGATGGTGGCAAACAGATGGGTCCCCAAACAGAGTTCGGCGTCAAAAGGAGGCAGCAAACAGAGGGCGGCAAACAGAGGGCACCAAACAGAATGCAGCAAACAGAGGTCTGCAAACAGAAGGCAGCAAACCGAGGGCGGCAAACAGAGGGCGGCAAACATAGTGCGGCAAACAGAGGGCGACAAACAGATGGCGGCAAACACAGGGCGGCAAACAGAGGGCCCCAACTGGAGGGCGACAAACAGAGGGTGGCAAACAGAAGGCGGCAAAAAGAGGGCCCCAAACAGGAGGCGGCA
Organism: Sphyrna mokarran; assembly: GCA_024679065.1. Classification (NCBI taxonomy): domain Eukaryota; kingdom Metazoa; phylum Chordata; class Chondrichthyes; order Carcharhiniformes; family Carcharhinidae; genus Sphyrna; species Sphyrna mokarran. Next base: position 26,241 of record JAGIQG010000356.1, on the reverse strand, counting down.
AACAGAGGCCGGCAAACACAAGGCTCCAAACAGAGGGCCTCGAACAGATGGCAGGAAAAAGAGGGCGGCAAACAGAGGGTGGCAAACAGAGGGAGGCAAACTGAGGGCGGCACACATAGGGTGGCAAACTGAGGGAGGAAAACAAAGGACGACAAACAGAGGGCCCCAAACAGAGAGCAGCAAACAGACGGGGGCAAACAGAGGGGGGCAAACAGAGGGATGCAAACAGAGGGCAGCAAACAGAGGGCCCCAACAGAAGGCGGCAATCAGAGGGCAGCAAACACAGAGCCCCAGACAGAGGGTGGCAAGCTGAGGGCGGCAAACAGAAGGCGGGAAACAGAGGGCCACAAACGGATGGCGGCAAACAGAAGGAGGCAAACATAGTCCGGCAAACAGATTGCGGCAAACAGACGGCGGCAAACAGAGGGCCACAAACAGAGTGTGATGAACAGACGGCTCCAAACATAGGGCCCCAAACAGAGGGCAGAAAACAGAGGGCGGCAAACAGAGGGCGGCAAACAGAGGGCGGCAAACAGAGGGCGGCAAACAGAGGGCCGCAAACAGAGGGCGGCAAACAAGGGGCGGCAACAGGTGGGCCCAAAAAAGAAGGCACAAAAACAGAGGGCGGCAAACAGAGGGCGGCAAACAGAGGGCGGCAAACAGAGGGCGGCAAACAGAGCCGGGAAACAGAGTTCGGCAAACAGAGGGGGAACAGACAGACATCGGCAAAATAAAGAGGGCGGCAAACAGATGGACCCAAACAGTGGATGGCAAACAGAGAGCAGCAAACAGAGGGCGGCAAAGAGAAGGCGGCAAACAGAAGGCGGCAAACAGAGTGCGGCAAAAAGGAGGCGGCAAACAGAGGGCGGCAAATAGAGGGCCCCAAACAGAGGTCTGCAAACAGAGGGCGGCAAACACATTGCGGCAAACAGAGGGCGGCAAAAAGAGGATGGCAATTAGAGGACGGAAAGCAGAGGGAGGGTAACAGAGGGCGGAAAACAGAGGGCGGCCAACAAATTGTGGCCAACAGAGGACGGCCAACAGAGTGTAGCAAAGAGAGGCGGCAAACAGAGGGCGGCAAACAGAGGGCCATAACACAGGGCCCAAAACAGAGGGCAGTAAACATAGGGAGGCAAGCAGAGTGCGGCACACGGAGGGCAGCATACAGAGGGCGGCAAACAGACGACCCCAAACAGAGGTCAGCAAACAGGGGGCGGCAATCAGAGGCCGGCAAACAGAGTGCGGCAAACAGCGGGCCCCGAAGAGAGGGCACCATACAGAGGGCAGCAAACAGTGGGAGGCAAACAGAGTGCGGCAAACAGAAGGCAGCAAACAGAGGGTGGCAAACATACGGCGGCATACTGACGGCGGCAAAGAAAGGGCCCCAAATACAGGGCCTCAAACAGACGGCGGCAAACAGGGGGCGGCATTCAGAGGGCTCGAAACAGTGGGCGATAAACAGAGGAAACCAAACAGAGGGTGGCAAACAGAGAGCGGCAAACAGTGGGTGGCAAACAGAGGCCGGGAAACAGAGATCGGCAAACAGAGGGCGACAAACAGAGGGCAGCAAAGAAAGCGCTGCAAACAGAGGGCAGCAAACAGAGGGAGGCAAACATCGGCATACAGAGGGCGGCAATCAGATGTTCCCAAACAGTGGGCGGCAAACAGAAGGCTCCAAACAGAGGGCGGCAAACAGAGGGCGCAAACAGGGGGCGGCATTCAGTGGGCTCGAAAAAGTCGGCGGTAAACAGAGGGCGGCAAACAGAGGGCGGCAAACAGAGAGCGTAACGAGAGGGTGGCAAGCAGAGGCCGGGAAACAGAGTTCGGCAAACAGAGGGGGACAGACAGACATCGGCATACAGAGGGCGGCAAACAGATGGCCCCAAACAGTGGTCGGCAAACAGAGAGCGACAAACAGAGGGCAGCAAAGAAAGCGCTGCAAACAGAGGGCAGCAAAGAGAGGGAGGCAAACAGAGGGCCACAAACAGAGGGCGGCAAATTGAAGGCGGCAAACAGAGGTCCCCAAAGAGATTGTGGAAAACAGAGGGCGGCAAACAGAGGGCCCCAATCAGAGGGCAGCAAACAGTGGGAGGCAAACTGAGGGAGGCAAACAGAGTGCGGCAAAAAGAGGGTCCCAATCATAGGACGGCAAACAGAGGGCGGCAAAAAGAGGGCGACAAATAAAAGGACCCAAACAGAGGGCCCCAAACAGATGGCAGTAAAAAGAGTGCGGCAAGCAGAGGGCGGCAAACTGAGGACGATGAAAAGAGGGCGGCAAACAGAGTGTAGCAAACAGAGGAAGCCAAACAGAGGGTGGCAAACAGAGGCCGGGAAACAGAGTTCGGCAAACAGAGGGGGACAAACGGACATCGGCATACAGAGGGCGGCAAACAGATGGCCCCAAACAGTGGTCGGCAAACAGAGGGCGACAAACAGAGGGCAGCAAAGAAAGCGCTGCAAACAGAGGGCAGCAAACAGAGGGAGGCAAACAGAGGGCCACAAACAGAGGGCCAAAAACAGAGGGTGGCAAACAGAGGGCCCCAAACAGAGGGTGGCAAATTGAAGGCGGCAAACAGAGGTCCCCAAATAGATTGCGGTAAACAGAGGGCAGCAAACAGTAGGAGGCAAACTGAGGCAGGCAAACAGAGCGCAGCAAACATAGGGCGGCATACTGAGGGCGGCAAAGAGAGGGCCCCAAACAGAGGGCGGCAAACAGGGGGCGGCATTCAGAGGGCTCAAATCAGAGGGCGGCAAACAGAGGGCGGCAAACAGAGATCGGCAAACAGAGGACCCCAACAGAGCGTGGCAAACAGAGAGCGGCAAACAGAGGGTGGCAAACAGAGGGCCCCAAACAGAAGGCAGCAAACAGAGGGCGGCAAACAGAAGGCGGCAAATAGATGGCGGCAAACAGAGGGGGACAAATAAAGGGCCACAAACAGAGGGCGGCAAGCAGATGGCGGCAAACAGAGGGCCCCAAACAGAGGGCCCCAAACAGAGGGCTGCAAACAGAGGGCAGTAAGCAGAGGGCGGCAAACACAGTGCAGCAAACAGAGGGCGGCATACACAGGACAGCAAACAGAGGGAGGCAAACAGAGGGCGGCAAACAGAGGGAGGCAAACAGAGGGCCCCAAACAGAGGGCAGCAAACAGAGGGCGGCAAACACAGTGCAGCAAACAAAACGAGGGCGGCAAACAGAGGGCGGCAAACAGAGGGCGGCAAACAGAGGGCGGCAAACAGAGGGCGGCAAACAGAGGGCGGCAAACAGAGGGCGGCAAACAGAGGGCGGCAAACAGAGGGCGGCAAACAGAGGGCGGCAAACAGAGGGCGGCAAACAGAGGGCGGCAAACAGAGGGCGGCAAACAGAGGGCGGCAAACAGAGGGCGGCAAACAGAGGGCGGCAAACAGAGGGCCCCAAACAGAGGGCTGCAAACAGAGGGCGGCAAACACATTGCGGCAAACAGAGGGCGGCAAAAAGAGGATGGCAATTAGAGGACGGAAAGCAGAGGGAGGGTAACAGAGGGCGGAAAACAGAGGGCCCCAAACAGAGGCGGCCAACAGAGTGTAGCAAACAGAGGGCGGCAAATAGAGGGCGGCAAACAGAGGGCCATAACACAGGGCCCAAAACAGAGGGCAGTAAACATAGGGAGGCAAGCAGAGTGCGGCACACGGAGGGCAGCATACAGAGGGCGGCAAGCAGAGGGCGGCAAGCAGAGGGCGGCAAACAGACGACCCCAAACAGAGGTCAGCAAACAGGGGGCGGCAATCAGAGGCCGGCAAACAGAGTGCGGCAAACAGCGGGCCACGAAGAGAGGGCACCATACAGAGGGCGGCAAACAATGGGAGGCAAACAGAGAGCGGCAAACAGAAGGCGGCAAACAGAGGGTGGCAAACATAGGGCGGCATACTGAGGGCGGCAAAGAAAGGGCCCCAAATAGAGGGCCTCAAACAGAGGGCGGCAAAAGGGGGCGGCATTCAGAGGGCTCGAAACAGTGGGCGGTAAACAGAGGGCAGCAAACAGAGGAAACCAAACAGAGGGTGGCAAACAGAGAGCGGCAAACAGTGGGTGGCAAACAGAGGCCGGGAAACAGAGATCGGCAAACAGAGGGCGACAAACAGAGGGCAGCAAAGAAAGCGCTGCAAACAGAGGGCAGCAAACAGAGGGAGGCAAACATCGGCATACAGAGGGCGGCAAACAGATGGCCCCAAACAGTGGGCGGCAAACAGAAGGCTCCAAACAGAGGGAGGCAAACAGAGGGCGGCAAACAGAGTGCGGCAAACAGAGGGCCCCAAAGACAGGGCCTCAAACAGAGGGCGGCAAACAGGGGGCGGCATTCAGTGGGCTCGAAAAAGTCGGCGGTAAACAGAGGGCGGCAAACAGAGGGCGGCAAACAGAGAGCGTAACCAGAGGGTGGCAAACAGAGGCCGGGAAACAGAGTTCGGCAAACAGAGGGGGACAGACAGACATCGGCATACAGAGGGCGGCAAACAGATGGCCCCAAACAGTGGTCGGCAAACAGAGAGCGACAAACAGAGGGCAGCAAAGAAAGAGCTACAAACAGAGGGCAGCAAAGAGAGGGAGGCAAACAGAGGGCCACAAACAGAGGGCGGCAAATTGAAGGCGGCAAACAGAGGTCCCCAAAGAGATTGTGGAAAACAGAGGGCGGCAAACAGAGGGCCCCAATCAGAGGGCAGCAAACAGTGGTAGGCAAACATAGGGCGGCAAACAGAGGGCGACAAAGAGAGGGCCCCAAACAGAAGGCGGCAAACATCGGGCGGCAAACAGATGGCAGCCAGCATATTGAGGGAAACAGAGGGTGGCAAACAGAGGGAGAGAAAGAGACGGTGGCAAACAGAGAGCGGAAAAAAAGTGCCGCAAACAGAATGCCTCAAACTGAGGGCGGCAAACAGAGGGCCCCAACCAGAAGGCGGCAAATAGAGGGCAAAAAATTGTTAGCGGCAAACAGAGGGAGGGAAACAGAGGGTGGCAAACAAAGGGCGCCAAACAGAGGGAGAGAAAGAGAGGGTGGCAAACCGAAGCCGGCAAACAGAGGGCCCCAACCAGAAGGCGGCAAACAGAGTGCGTAAAACAGAGGGCGACAAACAGAGGGAGGCAAAAAGAGGGCAGCAAACAGAGGGAGGCAGACATAGTGCGGCAAACAAAGCCGGCAAACAGAGAGCGGCAAACAGAGGGCAGCAAACAGAGGGCGGCAAACAGAAGGCCGCAAACAGAGGGCCCCAAACAGAAGGAGGCATTCACAGTGCCGCAAACAGAGGGCAGCAAACGGAGGGCTCCAAACAGAGGGCAGTAAACAGAGGGTGGCAAACAGAGGGTGGCAAACAAAGGGCCCCAAACAGTGGGTGGCAAACAGAGGGCAGCAAACAGAGGTCGGCAAAATTAGGGCGGTAAAGAGGCAGCGGCAAACAGAGGGCCCCGATCAGAGGGCAGCATACAGAGGGCAGCAAACAGAGGGCTCCAAACAGAGGGTGGCAAACAGATGGAGGCAAACAGAGGGCGGCAAACAGAGGGCGGCAATCAGAGAGCGGAAAACAGAGGGCCCCAAAAAGAGGGACCCAAATAGAAGGCAGTAAACAGAGCGCCCCAAACAGAGGGTGGCAGACAGTGGGCGGCAAACAGAGGGCGGCAAAAAGAGGGCGGCAAACAGAGGGCCCCAAACAGAGGGCAGCAAACAGAGGGCGGCAAAGAGATGGCTCCAAACAGAGGGCGGCAAACAGAGGGCGGCAAACAGAGGGCGGCAAACAGAGGGCGGCAAACAGAGGGCGGCAAACAGAGGGCGGCAAACAGAGGGCGGCAATCACATGATGCCAAACAGAGGGCGGTAAACAGAGGCAGGCAAACAGAGGGCGGCCAACTTGGTGCGGTAAACAGTGAGACCCAAACAGAGGGCCTCAAACAGAAGGCGGCAAACACAGTCCGGCAAAAAGTGGGCTGCAAAACTGAAGGCGACGAAGAGAGGGCAGCAAACAGAGGGCGGCAACCAGAGGGCCCCAAAAAGAGGGCGGCAAACAGAGGGTGACAAACAGAGGGTGTCAAACAGAGGGCGGCAAACAGAGGGCGGCACACAAAGGGCAGCAAACGGAGGGCGGCAAACAGAAGGCGACAAACAGGGGGTCCAAAACAGAGGGCGGCAAACAGAGGGCGGTAAACAAGGGGGACCCAAACAGAGGGCAGAAAAAAGGGGTTGGCAAACAGAGGGCAGCAAACAGAGGGCAGCAAATAGAGGGTGGCAAGCAGAGGAAGCAAACAGACTGCGGCCAACAGAGGGCGGCAAACAGAGGGCAGCAAACAGAGGGCGGCAAAAAGAGGGCCCAAAACAGAGGGCGGCAAACGGCTGGTGGCAAAAAGGGGGCCCCAAACAGTGAGCAGCAAACAGAGGGCGGCAAACAGAGGGTGACAAACAGGGGGCGGCAAACAGACGGCAGCAAACAGAGGGCCCCAAACAGAGGGCCCCAAACAGAGGGCGGCAAACACAGGGTCCCAAACAGAGTGCCCCAAACAGAGGGCGGCAAACAGAGGGCAGCAAACAGAATGCGGCAAGCAGAGGAGGCAAACAGAGTGCGGCAAACTGAGGGCGGCAAACAGAGGGCAGCAAATAGCGGGCGGCAAACAGAGGGCCCAAAACAGAGGGCGGCAAACAGGGGGCGATAAACAGAAGGTGGCAAACAGAGGGACCCAAAGAGAGGGCGGTAAACAGAGGTAGGAAAACAGAGGGAGCCAAATAGAAGGCAGCAAACAGAGGGCGGCATATAGAGGGCGGCAAACACAGGTTCCCAAACAGAGTGCCCCAAACAGAGGGCAGCAAACAGAGGGCGGCAAACAGAGGGAGGCAAACAGAAGATGGCAAACAGAGGGCCCCAAACAGGGGGCTGCAAACAGAGGGCGGCAAACAGAGGGCTCCAAAGAGGGGGCGGCAAAGAGAGGGCGGCAAACAGAGCTCAGGAAACAGAGGGCGCCAGACAGTTGTCGGCAAAGAGAGGGCGGCAAACAGAGGGCGGCAAACAGAGGGCGGCAAACAGAGGGCGGCAAACAGAGGGCGGCAAACAGAGGGCGGCAAACAGAGGGAGGCAAATAGAGAGTGGAAAACGGAGGGCGGCAAAAGAGCGCGGCAAACAGAGAGGGCAGCAAGAGGGCGGCAAACAGAGGGTAAAAAAGGAGGGCCCCAAACAGAGGGCCCCAATAGAGTGCAATTAACTGAGGGCAGCAAACTAGTGCAGCAAACAGAGGGCGACAAACAGAGGGCGGTAGTTAGAGGGAGGCAAACAGAGGTACCCAAACAGAAGGTGGCAAACAGAGGGTGGCAAAGAGAGGGCGGAAAACAGAGGGCGGCAAAAAGAGACGGCACGGAAGGCCACAAACAGCGCCAAACAGAGGGCGCAAACTAAGGCGGCAAACAGTGGGCCCTAAACAGAGGGCGGCAAACAGAGGGTGGCAAACAGATGTGGCAAACAGATGGTCCAAACAGAGTTCGGCAAAAGGAGGCAGCAAACAGAGGCGGCAAACAGAGGGCACCAAACAGAATGCAGCAAACAGAGGTCTGCAAACAGAAGGCAGCAAACCGAGGGCGGCAAACAGAGGGCGGCAAACATAGTGCGGCAAACAGAGGGCGACAAACAGATGGCGGCAAACACAGGGCGGCAAACAGAGGGCCCCAACTGGAGGGCGACAAACAGAGGGCGGCAAACAGAAGGCGGCAAACAGAGGGCCCCAAACAGGAGGCGGCAAACAGAGGGCGGCAAACACAAGGCTCCAAACAGAGGGCCTCGAACAGATGGCAGGAAAAAGAGGGCGGCAAACAGAGGGTGGCAAACAGAGGGAGGCAAACTGAGGGCGGCACACATAGGGTGGCAAACTGAGGGAGGAAAACAAAGGACGACAAACAGAGGGCCCCAAACAGAGGGCAGCAAACAGAGGGGGGCAAACAGAGGGGGGCAAACAGAGGGATGCAAACAGAGGGCAGCAAACAGAGGGCCCCAACAGAAGGCGGCAATCAGAGGGCAGCAAACACAGAGCCCCAGACAGAGGGTGGCAAGCAGAGGGCGGCAAACAGAAGGCGGGAAACAGAGGGCCACAAACGGATGGCGGCAAACAGAAGGAGGCAAACATAGTCCGGCAAACAGATTGCGGCAAACAGACGGCGGCAAACAGAGGGCCACAAACAGAGTGTGATGAACAGACGGCTCCAAACATAGGGCCCCAAACAGAGGGCAGAAAACAGAGGGTGGCAAACAGAGGGCGGCAAACAGAGGGCGGCAAACAGAGGGCGGCAAACAGAGGGCGGCAAACAGAGGGCGGCAAACAGAGGGCGGCAAACAGAGGGCGGCAAACAGAGGGCGGCAAACAGAGGGCGGCAAACAGAGGGCGGCAAACAGAGGGCGGCAAACAGAGGGCGCAAACAGAGTGGCAAACAGAGGCCGAAACAGAGTTCGGCAAACAGAGGGGGACAAACGACATCGGCAAACAGAGGGCGGCAAACAGAGGCCGGCAAACAGAGGGCGGCAAACGGAGTGCGGCAAACAGAGGGCGGCAAAGAGAAGGCGGCAAACAGAAGGCGGCAAACAGAGTGCGGCAAAAAGGAGGCGGCAAACAGAGGGCGGCAAATAGAGGGCCCCAAACAGAGGTCTGCAAACAGAGGGCGGCAAACACATTGCGGCAAACAGAGGGCGGCAAAAAGAGGATGGCAATTAGAGGACGGAAAGCAGAGGGAGGGTAACAGAGGGCGGAAAACAGAGGGCGGCCAACAGAGTGTGGCCAACAGAGGACGGCCAACAGAGTGTAGCAAAGAGAGGGCGGCAAATAGAGGGCGGCAAACAGAGGGCCATAACACAGGGCCCAAAACAGAGGGCAGTAAACATAGGGAGGCAAGCAGAGTGCGGCACACGGAGGGCAGCATACAGAGGGCGGCAAACAGACGACCCCAAACAGAGGTCAGCAAACAGGGGGCGGCAATCAGAGGCCGGCAAACAGAGTGCGGCAAACAGCGGGCCCCGAAGAGAGGGCACCATACAGAGGGCAGCAAACAGTGGGAGGCAAACAGAGTGCGGCAAACAGAAGGCGGCAAACAGAGGGTGGCAAACATAGGGCGGCATACTGACGGCGGCAAAGAAAGGGCCCCAAATAGAGGGCCTCAAACAGACGGCGGCAAACAGGGGGCGGCATTCAGAGGGCTCGAAACAGTGGGCGGTAAACAGAGGAAACCAAACAGAGGGTGGCAAACAGAGAGCGGCAAACAGTGGGTGGCAAACAGAGGCCGGGAAACAGAGATCGGCAAACAGAGGGCGACAAACAGAGGGCAGCAAAGAAAGCGCTGCAAACAGAGGGCAGCAAACAGAGGGAGGCAAACATCGGCATACAGAGGGCGGCAATCAGATGTTCCCAAACAGTGGGCGGCAAACAGAAGGCTCCAAACAGAGGGCGGCAAACAGAGGGCGCAAACAGGGGGCGGCATTCAGTGGGCTCGAAAAAGTCGGCGGTAAACAGAGGGCGGCAAACAGAGGGCGGCAAACAGAGAGCGTAACCAGAGGGTGGCAAGCAGAGGCCGGGAAACAGAGTTCGGCAAACAGAGGGGGACAGACAGACATCGGCATACAGAGGGCGGCAAACAGATGGCCCCAAACAGTGGTCGGCAAACAGAGAGCGACAAACAGAGGGCAGCAAAGAAAGCGCTGCAAACAGAGGGCAGCAAAGAGAGGGAGGCAAACAGAGGGCCACAAACAGAGGGCGGCAAATTGAAGGCGGCAAACAGAGGTCCCCAAAGAGATTGTGGAAAACAGAGGGCGGCAAACAGAGGGCCCCAATCAGAGGGCAGCAAACAGTGGGAGGCAAACTGAGGGAGGCAAACAGAGTGCGGCAAAAAGAGGGTCCCAATCATAGGACGGCAAACAGAGGGCGGCAAAAAGAGGGCGACAAATAAAAGGACCCAAACAGAGGGCCCCAAACAGATGGCAGTAAAAAGAGTGCGGCAAGCAGAGGGCGGCAAACTGAGGACGATGAAAAGAGGGTGGCAAACAGAGTGTAGCAAACAGAGGAAGCCAAACAGAGGGTGGCAAACAGAGGCCGGGAAACAGAGTTCGGCAAACAGAGGGGGACAAACGGACATCGGCATACAGAGGGCGGCAAACAGATGGCCCCAAACAGTGGTCGGCAAACAGAGGGCGACAAACAGAGGGCAGCAAAGAAAGTGCTGGAAACAGAGGGCAGCAAACAGAGGGAGGCAAACAGAGGGCCACAAACAGAGGGCCAAAAACAGAGGGTGGCAAACAGAGGGCCCCAAACAGAGGGTGGCAAATTGAAGGCAGCAAACAGAGGTCCCCAAATAGATTGCGGTAAACAGAGGGCAGCAAACAGTAGGAGGCAAACTGAGGCAGGCAAACAGAGCACGGCAAACATAGGGCGGCATACTGAGGGCGGCAAAGAGAGGGCCCCAAACAGAGGGCGGCAAACAGGGGGCGGCATTCAGAGGGCTCAAATCAGAGGGCGGCAAACAGAGGGCGGCAAACAGAGATCGGCAAACAGAGGACCCCAACAGAGCGTGGCAAACAGAGAGCGGCAAACAGAGGGTGGCAAACAGAGGGCCCCAAACAGAAGGCAGCAAACAGAGGGCGGCAAACAGAAGGCGGCAAATAGATGGCGGCAAACAGAGGGGGACAAATAAAGGGCCACAAACAGAGGGCGGCAAGCAGAGGGCGGCAAACAGAGGGCCCCAAACAGAGGGCGGCAAACAGAGGGCGGCAAACAGAGGGCCAAACAGAGGGCAGTAAACAGAGGGCGGCAAACACAGTGCAGCAAACAGAGGGCGGCATACAGAGGGCGGCAAACAGAGGGAGGCAAACAGAGGGCGGCAAACAGAGGGCGGCAAACAGAGGGCCCCAAACAGAGGGCGGCAAACAGAGGGCGGCAAACACAGTGCAGCAAACAGAGGGCGGCAACGAGGGCGGCATACAGAGGGCGGCAAACAGAGGGCGGCAAACAGAGGGCGGCAAACAGAGGGCGGCAAACAGAGGGCGGCAAACAGAGGGCGGCAAACAGAGGGCGGCAAACAGAGGGCGGCAAACGGAGGGCGGCAAACAGAGGGCGGCAAACAGAGGGCGGCAAACAGAGGGCGGCAAACAGAGGGCGGCAAACAGAGGGCGGCAAACAGAGGGCGGCAAACAGAGGGCCCCAAACAGAGGGCTGCAAACAGAGGGCGGCAAACACATTGCGGCAAACAGAGGGCGGCAAAAAGAGGATGGCAATTAGAGGACGGAAAGCAGAGGGAGGGTAACAGAGGGCGGAAAACAGAGGGCGGCCAACAAATGTGGCCAACAGAGGACGGCCAACAGAGTGTAGCAAAGAGAGGGCGGCAAATAGAGGGCGGCAAACAGAGGGCCATAACACAGGGCCCAAAACAGAGGGCAGTAAACATAGGGAGGCAAGCAGAGTGCGGCACACGGAGGGCAGCATACAGAGGGCGGCAAGCAGAGGGCGGCAAGCAGAGGGCGGCAAACAGACGACCCCAAACAGAGGTCAGCAAACAGGGGGCGGCAATCAGAGGCCGGCAAACAGAGTGCGGCAAACAGCGGGCCCCGAAGAGAGGGCACCATACAGAGGGCGGCAAACAATGGGAGGCAAACAGAGTGCGGCAAACAGAAGGCGGCAAACAGAGGGTGGCAAACATAGGGCGGCATACTGAGGGCGGCAAAGAAAGGGCCCCAAATAGAGGGCCTCAAACAGAGGGCGGCAAAAGGGGGCGGCATTCAGAGGGCTCGAAACAGTGGGCGGTAAACAGAGGGCAGCAAACAGAGGAAACCAAACAGAGGGTGGCAAACAGAGAGCGGCAAACAGTGGGTGGCAAACAGAGGCCGGGAAACAGAGATCGGCAAACAGAGGGCGACAAACAGAGGGCAGCAAAGAAAGCGCTGCAAACAGAGGGCAGCAAACAGAGGGAGGCAAACATCGGCATACAGAGGGCGGCCATCAGATGGCCCCAAACAGTGGGCGGCAAACAGAAGGCTCCAAACAGAGGGAGGCAAACAGAGGGCGGCAAACAGAGTGCGGCAAACAGAGGGCCCCAAAGACAGGGCCTCAAACAGAGGGCGGCAAACAGGGGGCAGCATTCAGTGGGCTTGAAAAAGTCGGCGGTAAACAGAGGGCGGCAAACAGAGGGCGGCAAACAGAGAACGTAACCAGAGGGTGGCAAACAGATGCCGGGAAACAGAGTTCGGCAAACAGAGGGGGACAGACAGACATCGGCATACAGAGGGCGGCAAACAGATGGCCCCAAACAGTGGTCGGCAAACAGAGAGCGACAAACAGAGGGCAGCAAAGAAAGAGCTACAAACAGAGGGCAGCAAAGAGAGGGAGGCAAACAGAGGGCCACAAACAGAGGGCGGCAAATTGAAGGCGGCAAACAGAGGTCCCCAAAGAGATTGTGGAAAACAGAGGGCGGCAAACAGAGGGCCCCAATCAGAGGGCAGCAAACAGTGGTAGGCAAACATAGGGCGGCAAACAGAGGGCGACAAAGAGAGGGCCCCAAACAGAAGGCGGCAAACATCGGGCGGCAAACAGATGGCAGCCAGCATATTGAGGGAAACAGAGGGTGGCAAACAGAGGGAGAGAAAGAGACGGTGGCAAACAGAGAGCGGAAAAAAAGTGCCGCAAACAGAATGCCTCAAACTGAGGGCGGCAAACAGAGGGCCCCAACCAGAAGGCGGCAAATAGAGGGCAAAAAATTGTTAGCGGCAAACAGAGGGAGGGAAACAGAGGGTGGCAAACAAAGGGCGCCAAACAGAGGGAGAGAAAGAGAGGGTGGCAAACCGAAGCCGGCAAACAGAGGGCCCCAACCAGAAGGCGGCAAACAGAGTGCGTAAAACAGAGGGCGACAAACAGAGGGAGGCAAAAAGAGGGCAGCAAACAGAGGGAGGCAGACATAGTGCGGCAAACAAAGCCGGCAAACAGAGAGCGGCAAACAGAGGGCAGCAAACAGAGGGCGGCAAACAGAAGGCCGCAAACAGAGGGCCCCAAACAGAAGGAGGCATTCACAGTGCCGCAAACAGAGGGCAGCAAACGGAGGGCTCCAAACAGAGGGCAGTAAACAGAGGGTGGCAAACAGAGGGTGGCAAACAAAGGGCCCCAAACAGTGGGTGGCAAACAGAGGGCAGCAAACAGAGGTCGGCAAAATTAGGGCGGTAAAGAGGCAGCGGCAAACAGAGGGCCCCGATCAGAGGGCAGCATACAGAGGGCAGCAAACAGAGGGCTCCAAACAGAGGGTGGCAAACAGATGGAGGCAAACAGAGGGCGGCAAACAGAGGGCGGCAATCAGAGAGCGGAAAACAGAGGGCCCCAAAAAGAGGGACCCAAATAGAAGGCAGTAAACAGAGCGCCCCAAACAGAGGGTGGCAGACAGTGGGCGGCAAACAGAGGGCGGCAAAAAGAGGGCGGCAAACAGAGGGCCCCAAACAGAGGGCAGCAAACAGAGGGCGGCAAAGAGATGGCTCCAAACAGAGGGTGGTAAACAGAGGGCGGCAAACAGAGGGCAGCAAACAGAGTGCCCCAAACAGAGGGCGGCAAGCAGAGGGCGGCAAACAGAGGGTGACAAACAGAGCGTGGCAAACAGTGGGCGGCAAACAGAGGGAGGCAAACAGAGGGAGGCAAACAGAGGACGGCAAACAGAGGGCGGCAAACAGAGGGCGGCAAACAGAGGGTGGCAAACAGAGGTCTGCAAAGAGACGGCGGAAACACAGGGCGGCAAACAGATGGCTCCAAACAGAGGGCGGTAAACAGAGGGCGGCAAACAGAGGGCGGCAAACAGAGGGCGGCAAACAGAGGGCGGCAATCACATGACGCCAAACAGAGGGCGGTAAACAGAGGCAGGCAAACAGAGGGCGGCCAACTTGGTGCGGTAAACAGTGAGACCCAAACAGAGGGCCTCAAACAGAAGGCGGCAAACACAGTCCGGCAAAAAGTGGGCTGCAAAACTGAAGGCGACGAAGAGAGGGCAGCAAACAGAGGGCGGCAACCAGAGGGCCCCAAAAAGAGGGCGGCAAACAGAGGGCGTCAAACAGAGGGTGTCAAACAGAGGGCGGCAAACAGAGGGCGGCACACAAAGGGCAGCAAACGGAGGGCGGCAAACAGAAGGCGACAAACAGGGGGTCCCAAACAGAGGGCGGCAAACAGAGGGCGGTAAACAAGGGGGACCCAAACAGAGGGCAGAAAAAAGGGGTTGGCAAACAGAGGGCAGCAAACAGAGGGCAGCAAATAGAGGGTGGCAAGCAGAGGAGGCAAACAGACTGCGGCAAACAGAGGGCGGCAAAGAGCGGGCGGCAAAAAGAGGGCCCAAAACAGAGGGCGGCAAACGGCTGGTGGCAAAAAGGGGGCCCCAAACAGTGAGCAGCAAACAGAGGGCGGCAAACAGAGGGTGACAAACAGGGGGCGGCAAACAGACGGCAGCAAACAGAGGGCCCCAAACAGAGGGCCCCAAACAGAGGGCGGCAAACACAGGGTCCCAAACAGAGTGCCCCAAACAGAGGGCGGCAAACAGAGGGCAGCAAACAGAATGCGGCAAGCAGAGGAGGCAAACAGAGTGCGGCAAACTGAGGGCGGCAAACAGAGGGCAGCAAATAGCGGGCGGCAAACAGAGGGCCCAAAACAGAGGGCGGCAAACAGGGGGCGATAAACAGAAGGTGGCAAACAGAGGGACCCAAAGAGAGGGCGGTAAACAGAGGTAGGAAAACAGAGGGAGCCAAATAGAAGGCAGCAAACAGAGGGCGGCATACAGAGGGTGGCAAACACAGGTTCCCAAACAGAGTGCCCCAAACAGAGGGCAGCAAACAGAGGGCGGCAAACAGGGCAGGAAACAGAGGGAGGCAAACAGAAGATGGCAAACAGAGGGCCCCAAACAGGGGGCTGCAAACAGAGGGCGGCAAACAGAGGGCTCCAAAGAGGGAGCGGCAAAGAGAGGGCGGCAAACAGAGCTCAGGAAACAGAGGGCGCCAGACAGTTGTCGGCAAAGAGAGGGCGGCAAACAGAGGGCGGCAAACAGAGGGCCCCAATCAGTGGGCGGCAACAGAGGGCGGCAAACAGAGGGCGGCCAACAGAGGGAGGCAAATAGAGAGTGGAAAACGGAGGGCGGCAAAAAGAGCGCGGCAAACAGAGGGCAGCAAACAGAGGGCGGCAAACAGAGGGTAAAAAAGAGAGGGCCCCAAACAGAGGGCCCCAAATAGAGTGCAATTAACTGAGGGCAGCAAACGTAGTGCAGCAAACAGAGGGCGACAAACAGAGGGCGGTAGTTAGAGGGAGGCAAACAGAGGTACCCAAACAGAAGGTGGCAAACAGAGGGTGGCAAAGAGAGGGCGAAAACAGAGGGCGGCAAAAAGAGGACGGCAAACGGAGGGCCACAAACAGAGGGCGCCAAACAGAGGGCAGCAAACATAAGGCGGCAAACAGTGGGCCCTAAACAGAGGGCGGCAAACAGAGGGTGGCAAACAGATGGTGGCAAACAGATGGTCCCAAACAGAGTTCGGCAAAAGGAGGGCAGCAAACAGAGGGCGGCAAACAGAGGGCACCAAACAGAATGCAGCAAACAGAGGTCTGCAAACAGAAGGCAGCAAACCGAGGGCGGCAAACAGAGGGCGGCAAACATAGTGCGGCAAACAGAGGGCGACAAACAGATGGCGGCAAACACAGGGCGGCAAACAGAGGGCCCCAACTGGAGGGCGACAAACAGAGGGCGGCAAACAGAAGGCGGCAAACAGAGGGCCCCAAACAGGAGGCGGCAAACAGAGGCCGGCAAACACAAGGCTCCAAACAGAGGGCCTCGAACAGATGGCAGGAAAAAGAGGGCGGCAAACAGAGGGTGGCAAACAGAGGGAGGCAAACTGAGGGCGGCACACATAGGGTGGCAAACTGAGGGAGGAAAACAAAGGACGACAAACAGAGGGCCCCAAACAGAGGGCAGCAAACAGACGGGGGCAAACAGAGGGGGGCAAACAGAGGGATGCAAACAGAGGGCAGCAAACAGAGGGCCCCAACAGAAGGCGGCAATCAGAGGGCAGCAAACACAGAGCCCCAGACAGAGGGTGGCAAGCAGAGGGCGGCAAACAGAAGGCGGGAAACAGAGGGCCACAAACGGATGGCGGCAAACAGAAGGAGGCAAACATAGTCCGGCAAACAGATTGCGGCAAACAGACGGCGGCAAACAGAGGGCCACAAACAGAGTGTGATGAACAGACGGCTCCAAACATAGGGCCCCAAACAGAGGGCAGAAAACAGAGGGTGGCAAACAGAGGGCGGCAAACAGAGGGCGGCAAACAGAGGGCGGCAAACAGAGGGCCGCAAACAGAGGGCGGCAAACAGAGGGCGGCAAACAGTGGGCCCCAAACAGAGGGCGGCAAACAGAAGGCGGCAAAAGAGGTCCGGCAAACAGGGGCGGCAAACACAGAGGGCAAAAGAGAAACAGAGGACGGCAAACAGAAGGCGGCAAACAGAGGGTGTCAAACAGAGGGCGCCAAACAGAGGGCGGCAAACTAAGGGCGGCAAACAGAGGGCGGTTAACAGAGGGACCCAAACACAAGGCGGCAAACAGAGGGCGGCAAAGAGAGGGCCCCAAACAGAGGGACCCAAACAGAGGGACACAAACAGATGGCAATAAACAGAGGGCGGCAAACTGTGCATGGCAAACTGAGGGCGGCAAACAGAGGGCTGCAAACTGATGGCCCCAAAAAGAGGGCGGCAAACAAAGGGCGGCAAACAGAGGGCAGCAAACACAGGGTGCAAACAGAGGGCCCCAAACAGAAGGCTGCAAAAAGAGGGCAGAAAACAGATGGAGGCAAAAGGGAACAGCAAACCGAATGCGGCAAACACATGGCGGCAAACAAACGGCCCCAAAGAGAGGTCCCCAGAAAGAGGGCCCTTAACAGAGGGCGGCAAACAGAAGGCAGCAAACCGAGGGTGATAAACAGAGGGCGCCAAACAGACGGCGGCAAAGAGAGGGAGACAAACAGAGAGAGGCAAGCAGAGGGCGGCAAACAGAGGGCCCCAAACAAAGGGCAGCAAACAGAGGGTGGCAATCATAGTGCCCCAAACAGAGGGCCTCAAGTAGAGGGCGGCAAACAGAGGGCGGCAAACAGAGCGCGGCAAAGAGAGGGAGGCAAACAGAGAGAGGCAAGCAGAGGGCGGCAAACAGAGGGCCCCAAGCAAAGGGCAGCAAACAGAGGGCGGCAATCATAGTGCCCCAAGCAGAGGGCGGCAAGCAGAGGGCGGCAAACAGAGGGCGAGAAACAGAGGGCAGCAAACACAGTGCGGCAAACAGAGGGCACCAAAAAGAAGGCGGCAAACAGAGGGCCGCACACAGAGGGCGGCAAAGAGAGGGAGGCAAACAGAGAGAGGCAAACAGAGGGCGGCAAACAGAGTGCCCCAAAGAAAGGGCAGCAAACAGAGGGCAGCAATCATAGTGCCCCAAACAGAGGGCGGCAAGCAGAGGGAGGCAAACAGAGGGCCCCAAACAAAGTGCAGCAAACAGAGGGCGGCAATCATAGTGCCCCAAGCAGAGGGCGGCAAGCAGAGGACGGCAAACAGAGGGCGAAAAACAGAGGGCGGCAAACACAGTGCGGAAAACAGATGGCACCAAAAAGAAGGCGGCAAACAGAGGGCCGCAAACAGATGGCGGCAAACAGAGGGCGGCAAAGAGAGGGAGGCAAACAGAGAGAGGCAAACAGAAGGCGGCAAACAGAGTGTCCCAAACAAATCATAGTGCCCCAAACAGAGGGCAGCAAGCAGAGGGCAGCAAACAGACGGCGGCAAACAGAGGGAGGCAAAAAGAGGGAGGCAAACAGAATGCGGCAAACAAAGGGCACCAAAACAGAGGGCGGCAAACACAGTGCGGAAAACAGAGGGCACCAAAAAGAAGGCGGCAAACAGAGGGCCCCAAACAAAGGGCACCAAACAGAGGGCAGCAATCATAGTGCCCCAAACAAAGGGCAGCAAGCAGAAGGCGGCAAACAGAGGGCGAGAAACAGAGGGCGACAAACAGAAGGCGGCAAACAGAGGGCCGCAAACAGTGTGCCCCAAACAGAGGGCCGCCAACAGTGTGCCCCAAACAGAGGGCGGCAAGCAGAGGGCGGCAAGCAGAGGGCGGCAAACAGAGGGAGGCAAACAGAGGGAGGCAAACACAGGGCGATAAACAGAGGGCCCCAAACTGAGTGCGGCAAACAGAGAGCGGCAAACAGAGGGCCGCAAATAGATGGCGGCAAACAGAGGGCCGCAAACAGAGTGCCCCAAAAAGAGGGCCCCAAACAGAGGGCAGAAAACAGAGTGCAGCAAACAGAGGGCCCCAAACAGACGGCAGAAAATAGTGGGCGGCAAACAGAGCCAGGAAAACAGAGGTTGGCAAACAGAGGGCGGCAAACAGAGGGCCCCAAAGAGAGGGGCCCAAACAGAGTGCAGTTAACAGAGGGCGGCAAACGGAGGGAGGCGAACAGATGGTCCCAAACAGAAGGTGGAAAACAGAGAGCGGCAAACAGAGGGTGGCAAACAGTGGGCAGCAAACAGAGGGCAGCAAACAGAGGGGGGCAAACAGAGGGCGGCAAACAGAGGGCGGCAAACAGAGGGCAGCAAACAGAGGGCCTCAAACAGTGGGTGGCAAACAGAGGGCCCAAACAGAGGGAGCCAAGCAGAGCACAGTAAAGAGAGTGCGGAAACAGAGGGCAGCAAACAGAGGGCCTCAAACAGAAGGCGGTGAACAGAGGGCGGCAGACAGAAGGCAGCAAACAGTGGGCCCCAAACAGAGGGCGGCAAACAGAGGGCGGCAAACAGAGGGCGTCAAACAGACGGCGTCAAACAGAGGTCCCCAAACAGAGGGCAGCAAACAGAGGGCGGCAAACAGAAGACAAACAGAGGCTGCAAACAGAGGCCGGCAAAGAGAGGGCGGCAAACAGAGGGGCGGCAAACAGAGGGCGCCAAACAGAGGGCGGCAAACAGAGGGCGGCAAACAGAGGGCGGCAAACAGAGGTGGGCAAACAGAGGGCCGCGGAAACAGAGGGCTGCAAACAGAGGGCGGCAAAGAGAGGGCGGCAAAGAGAGGGCTGTAAACTGAGGGCCCCAAACAGAGGGCGGCAAAGAGATGATGGCAAACAGAGGTCCCCAAAAAGAGGGCGACACACAGAGGGTGGCAAACAGAGGGCAGCAAACAGAGGGCGGCAAACAGAGGGCGGCAAACAGAAATCCCCATAGAGAAGGCGGCAAACAGAGCGCGGCAAACAGAGGGCGGCAAACAGAGGGACCCAAACAGAGGGACCCAAACAGAAGGCGGCAAAAAGAGGGCGGATAACATAGGGAGGCAAAAAGAGGACGGCAAACAGAGGGCGGCAAACAGAGGGACAAAAACAGAGGGCGCCAAACAGAGGGAGGCAAACAGAGGGTGGCAAACAGAGGGCCCCAAACTGAGGGCAGTATCAGTGGGTGGCAAACAGAGGGCAGCGAACAGAGGTTGGCAAACAGGGGGCCCAAACAGAGGGCAGCAAACAGAGGACGGCAAACAGCGGGCCCCAAACAGAGGACAACAAACAGAGGGTGGTAAACAGAGGGTGGCAAACAGAAGGGCCGAAACAGAGGGCGGCAAACAGAGGGCGGCAAACAGAGGGCACCAAACAGATGGCTCTAAACAGAGGGCAGTAAACAGAGGGCGTCAAACAGGGCGGCAAACAGAGGGCGGCATACAGAGGGCGGCAAACAGAGGGAGGCAAATAGAGGGCGGCAATCAGAGGTCGGCAAACAGAGGGCGACAAACAGAGGGCGGTAAACAGAGTGTGGCAAACAGAGGGCGGCGAACAGAGGCCCCAAACAGAAGGCGGAAAACAGAGGGCAACAAACTGAGGGATGCAAACAGAGGGCGGCAAACAAAGGGCCCCAAACAGAGGCCACAAACAGAGAACGGCAAACAGAGGGTCCCAAACAGAGGGCAGAAAACAGAAGGCGGTAAACAGAGTGCAGCAAACACAGGGCGGCAAACAGAGTACTCCAATCAGAGGTCAGAAACAGACTGCGCCAAACAGACGGAGGCAAACATAGGGCGGCCAACAGACGGCAGCAAACAGAGGGCGGCAAACAGAGGGCGGCAAACAGAGGGCGGCAAACAGAGGGCGGCAAACAGAGGGCGGCAAACAGAGGGCGGCAAACAGAGGGCGGCAAACAGAGGGCGGCAAACAGAGGGCAGCAAACAGAGGGCGACAAACAGAGGGCGGAAAACAGAGGGCCCCAAACAGAGGGCGGCAAACAGAGGGCAGCAAACAGAGGGCGGCAAACAGAGGGCGGCAAACAGAGGGCGGCAAACAGAGGGCGGCAAACAGAGGGCTGCCAACAGAGGGCTGCAAACACAGGGCTGCAAACAGGGGGCAGCAAACAGAGGGCGGCAAACAGATGGCGGCAAACAGAGGGCGGCAAACAGAGGGCGGCAAACAGAGGGCGGCAAACAGAGGGCGGCAAACAGAGGGCGGCAAACAGAGGGCGGCAAACAGATGGCAGCAAACAGAGGGCGGCAAACAGAGGGCGGCAAACAGAGGGCGGCAAACAGAGGGCGGCAAACAGAGGGCGGCAAACAGAGGGCGGCAAAAAGTGGGCGGTAATCATAGGGCGGAAAGCACAGGGCAGCAAACAGAGGGCAGCAAACAGAGGGCGGCAAACAGAGGGCGGCAAACAGAGGGCGGCAAACAGAGGGCGGCAAACAGAGGGCGGCAAACAGAGGGCGGCAAACAGAGGGCGGCAAACAGAGGGCGGCAAACAGAGTGCGGCAAACAGAGGACGAAAACTGAGGGCCTCAAACAGAGGGCGGCAAACGAGTGGCGGCAAAAAGAGGGCCCCAAACAGTGGGCAGCAAACAGAGGGCGGCAAACAGAGGGCAGCAAACAGAGGGCGGTAAACAGAGGGAGGCAAACAGAGGACTCCAAACAGAAGGTGGCAAACAGAAGGAGGCAAACATAGCGCGGCAAACAGAGGCCGGCAAACAGACGCCGGCAAATAGAATGCAGCAAACAGAGGCCCCCAAACAGATGGCGGCAAACAGACGGAGGCAAACAGAGGCCGGCAAACAGAGGATGGCAAACAGAGGGTGGCAAATAGAGGGCGGCAAACAGAGGGCGGCAAACAGAGGGCAGCAAACAGAGGGCCCCAAACAGAAGGCGGCAAACAGAGGGCGGCAAACAGAGGGCGGCAAACAGAGGGCGGCAAACAGAGGGCGGCAAACAGAGGGCGGCAAACAGAGGGCGGCAAACAGAGGGCGGCAAACAGAGGGCGGTAAACAGAGGGCGGCAAACAGAGGGCTGCAAACAGATGGCTGCAAACAGAGGGCGGCAAACAGAGGGCGGCAAACAGAGGGCGGCAAACAGAGGGCGGCAAACAGAGGGCGGCAAACAGAGGGCCCCAAACAGAGCGTCCCAAACAGAGTGCAGTTAACAGAGGGCGGCAAACAGAGGGCGGCAAACAGAGGGTGGTAAACAGAGTGTTGCAAACAGAGGGGCCCAAACAGAAGGGAAAACAGAGGGCGGCAAACAGAGGGCGGCTAACAGAGGGACGCAAACAGATGGCCCCAAACAGAGGGCGGCAAACAGAGGGCGGCAAACAGAGGGCGCCCAGCAGAGTGCCCCAAACTGAGGGCAGCAAACAGAGGATGGCAAACAGAGGGCCCCAATCAGAGGGCGGCAAACAGAGGGCGGCAAACAGAGGGCCCCAAACAGAGTGCGGCAAAAAGAGGGCGCCAAACAGAGGGCGCCAAACAGAGTGCCCTAAACAGAGGGCAGCAAACAGAGGACGGCAAACAGAGGGCTCCAAACAGAAGGTGGCAAACAGAAGGAGGCAAACATAGGGCGACAAACAGAGGCCGGCAAACAGGGGCCGTCAAACAGAATGCAGCAAACAGAGGCCCCCAAACAGAGGGCGGCGAACAGACGGTGGCAAACCGAGGCCGGAAAACTGAGGGCGGCAAGTAGAGGGCGGCAAATGGAGGGCGGCAAACAGAGGGCCCCAAACAGTAGGTGGCAAACAGAGGGCGGCAGAAAGACGGCGCGAAACAGAGGGCGACATACAGCAGGTGGCAAACAGAGGGCGGCAAACAGAGTGTAGCAAACAGAGGGCCCCAAACAGAGGGCAGCAAACAGAGGGTGAGAAACAGAGGACGGCAAACAGAGGGCTGCAAAAAGATGGCCACAAACAGAGGGCGGAAAACAGAGGATGGCACACAAATGGGGGCAAACAGAGGGCGGCAAACAGAGGGTGTCAAACAGAGGGAGGCAAAAAGCGGATGGCAAACAGAGTTTGGTAAACAGAGGGCAGCAAACAGAGGGCGGCAAACAGTGGGCAGCAAACAGATGGCCCCAAACAGAGGGCCCCAAACAGAGGGCCCCAAACAGAGGGCAGTAAGCAGAGGGCAGCAAACAGAGGATGGCATCAGAGGGCGGCAAAGAGATGTTGGCAAACAGAGGGACCCAAACAAAGGGCGGCAAACAGAGGGCCCCAAACAGAGTGCGGAAAACAGAGGGCGGCACACAAATGGGGACAAACAGAGGGTGGCAAACAGAGGGCGGCAGACAGAGGGAGGCAAACAGAAGGTGGCAAGAAGAGGACGGCAAACAGAGGGCGGCAAACAGAGGGCAGCAAACAGAGGGCGGCAAACAGTGGGCGGCAAACTGAGGGCCCCAAACAGAGGGTAGTAAACAGAGCGCGGCAAACAGAGTGCGGCAAACAAAGGCGGCAAACAGATGTTGGCAAACAGAGGAACCCAAACAAAGGGCGGCAAACAGAGGGCGGAAAACAGAGGGCCCCAAACAGAGGGCGTCAAACAGATGGCAGCAAACAGAGGGCGGCAAACAGAGCTCGGCAAACAGAAAGCCGCAAAACGAAGGCGGCAAACAGAGGGCGGCAAACAAATTGCGGCAAACAGAGGGTGGCAAACAGAGGGCGCCAAAAAGAGAGCAGTAAACAGAGGGCGGCAAACAGAGGGCCCCAAACAGAGGGCGCAAACAGAGGCAGCAAACAGAGGGCAGCAAACAGAGGGCGGCAAACAGAGGGCCCCAAACAGAGGGCAGTAAACAGGGGGCGACAAACAGAGCGCAGCAAACAGAGGGCAGCAAACAGAGGGCGGCAAACAGAGTGCCCCAAACAGAGGGCCCCAAACAGAGGGCAGTAAACAGAGGGCGGCAAACAGAGCGCAGCAAACAGAGTGCGGCAAACAGAGCGCAGCAAACAGAGGGCTGAAAGAGAGGGCAGCAAACACTGGGCAGCAAACAGAGGGCGGCAAACAGAGCGCCCCAAACAGAGGGCCCCAAACAGAGGGCCCCAAACAGAGGGCAGTAAACTGAGGGCGGCAAACAGAGCGCAGCAAACAGAGGGATGCAAACAGAGGCCGGCAAACAGAGGGCGGCAAACAGAAGGCCCCAAACAGTGGGTGGCAAACAGCAGGCGGCAAGCAGATGGCAGCAAACAGGGGGCATCAAACAGATAGCGGAAAACAGAGGGCGGCAAACAGACGGCGGCAAACACTGGGCGGCAAACAGGGTGCCCCTAACTGAGGTCACCAAACAGACCGCGCCAAACAGACAGAGGCAGACATAGGGCAGCAAACAGAGCTCGGCAAACTGAGGGCCCAAAAGAGAGAGCAGCAAACAGTGGGCGGAAAACAGAGGGCGGCAAACAGAGGGCACCCAACAGAGTGCCCCAAACAGAGTGCAGCAAATAGAGGACGGCAAACAGAGGGCCCCAAACAGACGGCGGCAAACAGAAGGGGGCAAACATTTGGCGGCAAACAGAGGGTGGCAAACAGAGTGCCCTAAACAGAGGGCAGTAAACAAAGGGTGGCAAACAGAGGGCGGGAATCAGAGAGCGGCAAACAGAGGGCGGCAAACAGGAGGACCCAAGCAGAGGGCAGAAAACAGATAGCGGCAAACAGAGGGCCCCAAACAGAGGGCGGCAAACAGTGGTGGGCAAACAGAGGGCAGCAAACAGAGGGCTGCAAACAGAGAGCACCAAACCGAAGGTGGCAAGCAGAGGGAGGCAAACAGAGTGCGGCAAACAGAGGGAGGCAAACAGAGGGACCCAAACAGAAGGCGGCAAACAGAGGGCGGCAAACAGAGGGCAGCAAACAGAGGGTGCCAAAAAGACGGCAGTAAACAGAGGGCGGCAAACAGAGGGCGACAAAAAGAGGGCCCCAAACAGAGGGCGGCAAACAGGGGGCAGCAAAAAGAGGGCACCAAACAGAGGGCCCCAAATAGAGGGCAGTAAACAGAGGGCGGCAAACAGAGCGCAGCAAACAGAGGGCGGCAAGCAGAGGGGGCAAACAGAGTGCAGCAAACAGATGGCAGCAAACAGCGGGCGGCAAACAGAGGGCCAAAACCAGAGGGCCCCAAACAGAGCACAGTGAAGAGAGGGCAGCAAACAGAGGGCGGTAATCAGAGTGCCCCAAACAGAGTGCTGCAAATAGAGGGCAGCAAAGAGATCGGCAAACAGAGGGACACAAACAGAGGGCTGCAAACAGATAGCCGCAAACAGAGGGCGGCAAACAGAGGGCGGCAAACAGAGGGCGGCAAACAGAGGGCGGCAAACAGAGGGCGAAAACTTAGGGCCTCAAACAGAGAGCGGCAAACGTGTGGTGGCAAAAAGAGGGCCCCAAACAGTGGGCAGCAAACAGAGGGCGGCAAGCAGACGGCGGCAAACAGAGGGCGGCAAACAGAGGGAGGCAAACAGAGGACTCCAAACAGAAGGTGACAAACAGAAGGAGGCAAACATAGGGCGGCAAACAGAGGCCGGCAAACAGACGCCAGCAAACAGAATGCAGCAAACAGAGGCCCCCAAACAGATGGCGGCGAACAGACGGAGGCAAACAGAGGCCGGCAAACAGAGGATGGCAAACAGAGGGTGGCAAATAGAGGGCGGCAAATGGAGGGCGGCAAACAGAGGGCAGCAAACAGAGGGCCCCAAACAGAAGGTGGCAAACAGAGGGCGGCATACAGAGAGCGGCAAACAGAGCGTGGCAAACAGAGGGCGACATACAGGGGGCGGCAAACAGAGGGCGTCAAACAGAGGGCGGCAAACAGTGGGCGGCAAACAGAGGGCGACAATCAGAGGGCGGCAAACTGAGTGAGGCATACAGAGGGAGGCAAAGAGAGGGCAGCAAACAGAGAGCTCCAAACAGAGGGCGGCAAAAAGAGGGCAGCAAACAGAGGGCCCCAAACAGAGTGCAGTTTACAGAGGGCGTCAAACAGAGGGCGGAAAACAGAGGGAGGCAAAAAGAGGACGGCAAACAGAGGGCGGCAATCAGAGGGCCCCAAACAGAGCGTCCCAAACAGAGTGCAGTTAACAGAGGGCGGCAAACAGAGGGCAGCAAACAGAGGGCGGCAAACAGAGGGTGGTAAACAGAGTGTTGCAAACAGAGGGGCCCAAACAGAAGGTGGAAAACAGAGGGGGGCAAACAGAGGGCGGCTAACAGAGGGACGCAAACAGATGGCCCCAAACAGAGGGCGGCAAACAGAGGGCGGCAAACAGAGGGCGCCCAGCAGAGTGCCCCAAACTGAGGGCAGCAAACAGAGGATGGCAAACAGAGGGCCCCAATCAGAGGGCGGCAAACAGAGGGCGGCAATCAGAGGGCCCCAAACAGTGTGCGGCAAAAAGAGGGCGCCAAATAGAGGTCGCCAAACAGAGTGCCCTAAACAGAGGACAGCAAACAGAGGACGGCAAACAGAGGACTCCAAACAGAAGGTGGCAAACAGAAGGAGGCAAACATAGGGCGGCAAACAGAGGCCGGCAAACAGAGGCCGGCAAACAGAATGCAGCAAACAGAGGCCCCCAAACAGAGGGCGGCGAACAGACGGTGGCAAACCGAGGCCGGAAAACTGAGGGCGGCAAGTAGAGGGCGGCAAATGGAGGGCGACAAACAGAGGGCAGCAAACAGAGGGCCCCAAACAGAAGGTGGCAAACAGAGGGCGGCAGAAACAGGGCGCGAAACAGAGGGCGACATACAGCGGGCGGCGATCAGAGGGCATCAAACAGAGGGCGGCAACAGAGGGTGGTAAATAGAGGGCAGTAAACAGCGGGCAGCAAACAGAGTGCAGCAAACAACGCCAGGCAAACAGAGGGCGGCAAACAGAGGTCGGCAAACAGAGGGCGACAATCAGAGGGCGGCAAACAGAGGGCGGCAAACAGAGGGCCCCAAACAGAGGACGGCAAGCAGAGGGCTCCAAACAGAAGGTGGCAAACAGAAGGAGGCA